>CM069163.1:6277898-6755398 GCA_035221665.1 Okamejei kenojei | reverse complement strand
TGCACACACACACACGCGCACACACACACACACACACACACACACACACACACACACACACACACACACACACACACACACACACACACACACACACACACCTCCTCCAAAGCCCCCCATTTTCCTTTTATCCCTTAACTTTCCTTTCCCACCATATCCCTCCCTCCAGCTTTACATTTCACTCCTTCTTCATGCTCTTTCTCTGGCATCCTTTTGTCTCTGTTACATCTCATGCCTTTGTTATTCACTCCACCCATCTGCCAATAAAACCGCCTCACCTCTATCTATCCTATTGCTTATGACACAAAGTGCTGGACTAACTCAGCGGGTCAGGCAGCATCTGCGGAGAACATGGATGGGTGACGTTTCAAATTGGGACCTTTAGTCAGTTTGAAGTCTCTCAGTCTGAAGAAGGATCTCAACCCAAAAAGTCACCTATCCATGTTTTCCACAGATGCTGCCTGATCCGCTGAATTACTCAGGCACCCTGTGTCTTTTTTTGTAAACCAGCATCTGCGGTTCCTTGTGTTCACCTATCACTTGCCAAGCTCTGTCCCTGCTCCACCCCTCCCAACTTTCTTCCCCCTTTCCCCAATTAGTTTTCCAAATAGTGAAAGGCCTGGATAGAGTGGATGTGGAGAGGATGTTTCCACTAGTGGGAGAGTGTAGGATCAGAGCTCATAGCCTCAGAATTAAAGGATGTTCCTTTAGGAAGGAGGTGAGGAGGATTTTATTTTCTCAGAGGGTGGTGAATCTTTGGAATTCTTTGCCACAGAAGGCTGTGGAGGCCAAGTCAATGGATATTTTTAAGGCAGAGATAGATAGATTCTTGATTAGTACGGGTTTCAGGGGTTATAGGGAGAAGGCAGGAGAATGCGATCAGGAGGGAGAGATAGATGATTGAGTAGACTTGCTGGGTCAAATGGCCTAATTCTGCACCTTATGAACTGATGAACTTAGTCTGAAGAAGGGTCCCGACCTGAAACGTCGTCTGTCCATTCCCTCCACAGATGCAGCCTGACCCGCTGAGTTCCTCCAGCATTTTGCGTTTTGCTCGAAGTGTTGGAGCAACTCAGCGGCTCAGGCCACTGAACCCCGCGCTGGTGAGCTTTACAAATGGACAACTTTGCCATAACTCCAAGCCGGTTCTCCAGTAACCATGTCTCCAGGTAAACAATCCAGGCAATTAAGTTAATTAAAAATTCCAGAGATTAGTCAGTTGTGATTATTTGTAGTTTTCAGACATTGTGGATATAACAAATTGCTACAAGCAGACAGCTCTGGCAAACCACCGCTAATGTTATTTAATGAAATCTGTATTGATATCTGTGCGTTTCATTTAACAGTTGCCAAAGTATTCGTCATGGGAAGCTAGTTACGGCAGTTTTCCAAGGATAGAACTTTGTTAAGAGCAATATTATTCTGACCAGGTCCTTGTAAGACCAGGACATTGAGATGTTGTTGACACTGGTCCAAGTGAATAGATTTTAGTTTAGTTTAGAGATACAGCGCGGAAACAAGCCCTTCGGCCCACCGAGTCCGCGCCGACAAGCGACCCCCGCACGCTAACACTATCCTACACACGCTAGGGACGATTTATCCTATATCAATTACCAAGCCAATTAATCTACAAACCTCCGCATCTTTGGAGCGTGGGAGGAAACCAAAAATCTCGGAGAAAGCCCGTGCAGGTCGCGGGGAGAACGTTGAAACTCTGTACAGGCAAGCGCCCTTGGTCGGGATTGAACCTGGGTCTCTGGCGCGGGAGGGCAGCAGCTCTGCCCGCTGCGCCACCGTGCCGCCCTTAATCGAATGATTCCAAAGATGAGGGACTTCAGCGACACGGTCGGACTGGAGAGTGGAGAGAGAGTCAGAGGAGGTTGGGAGACACAGGAGACTGCAGATGCTGCAATCAGGAGTAAAATAACTAACTGCGTCAGGGAAAGTTGACGCTCCAGACTGCAGGAGTACGTGCTGAGGGACGCACTGAAGCTCGGTGCAGCCAACGCCAAGGCTCGGTGGGGGAGGACCACAGTCTAGGGTCCTTCCACTACTGGACATTGAGGGGCAGAGTGGGGATGCCCCTCAAACAAGGGAAGGGTAATCTCCGCAGTGGGCCACATGAGGCAAGGGTGTCGGGTATAATAGTTTAATCGAGAGACGCAGCGTGGAAACAAGTCCCACCGAGTCCGCACCGACCAGCAGCCCCGAACGTTAACACCATCTGACACACACGCACGTGACAATTTAGCTTTTTACACCAAGCCAATTAACCTAGAAACCTGTACTGTACACTGCAGTGAAACCAGAGCAGCCGGGGAAAACCCACGTACAAACTCCGTACAGACAGGGCCCGTACTCAGGATCGAACTCAGGTCCCTGGCGTTGCGAGGCAGCAACTCTACCGCTGCGCCTCTGTGCCACCCTGTCAACACTACCAAATATGGCACTAATGAATGTATGTGTACCCGCTCAGAACGTTGGCACAGTTTTTTTTAATTTTTTTTTTAAAATTCTGAATAAAGTTAATTAAAAAAAATGTTTTCAACATCAATCAGAAATAGAATACTGGTCCACCACTGATTTTCCAGGAAGTGCTGGTCCGCACCCTTTAATCCGGACAGAATTCCCCGACCCCTCCCTGGAAGTCCCCCCCGAAAATGTGGAGCCTAGGCCGGGTGAGGCGACCGATCTCGACCTCATCGCGACTTCCGCGGCGGATCGGCGGGTTGACTTTTGCGCCTATCCAAAAGTCTCTTAAACGTATAGGAGTAAAGGTCTCTTAAACGTATAGGAGCAAAGAGGTCCTTCTGCAGTTGTACAGAGCCCTAGTGAGGCCACGCCTGGATAATTGTGTGCAGTTTTGGCCCCCTAATTTGAGGAAGGACATTTTTGCTATTGAGGGAGTGCAGCGTAGGTTAATTCCCGGGATGCGGGACTGTCATATGCTGAGAGAATGGAGCGGCTGGGCTTGTACACTCTGGAGTTCAGAAGGATGAGAGGGGATCTTATTGAAACACATAAGATTGTTAAGGGTTTGGACACGCTGGTGGCAGGAAACATGTTCCCGATGTTGGGGGAGTCCAGAACCAGGGGCCACAGTTTAAGAATAAGGGGTAAGCCATTTAGAACGGGGACGAGGAAACACTTTTTCTCCCAGAGAGTTGTGAGTGTGTGGAATTTAGAGGGCGGTGGAGGCAGGTTCTCTGGATGCTTTCAAGAGAGAGCTGGATAGGGCTCTTAAAGATAGCGGAGTCAGGGGATATGGGGAGAAGGCAGGAACGGGGTACTGATTGGGGATGATCAGCCATGATCACATTGAATGGTGGTGCTGGCTCGAAGGGCCGAATGGCCTACTCCTGCACCTATTGTCTATTGTCTATTGTCCATTGTCTATTGTCTATTGTCTATTGTCCATTGTCTATTGCCACTATCATAGCTGCCTCCACCACAACTCCTAGCAGTACATTCCTGGCACCCACCGCACATAATAAAAACCTTGCCCCAGGAAATCTCCTTTAAGCTTTGCTCCCCCACCTTGAAGCTATTCCCTCTGGTAATTGATATTTCTACTCGGGGGAAAAAAATCTCCACCTTGTCTATCCTCTCTATGCCTCTCATAATTTTATATACTTTCATTGGGACTCCAATCTTCAGCGTCCCAGAGAAAGCAATCCACGTCAGTCCAAGTTCCCATGCTGCATCATTCAATCAATTCAATTCAATTAAAATTGGATTGGTGGGATGAGCAGTTTAGTTTAGTTTAGATTAGTTTCGTTTAGAGATACGGCGCGGAAACAGGCCCTTCGGCCCACTGTGTCCGTGCAGACCAGCGATCCCCGTTCACTAGCACTATCCTACGCACAGGGGGCCATTTCGGAGCGTGGGAGGAAACTGGTGCACCCGGAGAAAACCCACACGGACACGGGGAGAGCGTACAAACCCGTGTACGCACAGCACCCGTAGTGAGGATCGAACCCGGTCTCTCACGCTTCATGGCAAGAAATCTACCGCTGCACTATTACGCGTACATGGACTTGCAGATTTGTCCCAGAGCTATTGAAGACTCTGTTTAGTTTCGTTTGGAGACACAGCGCGGAAACAGGCCCTTCGGCCCACCGAGTCTGTGCTGGCCAGCGATCGCCCCATTCACTAGCACTATCCTACACAATAGGGACAATTTACAATCTTTACTAAAGCCAATTCACCGACAAACCTGCACGTCTTTGGAGTGTGGGAGGAAACCGGAGCACCCGGAGAAAACCCACGCAAGACGCAGGGAGAACGTACAAACTCTGTCCAGGCACCACCCGTGGTCAGGATCGAACCCGGGTCTCGGGTGTTCGAAGGCAGCAACTCTACCGCTGCGCCACCACCGTTTTCTGCCCTGCCCTCTTCCTCCATCAACTCCCACACGACTCCAAGCACTCGCTCTAACTTTAGTTCATCAGCCAAACACATTTGCAACTAACTTTGTCCCCACCTTGTGGCACCCTGTCGAAATTAATGCTTTCCGCTCAGCACTGAGCTAGAGTCAGGACTGAGACCACGAATACACAAAGTGATTGCAGTGTCACCGACCCACCTTTCACTGTCTGTCTGAGTTATTGGCACACGGAACAGATTAGTTGAAGCACTGTTTACATTTTGTACAATATCTCAAAAAGTTGGAAGCATTCAAAAATTATCACTAATTAATGAAACAAAATCTTTCCAGAATCACCGAGTAATAGAGTGATGCAGCGTGGAAACAGGCCCTTCGGCCAACTTCAAGTCAAGTCAAGTCACTTTTATTTCTATAGCACATTTAAAAAACAACTCTCGTTGACCAAAGTGCTTTATATTGGTGGAGGTACTAACGTTATACAACATTGGTTCGTAGATTAAATACAAACATCACTACATACATGTAGCCCTCGCTGAGGATGTCAAGAGAGGCTTGAGAGTAAAGATGAGTTTTAAGTCTCGACTTAAAGGAGTCGCTGGAGGGGGCAGTTCTGATGGGAAGAGGGATGCTGTTACACAGTCTAGGAGCTGCAACAGACAAGGCGCGGTCGGTCGCCCCTGAGCTTATGCCTAGACCGCGGGATGTTCAGCAACCCCAAGTCGGCCGATCTGAGGGACCTGGAGGTGGTGTGGTGGGTGAGCAGACTTTTGATGTAGGTGGGGGCAACTTTGTAGACATAAAGAAGGATCTTGAAATTTATTCGCAACCGCTCAGGGAGCCAGTGGAGAGAGGCCAGGATCGGGGGGATGTGGTCCCTTTATCGGGTGCCCGTCAGGAGTCTCGCTGCGGCGTTTTGGACCAGTTGCAGGCGGGACAGGGAAGATTGGCTGATGCCAGTGTAGAGGGAGTTGCAGTAATCGAGGCGGGAGGAGATAAATGTGTGGATGATCTTTTCGAGGTCATCAAACTGGAGGAATTGTTTTATTTTAGCTATCGTCCAAAGCTGAAAGAAGCTAGCTTTTACCACAGCATTGACTTGTTTGTCAAACTTCAGGGCCGAGTCAAATATCACGGCAAGGTTTTTGACGTGAGGTTTGAGTAGTGGGGTAAGGCTTCCAAGGCCCACACTTGCCACGTCCCAGCTACACTGGGTGGGCCGAAGGGCCTGTTTCCATGCTGTATCTCTAAACTAAACTAAACTAACTGGTGATGTCTAGGAAGGAACTGCAGACACTGGTTCACACGGAAATGCTGGAGTAACTCAAAGGGTCAGGCAGCATCTCTGGAGAGAAGGAATGGGTGACGTTTCGGGTCGAGAATCTTCTTCAGACCCCGTGCCTTATTTTTTTTCACCCGCTCTATGGAAAGGGGGGGTTCATTTCCTCAACCTCCTGTAAACCCCACGGTCAAACATAGCTACTATGTGTATCGTTTCCAGCAGGTCACCATAACTCCATCAGCCGTGACATCTTTATATCAACTGGGTTGTGAGGTTACAAGCTGTTTATTAGCCGGCAGCAAGTGCTATTCCCTTCACAATTACTCCATGCCCACTGTAGCAAGTTGCAGGAGTTGCCACAGATGTGTTAATAGGATTAGCACAGGGGTAAACCATCTCCAGGCTTTCACAGGAGTAAGTCATCTCCTAGTAGTCAAAGGCGTCGTACTCCCATTAGTTAACACAAGGAATAATATGTTTAAGAAGGAACTGCAGATGCTGGAAAATTGAAGGTAAATTGAGAAACTCAGTGGGTGCAGCAGCATCTATGGAGCGAAGGAAATAGGCAACGTTTCAGGCCGAAACCCGGAAGGGTTTCGGCCCGAAACGTTGCCTATTTCCTGCGCTCCATAGATGTTGCCTATTTCCCTCTCTCCGTGGATGCTGCTGCACCCGCTGAGTTTCTCCAGCACTCTTGTCTACAAGGAATAATATCGTCTGTTATCGTCACTAAATGTAGTTGCCTAGCCCATTATTGAGGGCACAAGTCACGTGCGTATTGGCAGCTCTAAGAGAAACACACCGAATGTCATCTGTCGGAGTAAAGGGCCTGTCCCACTTACCCAATTTTTTTCGGGGACTGGCCATAGTCGCAGCAGGTCGCCGAAGATTTTCAACATGTTTAAAATCCAGTGGCGACCAGAGAAAGGTACGATCCTTTGGGCGACTACTCACCACCAAACATGCGTCACCCTGAGACAGTGAGAGCAACACAAAGATTTTATACGAATCTGAGCGGTATCTTTTGCACGCAAAGGTTGGTGGGTGTAGGGAACGAGCTGCCGGAGGAGGTCGTTGAGGCTGGGGACTATCGCAACGCTTAAGAAACATTTGGACAGGTACATGGATTGGACAGGTTTGGAGGGATATGGGCCAAATGCAGGCGGGTGGGACTAGTGCAGATGGGACATGCTGGCCCGTGTGGGCAAGTCGGGCAGAAGGGCCTGTATCCACGCTGTATCATTCTATGACTCATTGATTGTAACTTCCGTCAATACCAGCAATAATGCCCCTGTCCGTTCTTGGACGAATGGACACCACTACAGGTGATCGAGCCCCCATAACATTATTCAATTCAATAGTCTGACCTATGCTCGTTCCTATGAATGGCAAAACTAATTTAATCTCATTCCTGTGTTTAAGAAGTAACTGACGATGCTGGAAAATTGAAGGTAGACTAAAGTGCTGGAGAAACTCAGCGGGTGCGGCAGCGTCTATGGAGCGAAGGAAATAGGCACAATTTCGAGCCAAAACCCTTCTTTAGTCTGAAGAAGGGTTTCAGCCCGAAACGTTGCCTATTTCCTTCGCTCCAAAGGTGCTGCCGCACCCGCTGAGTTTCTCCAACTCTCATTCTTAATCACATTAGAGAGTAATTCCAATGCAATACTGAGATGACCAAACTCTTTGGCTTCACTCCTCACCACAACTTGATTTGTGGGTCACTGCTCGCATCTCAAGTCCTCTCCCCTTGTGCTCCCTCTCTCTCTCTCTCTCTCTCTCTCTCTTTTTTTTTTTTTTTTTTTTTTTTTTTTTTTTTTTCTCTCTCTTTTTTTATTCCAAGGACATTATTCAGCAAAATGCGTAATACAGCATATCAAAAACACATTCAAATGTTGCAAAATATCAAGCAATCATTATAGTACAATGGTACAGTCATTATTTACAGTAATCGCGACCCCACGCCGGGACCAGCATTCAAGGAAGGCCTCCAGAGTCCTTGTGGACACCCCCTTCAGATATTGGTACAGGGGCAGCAACCTCACACTCTCCACATACGCGTGGAACACGGTCTCTTCCTCACTGCCAAGGTGTGTCAGGATGGAAGATGAAGGCAAGGAGGTGCAGAATGTGCAGAGCATTCTGGACAGTATGCGTCTCTTCGCATCGCAAAACGGCATGTTGGGAATCTCGGAAAGGCCTCTCTCTCTCTCTCTCTCTCTCTCTCGCTCTCTCTCTCTCTCTCTATCTATCTAAACTGTCTGTCTATCTATCTATCTTTCGGGTCGAGACCGTTCTTCACACTCAAGGATTTCAGAGTCTCCTAGTCTGAAGAAGGGTCTCGACCTGAAACGTCACCCATTCCTTCTCTCCGGAGATGCCACCGAGTCCCGCTGAGTTACTCCAGCGTTTTGTGTCTGCCGTCGCTGTCTTCTGCGCAGTTCCTTCCTGCACCGCCTGAAGAAGGGCCTTAACCCGAAACGCCACCTATTCCTTCGCTCCTTAGATGCTGTCTCACCCGCTGAGTTTCGCCAGCTTTATCGTCTACCTTCCTGCACGAGAGTTATTTTTAAACCAGGACCATCCTTGACCGTGACCTTTCCCTGTAGGGGTGCAAGACATTGCCCAAAATAGCCATTTTCATTACTGCTGCTCAGATGGCCTTTAGCCGGATTGGAAGGATCGGAGGCTGAGAACACTGAGCCACACTTTATGTCACGTCTTTATGGTGGTTGAGAGTGAAATAAATGGCTCCTATTGAGGGGAGAAAGAGAGTGTAGTGGCGGACACAGCTCAGTATATCATTGCAAAGCATCTCAAACTCATTTCGTGGGAAGAGGGAACTGTGTGGCAGACACAGCTTTGCCAGATATCAATTTTAGTCTTTAAACTGTTTATTTTGTACCGTGGAGAAAA
Source organism: Okamejei kenojei (assembly GCA_035221665.1). Classification (NCBI taxonomy): domain Eukaryota; kingdom Metazoa; phylum Chordata; class Chondrichthyes; order Rajiformes; family Rajidae; genus Okamejei; species Okamejei kenojei. The sequence continues at coordinate 6,746,819 of CM069163.1, read as the reverse complement.
GTTCCATAAGGGCACTGACGGACAAATATTTAATTAATCTTTTGAACAAATGCCTTGACTTTTTACTTTTGATATCAGACACCGAGTCTCGTGAACTCGACCGGACGTGGCTGCAAGTAAAAGGTTGCGGCACATGTTAACACTAAAATCTCATTTGGTTCTCCTGTTCCCGAAGGCCTTCTTAACCGCACAACAGCTCGAGAGTAATACTAAAGGTCACTCAATAATGTTTAAAAGAAACTACAAGCTGGAGACACATGTGCAAACTCTACCGCAGAATATTCTAATCAAAGCCAGACACAAACCACCTTCGCAATCGCGCTGGACTAAATAGTCTTCAAACAAAATCTATTTAACAGCATATTGGTTAATTTTGTCTATTTACTCGAATTTCTCCTTTATTTCCCATGTGGCCATCGAGGCCGTCTCCATCTGCTGTACCTTCCTCCTCACACAGAAAGAGATTGTGATATTGGCTGCAGAAGACTCACTGGTAAGTAAAGGTTTAATAGGAATCTGAGGGGCAACTTTTTCACACAAAGGGTGGTGGGTGTATGGAACGAGCTGCCGGAGGTGGTAGTTGAGGCTGGGACTATCGCAACGTTTTAGAAACAATTGGACAGGTACATGTCCTATCCATGTTTGGAGGGATTTGGACAAAATGCGGGCAGGTGGGACTAGTGTAGATGGGACATGTAGGTCGGTGTGGGCAAGTTGGGCAGAAGAGCCTGTTTTATGCAGTATGACTCTATGACTCTATGAGGAACAGGCCTTTCATCCCACAATACCCGTCGTAGTGAGTACATGATGCCAGGTTAAACTAACCTCATCTGTCTGAACATGATCCATATCTCCTCACTAGATGGGTGGCACAGTGGTGCTGTCTGTCTGTCTGTCTATGTGCCAGGTTAAGAGGGATATGGGCTAAATGTAGGCAGGTGGGATCAGTGTAGCTGGGACATATTGGCCGGTGTGTGAGCAAATTGGGCTGAAGGGCCTGTTTCCATGCAGTATCACTCTATGACTGTGACTCGGTAAGTAAGCAAGCAGTCGCCCTGCCCTGAACTACAGTGTTCTGCTGTTAAGATGTTGGAGAAACGGGGGAAAAGTATATTCCCCCCTCTCTCATCCCCCGAAAGTCAACACGACATTATGTGTGCATATGCTGCTTAATGTGTTTCTCTGAAAGCTTGTATTACTCTGATTCTCAAAGCAGGCTTTTAAACTTTCAGGGACTGCTCTTCAATCATGTATTGCTTCCCTTAATTGCTTTTTGTTTAATCTCCTTGAGGGAGCAGCAGCCATTTTGCAACTGACTTGAACACAGAGTACAAAATGGTGGGGTGGTGGGCCCGCGTCCCTCTGTCCATTGTCAGCCAACACATAGACCCCATTATGAAACAAGCAACCGCAGATGCAGGTTTACAAAAGAAGACACAAAGTGCAGGAATAACTCAGCAGGTCAAGCAGCATCCCTGGGAAAGGTGACATCACCTATCCATGCTCTCCTGAGATGCAGCCTGACCCGCTGAGCTACTCTAGCACTCTGTGTCTTCTTAAATAAACCCATTAACACTGGGCCTATTCTTCGGTGAAGGAGGTTTACGATAATGATCCCAGGAAACATTGGGTTAACAAATGAAGAGTGTTTGATGACACTGGGCCTGTACTCACTGGAGCTTAAAAGGATGAGTGGGGACCTCATAGAAACTTACCGTAAAATGAAAGGCCTGGAAAGAGTGGATGTGGAGAGGATGTTTCCACTAGTGGGAGATTCTAGGACTAGAGGGCACAGACTCAGAATAAAAGGACGTACCTTTAGGAAGAAGTAGAGGAAGAATATCTTTAGTCAGAGGTTGGTGAATCTGTGCGATTCATTGCCACAGACAGCTGTGGAGGCCAAGTCATTGGGTATTTTTAAGGCTGAGATAGATAGATTCTTGATTAGTACGGCTGTCTGGGGTCATTGGGAGATGGCATGAGAAAGGCAGAATTCACCACCCTCTCACTAAAGAAATTCCTCCTCATCTCCTTTCTAAAGGTACGCCCTTTTATTCTGAGGCTGTGCCCTCTGGTCCTAAAGACTCTCCCACTAGTGGAAACATCCTCTCCACATCCGCTCTATCCAGGCCTTTCACTATTTGGTGAGTTCTTACACTGCAGCTTTACAGGTGGGCTAATGCAAGAACACACATCTAAATATGCCATAATGAATAACACGATAAAATTAATCGTCAGTATTACTAAGGAACCAGAACATAATAGTGCAACTAATGAAATAAAAGTTTGGGATTACATAAGATATCCAGCAGCAACTCAGGCCATTCAGCCTAATGTTTCTATTTTGGAGAAGCCACAGAGTCCTGGAGTAACTCAGCGGGTCAGGCAGCATCTCAGGAGAACGTGGATTGGGGACATTTCAGGTCGGGACACTTTTTCAAAGTGATTGTGGGGGGGGGGGGGGGGGGGGGGGGGACGGGAAGCTGGAAGAGAGGAGGGGCAGAACAAAGCCCGGCAGGTAACAGGCCGACACAGGTGAGGCTGGTCATTAGATAGGCAGATGGTTGGACAAAGGCCGGAGATGAAAATGACCGAAGGTGTGAGACAAAAGGATTGTGAAGCTGGAGGAAAGGAACATAGGTGGAGGGGGAGGGGAGAAATAGATGCAAGTCCGGGTGGGACACATGAGAGGGGAACAGTAAGGAAGGTGAGGGATACATGGGGAAAGATTGGAAAGGGGGAGGCTTATGGAATTACCTGAAATTGGAGAGTTCAATGTTCATACCATTAGGGTTAGCTTAGTTTAAAGATGCAGCATGGAAACCAGACCCTTCGGCCCACCCAGCCCATGCCGGCCAGCAGTCACGTACACTAGCTCTATCCAACGCACGAGGGACAATTTACAGAGGCCAATTAACCTACAAACCCTCACGTCTTTGGGATGTGGGAGAAAAACTGGGCACCCGGAGAAAACCCACGGGGAGAACGTACAAACTCCATACAGACAACACCCGAGGTCAGGATCGAACCCGGGTCTCTGGCGCTGTAAGGCAGCAGCTTGCAGGGCGAGGCAACCCAAGGGTTGTAAGCTACCCAGGGGGAACATGAGGTGCTGCTCTGAAGATAGACAGAAAGAGCTGGAGTAACTCAGGTATCTGCGAAACGCAGCATCTCGGAGGAAAGGATTAGGTGATGTTTCGGGTCGTGACCCTTCTTGGTTTTCCTGGGGTTATCCGACCAAGTGAACGCTACCAGCATTTTCCTGCGTCTGGAAGAGATTTCTGGATTCCGCTGCAGATTCACCCCTTCGCCGACCTCGCGTCAGTCTAACGCAAGTGGACACGCTCAGCGTGAGGTGGACTCCTGCAGGTTGATGACAGAGATGACTGCAGACGGCAAGGGAGCCTCCGCCGGGCTTTTCAGGGCATCGAAGCTGCTTTTCAGCGCAGGGGGCAAGGGCCCTTCAGCAGCCCAGGAGGCAAGCCCAGCCAGAGGAAACACTTTTGGTTTGGTTCTTCCAGCACCGGGGGCATCGCAAGTCACTGCAGGTAACATTACTGTCGGCAGCCTTGTGAAAGCTGCAAGCTCCCAGTCACACATCAAAAACGGGGGGTGGCCTTTAACAGGTACAAGAAATCCTCTGGTCAGAGTGGCTGCCTCACAGCGCCAGAGACCCGGGTTCGATCCTGACTACGGGTGCTGTCCGTGTGGAGTTTGCACCTTCTCCCTGTGACCGCGTGGGTTTCCTCCGGGTGCTCCGGTTTCTTCCTGCATCAATCAATCAACCTATCCATCAATCAACCAAAGACTTTATTGTCATTCAAAAATACACCAACAAATGCAAGTCTGAATGAAATCTCGTTGCATCTGGCTCACCGTGCAACATAAAATAACAAAAGGATAAAATAGATAAAATAGATAAAAAGAGAAAATAGCATAATAGTGGCGGCACATTATATGGAATTCAAGAGTTTGATGTCTCGGGGGAAGAAGCTGTTGGGAAACCTGGCCGTTCTGCGCCTTCTACTGCAAAGGGCGTGTGGGTTTTGTTGGTTAATTAGCCTCTGTAAGTTGCCCCCTAGTGTGCAGGAAGCGGATGAGAAATCGGGATAACATAGAACTAGCGTGAACAGGTGATCAAAGTCGGCAGGGGACTCAGTGGGCCGAAGGGCCTGTTTCTACGCTGCATCTCTAAACTAATCTAAATTAATCGGTTGGTTGATGCTTCTAAGTTGCCAAGTTATGAAGCACTGGTTTGTGTCACAGTATTTTCTGATGGACAGTAAATTTGAAAAGGAAACTGGCTTCATTTAAATGGCTCCTATAATTTTAGTATTAATAAAATACTTAGCTGCAGCAATTTCTTCAACATATAGCTCTTGCTTCATCAGACAAAAATGTTTTCCAGCTGCCTCGTAAAAGTCTATGGAATGTAATAAAGATTTTCCCACTTTTGTTTATTTATGGTTCGGCAATTTCTAACCCCCAGTTGTCGATCTCGTCATATTCTGATGCAGTTTTGCTTGATATCATACACCAGGCACTAACATGTAACTCCGCAACCATGTAGAAACGAGACGCAGCAGATGCCGGTTTACAAGGAAGGACACACAGTGCCGGAGTAACTCAGTGGGTCAGGCAGCATCTGTGGAGAACATGGTGTTCTTCAGGGCAAATTCACAGCCATCCCTGGAGTTGAACATACAGACCAGGGAGTATTATAGACTCTTTTGGGATAAAGAGCGGCACGGAGGCGCAGCGCTAGAATTGAGGCCTCACAGCGCCAGAGACCCAGGTTCGATCCAGGCTGCGAGTGCTGTCGTTACGGAGTTTGCGCGTTCTCCCCGTGGCCTGTGTGGTTTTTCTGCGGGATCTCCGGTTGGCTTGGTAGAATTGTAAATTGCCCCTAGTGTGTGCAGGATAGTGTTAGTGTGGGGGGGGGGGGGGGGGGGGGGGCGCTGTATCTCTAAACTAAACTAAACTGAAGGGTCTGTCCCACTTGGGTGTCATTTGTGCGTCATTTACACGACATCCTAAAAATTGGTTGGCGCCTCGTGACGCGCGCATGGCGCGTGATGAGGCGCGGTGGCGTATGCAGTGACGCACGGTTACGCGCGGCGCCCCAGGATTTTGGAATGCTCACTATCCTCGCGCGCTACCTGCGTGACGCATCCCTTGCGCACGCTGACAGACTGGCGTCCGTAACCATGCGCGGCCTTTGTGCCGTCAACACGTCATTTGAGCGCTGCACCACGTGACCACCCGGGTATAAAGCGCGCGTAGTTTTGAAAAATCTTCGCTGGGAAACTCCTCGCCACGGAGATCGGACTAGGTACGAACGACATCGCAAATGGCTCCCAAAAGAAGCAGGGCCCTCAAGAACACTTGGCGCGCGACTGTCGTACCGCTAGACGGTTTTCGCGCGACAGTCACTACCGGCCTGTCGTGTAAATGACACACAAATGACGCCCAAGTGGGACAGACCCTTAAGATGCACCCCAGGGTAGTGGGGAATTGTCATGCAGAAATGCTGAGTCAAGGTTCCAGTGAGAATTGTTCCCGAGTGATATTATTCAAGGGTCAAGAACAGCTACGTCCATACAACCATTAAGCTCTTGAACCCTATCCACAACCCTAGCTCAGCATCGAACCATTACAGACTTGTATAAGGGCTGAACTATATCCGTCAGTTTGCACTATTATGGTCTAGATACTGAGTATAACTGATAATGGAGACTGACTAACTTCAATCGGACTGCACTGGACTTTATATTGAACAAGGTTATACCCTTTATCCTCTATCTGTACACTGTGGATGGCTCGATTGTGATCATGTACAGACTTTCCACTAATGTCCCTGCAAAGTTGCAGCAAGGAAGGATTTAATTGTAAATGACACTAAATGCTGGAGTAACTCAGCGGGTCAGGCAGCATTGCTGGAGAGAAGGAAAAGCTGACGTTTTTGTGGTCGAGGACCCTTACTTAAGACCCGAAATGGTCACCTATTCCTATTCGCCAGAGGATCTGTACTGTATGACCCATGAGTTACCCCAGTATTGTGTGTGAATATTCCATCTTGTAAACAGGCAACTTACCTTACCTCTTGATTAGTAGTACGGGTTTGTCAGAGGTATATGGGGAGAAGGCAGGAAGAATGGGGTTTAGGTGGGAAAGATTGAATGGCAGAGTAGACTTGCTGTGCCGAATGGCCAATTCTATTCTACTTATCTCCCCTTATGATCCTCTACAGTTCTTGTGCACGGTTGTGCACGGTGGCGCAACGTCGCGCTATGCCTCACAGCGTCAGAGGGCCCGGGTTCGACCCTGGACTACGGGTGCTGCCAGTACGGAGTTTTTACGGTTTACAAGTGGCCGTAGTGGAGTTTTCTCAGGTGCTCAGCTTTCTCCCACACTCAAAGACGTGCAGGTTTTGTTATGTCTACTGGCTTTGGTGGCCGCCGGGGATAGTGGTAGTTTTTGTGTGTACGGGTGAATTGAAGAGTGATGTCGGCTGGGCCGAGGGCCCTGTTTCCGTTTCCACAGCATCTCTAAAACTAAAACTAAAACTCCACTACACAGGTGGGTGTTTTGTTTTAGTTGCTTTGGGTGTCGACCTCTGCACCACACCACAACTGAACTGACTTCATTTCATTTCACCGCCAACATCTCTGCACACAAATTCTCTAAATACACTTCAGAACTCATTTCCTACCAGACCTCACCTATATTGCAGGTGTGATCGCCTCCGACCGACATTTCCACGAAAACTGACTCCCACACACATGGACTACCTCTTTCACACCATGCTTCCTGCTCCCATCCCCTATTCCCAATTCCTACGTCTACCACCGCATCTGCTCCCAGTGAGGTTTCCCACCTGGTCAACAAATGGCTCATTTCTTCAGAGAACGGGTTCCCCTCCCCCACTATTGATGAGCACTCGCACCCGGTTCTCCTCCATACCCCGCGCGCAACACTGCCCTCGCTCCCATTTCCCCCACTCGCAAACAGGGCAGAGTTTTTATACACCCACACCGCAGGCCAAATCCTAGATTAGTCCTCCGCCAGTTTCGCCACTCCAATGATTGACCCCTACACCCGCCCATACACTCTCCCATTGTTCCCCCCTGTCTGCCTTCCCGCCAAAGGACCTCATCCCACCTCCACAAACTCCCTAGTTATTTCTTCCCTCCCACCCGCTCAACCCTCTTACCCGGGCACTTTCCCTTGCAATGGAAAATGCAACACTTGTCCCTTCCCTTACCTCCCCCCCCCTCCACTCCTTTCTTTTTCACCCAAGCAGTCCTTATACCCCCAGGTCCCGACGAGAGGTTCCAACCTCCTCCCTCCAACATCTGCATATACTGCATTCCGTGTGCGGATCTATGATCTATATCGGTGAGACCACCAGCGGATTTTATTCGCCCCAACCACATCCGCTCGGTTCCCAATAACCAACCCTCGACCTCCCGGTCTCACTTTCAACTACCCCTCCCATTCCGGACCTCTCGGTTCGGGCTGCTCACGGCCGTAGTGTGAGCAACACGCAAGCTGGCGGAACAGCACCTCTGAAGTTCTTCGGTGAATTTTCTCAAATTCTGTTAAAGTCTCTCCTTCCCACATCCCATCGGGGCCCTGGCATTCCCTCTCTCTCATCTTCTCCCCACTCCCGTCGCAGTCGCACCAGCTCTCATTTTCTACACCACGAATAGCTCTAGCTCATGGCCCAATGGCTTGTTCCTATTGTATCATCGATATTTTTTTACTTTTTTTGCTTCTTTCAATTGTTTTCCTTATCTCATCCCATACCGTTCTATAATCTCTCGTTTATTCCCTGTTTCCCTGATCCAGTCTGACAGTCTGCAGTGGTCCCTCGGACGAAACGTCGCGCTATCGCTCCTTAGATGCTGCTGCAACCGTAGAGTCTACGCTTTTTGTGTGTTGTACCTCGATTCTCCAGCATCTGCAGTTCCTTCTTTAACACTTAAAATAACAGAGTTTTAAGATTGCCTGGTTCTGGTGCTTGTCTCGAACACACTTGACTCTTCTCTTGTTCCCAGTGGAGTGTATGGCTTAGCACGACAAATATAGGATCCACAAGCGATCACTCGATATTATACTCGTTTTCTGAAATAAATGATAAAGCACGCCTTCATTACACGAGGCAACCCTGCTTAATGACAATCAGTGGACACTGTAAGCACCACGCATTGTCATGCCGTTAGCACTGAGATTCAGAACCTTGCCCCTGTTAACTTTCATCGGAATTGGTGCCTAGAAAAAGAATAGATATTGATATTTTTTTAAAAGAAACCCTCCACGCACACGTTTAATTTGCTATTGCCTCTATCAGGAGTCGTAACTTTACCTTGTCCACAAAATAGCCGTAAAAAAAATTCCCAGCGCGCTCAAGGTAGGTGGTTTGATTTAAAGAGAAGGCAATAATTTGTTGTGGCAACCATCTGTTTGTGAATACACCTCCAATTGATATTGGCCGCGTGTTTTTACGAGCTATGTGCCATGGATCCGTGAGCAGTGGTTATCAGAGGAGACTTTCAGAATCCTACTGCGCACACCCTTCCCTTTCATTCTTCTATCCAGTGATGCTGCCTGCTCCCGCTGTGTGTTACTCGGCAGCGGTTTTTGTGGTTTTTTAAACGGACATCTGCAGCTGCTGCCTACAATGTGTGCAGGCCCTGTCGTTTGTCTGTTTAACACTCACTTGAGCTCAGTCGCCCTGTGAGGTTGTTTGTTGAAAGTTTTTGTGAGTGGCCAGGAGATTGCATGCCTCCTGCATTTACACAGCAATCCAGGATGGGCCCTCCCCCCTTGGAGCTATGTCAGGGTGAACAGCTATGTGTTGTAACAGCCACGGAGCAAGGAGGGAAAATAGAGTCACTTAGATTCAGCCTCCTCGGATACGCCTCTGACATCAACGTCGGGAACAAGGAGGCAGAAAGGAAAAGGCACTTCCGCACCATTCTTTCACCCCACGGCTAGAAGTATTGAATGCCCACTCTGATCAGGGGGAAGGGAATAAAGGCAGCCGACACTGGCTTGTTCATTCACCCTATGTAACCTGCCGCCCACAGTCCTGCTGCTACTGCCTTTGTGAAGCTGTCCATGGACCATTCCAGATGATGGTTGAACCGAGGCTCAATTAAAACAGTCTTAACGCAGAGAGAAATGAGCGCGCCCAACTCTGTGATTAAAATTGGTGTCCACAGGCTTATTATTATATAAAGGTAAGTTATTTTCCCATTCAGTCGGCACTGCACTGATTTACTTTCAAACGTATTGAATGCAGCTGTTTGGAACTGAGGAAGCAGTGTTTTCAAGGCTTTGTGCAAGGCAGCACTGTGGCCGCAGCGGGTAGCGCAGCTGCCTCACCTGTCACCAGAAGCCCCAGGTTCCATCCTGACGTCGGGGATACTCTATCTATATTGTGCCTGTTACATCCTCCTGTGACCATGTGGGGTTTTCCTCCCAGAGCTTCAGTTTCCTCCCACACTACAAAGACAGACTGGTAGGTCTGTAGGTTAATTGGTAAAATTGTCTAGTGTGTAGAGGTTGATTGGCCCTCAGTAAATTTGCCCCAATGGTGTGTTGTGGGGAGTGATCTGAGAAAAGTGGGATAACAATGGAACTCGTGTGTGTGAAACGGAGTGATCGATGGTCTGCCTGGACCCGGTGGGCCCGAATGGCCTGTTTCCATGCTTGTATGCATTCTATTCGATTTCCACTTTCCGATTTCACTCAAATATGTTTTAAAATGCACATTGGGGCATAGGATACTTTCTTTCGAGTTTTCGAACCAACTTTCTTTCTGGGGGGCCAGGCTCACACCCTAACAGGTGAAAAACTCGGAAACTTGAGCAAGGGGAGGCATTTGGACACCTCTGTTCCTGCGATAATTATTCTGGATAAACCCGCCGTTCCTGAACACGTGCTGAGGAGGGTGGATCCTGCGCTTTGCGATGCCAAGAAAACGGATGCATGAGGGGAAAAACGAAAGGTGTAATAAACAGAAGTCCAGGCTCCGAAAGGCTCACTTAATTAAGGCAATTGCACCATTTTCCTGGTGGAGCATGAACGCCGCATCTTGCTGCGAGCGTGTATACGCAGATCAATTTGATGCAGTTTCTGCCCCGCATACACTGGGAGAAAACCAATAACAGATTTATGTGAGCCAGTTTAAAAAGCCTAGTGTGAATAGCACCTAAATTAAATTAGGAGAGCAACCGCATTAGAAAAGCTCCTGGTTGTCCCCCCCCCCCACCCAACACCTTCAGTATACGTATGGCCATTGGATTAAGGTGGCTGTAAGCACACTGTGTAAGATGTGATTTTATTAGGTTGCTTAGATGCATGAGTCTGACATGTTTATTGTGCAAAGCTCCAGCAATGATGTTCCAAACTGCAAGCACTCACTTGATATTGCAGACGCTGCCTCTCCTATTATTAAGAGGGTTCGAAAAGGAAAAAAAAAATCAATTGCTAACAGTCGCAGCACAGTTAAACTATTTTTCACTGATTTTAGTTTGAACTGCTAAGGAGCTAGCGTGCCTTTATTAGCACCCCACGGCCATTTCATATTTTTAATGGAACTCATTGTAACTTTGCGATACGTTTGCGGTTGCCGTTCGCAGAATGTACCCGGGTAATGAAAGAATAAGTTTATTGGCCAACTATTCACATACAAGGGATTTGCCTTGGCGCCTGGCCCGCAGCAGATCTTCATCTTGTTTACACCCATCACTCTGTCTTGTTTAAACGCACCTGCCTAAGAGCCACAGAATTCTGGACACACCAGTGGGCAGCAATGTGGCCACAGCGGTAGAGTTGCTGCCTCACAGCGCCAGAGACCCGGGTTCCATCCTGACCCTACGGGTGCTTTCCCGTACGGGAGTTTAGTGTTGCACGATCTGCCCGTGACCTGCGTGGGTTTCCTCTGGTTTCTCTCCCACACTCCAAAGACGTGCAGGTTTGTAGGTTAATTGGCTTCTGTAAATTGTAAATTGTCCCCCGTGTGTAGGATAGTGCTGGTGCACGGGGAGATCGCTGGCCCTCGTGGACTCGGTGGGCCGAAGGGCCTGTTTCTGTGCTGTATCTCTACAGCCGGAGTAGTGATTTATAAGACACACAGTTATACCGTGGCAGAGGGGCCTACAAAGACAGCCATAAAGTTTTGATACTCAACATTTGCCGGATAACAAAAATTGATTCTACATTCAGAGCTGTCCCTGAGAATGATGTTGCTAAGTTATGCCACAACAGCTGGTCTCTAAGTCATTGCTTCTGCCATGTCAGAATAATCCGCTGGTGCAATATCGCCTGTAACTATCTCCGAGGAGATCAGAAGTTAGAATAACTGCCTTTTGCTTTCGCTCCCTTCCAAAAGGGCGCGGGCACACGGTGGCGCAGTGGTCGAAAGTCGCGTATTTACAGCGCGCGGGATGACCCTCGTCTCATCCTGACTACGGGGTGCTTACCTTATGGAGTATTGTACGTTTCTCCACCGCGGCCAACGTGCTTTGCCCGGGTGCACCTGGATTCCTCCCACACGTCCAAAGACGTACAGTTTGAAGGTTGTTGTAGATGTGGCTGAAACTATGGACTATAGGAAAAAATTGTAACTTGTCCCTTGTGCGAAGGATAGAGCTAGTGGTACGGGGTTGATTGCTGGTCGCACAGACCTGTGTGTGCTGAAGGGCCACAACTAAACGAATAGTCCCCGACATAAGACAAATTAATTAATCATTTTAGAAAAGCTTTAGGGGAGGATGTTGGGGCCGGCTAAGGACTTTATTTCCTTGGCTTCAGAGGAAGGAAGAGTGATCTTGTAGTTGGTGTATACGGTCATGAGTGGAAAATAGTAGGGAAGATTTGTTTATTTTAGTTTAGAGATCCAGTCGCAAAAACAAGGCCCTTCAGCTCACGGGTCCGCTCCGACCAGGCTAATCCCGCATCATTAACACTTAAAATACACCCACTAGGGACAAATTTTTTACTATTTACCAGAGCCAATTCATACATACTTTGTAGTGTGGGAGGAAACGGAAGAGCTCGGAGGAAAAATCCCACGACCAGGTCACAGGGAGTACGTACAGACTACGTACAGAACAGCACCCGTAGACACGGGATCGAACTGGGTCTCCGGCGCTGCATTCGCTGTAAGGCAGCAACTCTAGCCGCTGAGCCATGCGAAGACTCTTCTAAACACAGAGTAGGGAGATAGAGAACTTAAACGGGGATTCAAATTTAAAGTGAGAAGGGGAAAGATTTAATTGGAACCTTGAGGGACAGTTTCCACACAGAGGGTGGTGGGTTGTATACAACGAGTGCAGAGAGGGCAGAGGAAACACTGGGTGAATTTGGACAAAGTCCAACGGAATAGGAGCGTTTTAAAGGGATATGGGCCAAACGCAAGGGGGTGGACTACTAAGATGGGCTTTCTTCGGCGTAGGACAGATGTTGGGCAGAAGACGGGCCTGTTTCCACACTGTCTGATTCTATTTATGACTAAGTCAGGGAGCAAGGACAACAGGAGATTCGAACTTATTTTGTGGAACATTGGGAATTTGATTGAAATAAAAATTGACACAGAACTCACTGAGAACTAGACAGTGATGGGACATTTTTGTTTAGTTTAGTTTAGAATGCGTGCGAAAACAGGTCCACGCGGGGACTAGCGATCTCCCGGTTCACTGCACCATCCTACACACCAACGGGAACAATTTACAGTTTTCTTTTTCCAAAACCAAAATACCTACACACAGTCAATCGTTGGAGTGTGGGAGGAGGAAACGGAGCACCAGGAGAAACCACCTGGTCACGGGAGGAGAGGGAGAACATTTACTAAACTCCGTACAGGCGAGCACCCGTCGTTCCGGATTTAAACACGGGTAGTCTCTGGCGGCTGTGAGGCCGCAACTTACTGCTGCGCCACCGTCTGAGATCAATAACAATAGACAATAGATAATAGGTGCAGGAGTAGGCCATTCGGCCCTTCGAGCCAGCACCGCCATTCAATGTGATCCATGGCTGATCCCAAACCCCCATCAGTTACCCCGATTTCTGCCTTCTCCCATATCCCCTGACTCCGCCATTTTTAAGAGCCTATCCAGCTCTCTCTTGAAAGCATCCATGAACCGGCCTCCACCGCCCAAGGGAGGCAGAGAATTCAACAGACCCACCACTCTCTGTGCGAGAAAGTGTATCCTCGTCTCCGTTCTAAATGGCTTACTCCCTATTCTTAAACTGTGGCCACTGGTTCTGGACTCCCCCAATATCGGGAACATGTTTTTCCAGCCTCTAGTGTGTCCAAGGCCCTTAAGAATCTTAAATGTTTTATCAATGAGATTCCTCTCAACCTTCTAAACTCCCAGAGTGTACAAGCCCACCCGCTCCATTCTCTCAGCATATGACAGTCCCGCCATCCCGGAAATTAACCTTGTAAACCTACGCTGCACTCCCTCAATAGCAAGCCTTCCTCAAATTAGGGGACCAAAACTGCACACAATACTCCAGGCGTGTTCTCACTAGGGCTCTGTGCAACTGCAGAAGGACCTCTTTGCTCCTATATTCGATTCCTCTTGTTATAAAGCCCAACATGCCATTGGCTTTCTTCACTGCCTGCTGTACCTGCATGCTTACTTTCATAGACTCATGTACAGATCCCGTTGTACTTCCCCTTTTCCCAACGATGGCATTTAGAGTCATTCTATCTATATCTGTGCTTACTCATTGCATTTCTATCACCTGTGTGTTTGTGTCTGTGTTCATTCATACCAGTCAGTAATCTCCTATTTGCCCCATAGAAAGTGTGAAGTACATTCAAATATTAACATCATATGAGGATACTATTTCCATTTGAGCGCCCAGACACACTGAAACATCTGATTCCAGTTCAATCCCTTTTATGGATATTTTACCATAAATGTTTTGCCCATTTCAGGAGAGCAAGAACAATTCTACACCATTCTCATGGCGTATCATCAATAAGAATATGATCGCTGTGAGTTAGCCATTGTATTTATATTTACCCTCAGGAAAGACTATAACTACACAAATATAGATCTGCATCGAGATAGGTCTTGCAGATCAAACGGTAGCACTCAATCCCCCCCTCCCCTCCCCTCCCCCCCCCCTCCCTCCTTGCCCCCTTCCTCCCATCTCGTCGTTTTATTATCAGTTTCCCCACATTGTTTCACTTGATCACTATTCTCTTGCCAACAATTGAACCCACCAGGCTAAACACCCCCCTGCCTGAGTTTAATTGTGTCCGGCCCTAATTTCACCCATTGCCCCCCTTCCCACCCCCTACTTTCAGTTCCCACCCATCACATCACCCATCCCTTTTCCTCAGAGATGCCACTGACCCGATGAGTACTCCAGCATTTTGCGTTTATAGCATCAGTTACATATTCTGGTCTTCCCATTACTGAAGCATTGAACATCCTTGATTGATCAAGAATGGGAAAACCAAGATATGATCAGGTGTCACGTTAGTAAGTTTGTGGAATACGTGAAAATGGTGTAAAATGGAAAAAAAAAAAAAAGTGAGAGTATGTACGATTTACCAATCGGATTCTCGAACAACTTGGCCAACGGGCCGAGAAATGGCAGATGGAGGGTTTAATTGAGGTAAATACGAGTGGTGAATTTTGCTGGGACTAACCAGGCAGACGTGTACCATACGATACAATATAACTTTTTTATCCCAGGAGGGAAATTGGATCTGCCCACAGTTATAAAAGCACAAAATAAACATGAAAACATAAATTAAAGTGGCGAGTGGAAAGTAGGGGAAGTGCAAAGATTGGGGGGGGGGGGAGAGGGAGAGACAGTCCTCAGTCTACCCCACGACAAAAGGGAGAAATATGTACAGTAAAAGGTTGGGGCACTGAGGAGTGTTGTAGAAAGAACAGAGGACCTATGGGTTGTACGTAAATAATTCCCCCTCGGTAAATGCGTAACACAGGTCTGAAAGAAGAACTTGCCTTCATCGGCAGTGTTTCGATCAGAACCCCTTCGACCCGAAACACCACCATCCTTTCCTCCCCAGAGATGCTGCCTGACCCGGTGAGGTTACTCCAGCACTTTGTGTCTATCATCAGTTACGACGTTAATCTGGTCTCACCTTTGTCTGATTGCAATGCACCTGATGCCCAAGAATGCAACAACCGGTCTGAATCCCGGCTCTGTGGTCAGCACAAATTCTGGATGGCGTGAAAGATGGGTTGTATTGGTGGACAGTGAGACGGCCATGACAAATACAATGGGAATCCAATCACTTGTCAATGGGCCGATGCATGGCGAAGATGAGAGTTAATTCAGATAATTACATGTGTTTGATTTGCTAGGACTGACCATACAGGACTGTACAGTGTAAGGTAGGGGCCTGGAGTTGTTTGTGGAACCAGAGGACCTACTGTAGACTATAAAGACTATATAGTATGCATTAAAACAGACATATTTCATATGAGGCTGGTAGTACTTTAATTAGACCCATTGCAAATTTCTGATTGTCCACTGCACACCTGCAATACTGCATTTGATTTAATTTACGTTTAGCACAGAAGGCCAGGCCGATTCCAGCCCACTGAGTCCGCGCGCAACCACGATCCCCAACACACATGGACAAATTTAAAAACTATACTATCAAGACAATAAAACTACAAACCTGTACAAATCTCACATGGGAGAAGGTACAACCCTAACAGATGCACCCGTGTTCAGGATCCGACCAGGGCCTCTGTGCGCTGTAAGATGGTTCTCTACCACCTCACCACCTGCTTGCCCCAGTAGCAATCCCATAACGTGTAGCACTTATAGTTCCTTCTCATTTTGGAAGTTTAGGATGTCGTGGCATTGAAAACAGCGCGGTGAAGGTTTGTTTGAACGATCTGGACGCAGAGTTCAGGAAGGGCATCTATCAGGAGCGAGGAAGGATGTGATGCCTCTCTTTGCGGTCATATAATATCACTAAACACACAGACACAAAATGCTGGACAACACTCAATGGTCAGGCAGCATCTCCGGGATGGGCGACATTTCGGGTCGAACCCCTCAGACCACAAACGTCACCAATTTTTTTCTCCAGAGATACTACCTGTCCAGCGAGTTTACTCCGAGCACTTTGGTGGTCATCTTTCGTTAAACCATTTCCTTCTTACAAGTATAATACACTATGTTGGTTCAATGGGAAAATAAGGTTGTCCTTATGTCTCAAATAGTTTGTCCAGGCTGGCGGCGACCCACAACCGACACTTGCAGTCGGGGAAATAGCGCATGGCTTATTACTTAATACAGCGAAGAAAGTCCAGGACCACATGTTGGGCACAGTCTCTCCTCTTCAGAGGACATGTGCGGGTGGGGGCTGGTTGGCTCGGCTGGTCCCAGCCGCTACAGTCTGGTCCTCTAAGGAGGAGGGAGCCAATCACAGTTCTCCCCACAGTTCACCCTTGCCTCAGGAATGGGGCCGCGCTGAGTTCACAGGATTAATCCTGGCGGTTCAGCTTGAATGTCAGTGCTGTGGTCTTGGTTTATCAGTCAGGACTCAAGAGATGTTTATTTGACATGTGCTCCCAGAATAGGACACACAACAGAATATATAGTAGGCATGACTACAGAACAGATCAGTGTGTTCATATACCATTATATATATAATACTACAACACATGCATAAATAAGCAGAATAAAAGTGCAAAAAAAAGATAATGGCAATTAATGTACAGAGATTTGTTTCAATTTGAGAGGTTAATCCATGATGGATTGTGGATAAGAAACGATTTCTGACCTGGACGTTGCAGTCTTCAGGCTCCTGTGTCCCTGGTGGTGGGGGCTCATTGCACTGTTTTAGTGGATCGCAGCCAGTCCCACGTTCGTTGCCCATAGGCAGTAAGAGGCACTGGCCATCTCAGGCTTGCCTTCGCAGGTCCCGCACGCAGTCTTATTCTCAGAAGAGGCGCTGGCTGTCTAAGCCTCTTTCCCGTAGTAGCCATGTCTATGACCACACGGTGGCGCTGGTGGGTCTCTGTCTTCTTGCTTCCTTCTTCTTTCTACTTACTACTTCTCTCCAATATTTTCCTACCAACTCTCTTCCCTCCAATTAGAGTTACTGCCTTAAGCGCCGAGACTCGGTTTGATCTTGACTACGGGCGCTGTTTACAGTTAGCCACGTTCTCCCTGTGACCTCGTGGGTTTTCTAAGGTCCTCCCGTTTCCCCTCCGTCCCACACTCCAAAGGCTGTACCGGTTCATAGTTTAATTGGATGTCAGAAAGATTGCGCTCACTGTCACGGCACTTTCCACCAATCTTTCCACACATCCACGCACAAGAAGAGACAAGACAGAACAACCATTGACGCAGATGCCGAGAAGTGTGTTCAAGCTCTGCTGAACGACTTTTGTATCTTGTATGTGGACTCGATAATAAAAATAATTTTAATTGGCTCCAGTAAAAAATTATTAAATTGGTCCTATTTTTGGGATGCGCTAGTGCACAGTTGGTTGGCGGTCACACGGATTCGTGTGCTGAAGGGGCCATATCCCACACTCTATCTAAAGGTCCTTAAAAAGCTTGAAGTCTAAAATCTAATAGCACCCAGCTCATGGCAAAATATACTGGTGATTGGCCTCTCCGAGTGAGGTTAGCAGCCAGTGAGACGTATCAGAGAGTGCATCCGAGTAGGGGGGCGCTATAGCGCCCGCCGCGGGTCCCATTAAATCCGTGCTACCCCCCGCTCCATGTGGTCGGATATAGTCGGCGACTAAACCGTCTTCCCCCACCTGGTTTGCCACGTGAGGAGGGGGCTTGTGGACCCCCACAGCAGGACCAAAAAACAAGACCATGTCAAAGGGTAGAAGAGTCCTAGCGAGGCCAAAACGGCCATCCCACACTTTCGTAGAAGTTGAGATTCGCTGTCGTACGTCGCAATTGTAACCCGGCCACCCGTGGAGGTTTTCAACAATGATGATGATGATTGCACCCTTTAAATCTATCCGATCCAGGTAACCTGTCCATCACATTGAAGTGTTATTATGTAACCTGCCCCAACCACCTCCTCTGGGCTTCACCTCAGGACATTTTTGTTCCAACCACAGTTAAACTTTAGACAGTTAGAGATACATCAAATGGAACTAGCCCTTCGTCCCACTGAGTCTTGGACCAACCAGCAGAACAATAAGCAACCCACTGCACCCACTTTGGGGCATTTACAATTTTCAACTCCTTGCCAATTAACCTACCAAACCTGCACGTGTTTGAAGTGTGGGAGAATGGAAACCGGAGCACCGGGAGAAACACCATGCAGTCCAAGGAGAACGTACAAACTCCCACAAAGCACAAACCCTAATAAGTCAGAGATCGAACCTGGGGTCTTCTGGCCAGTATGGCAGCACCTCTAAAACCGTTTGCGCCACCGTGTCGCCTTGCACCACTGTGACATTGGAATGGATTTTAATGAAGCCTGGGGGGAAACCTATTTCAACACAGAGGGTTGTTTGTTATATCCGTTTATGTTATTTGCTACCATGTTTTTAGAAGACAAACGATCATTTTAATAATTGCCATACAGTTCAGGGAGGGTAAGGGGAAGCCGGAGGCTCATACAAAGTCCCTTCCCGTCTGAAAATGAGCGTTAATGCAAATCAGAGGTAGTAGAAATAAAAAATAGCCAATAATAAACAATAATACAGTTTAAGAAATGAAAATTAAAAATATGAGATAAAAATTGGAAAATAAATAATAATAAGGTAATAGTATGAGAATAGAGTCAACAGCAGTGTTTTGAGCTCATAAATAGATACAACAAAAAGCGGAGTCAGAACTCGAGGACCATGATGAGAGAAAACTTCTTTAAAGCTCAATCTTAAAGGTGGCAAAGGAGTGTTTGTGAGACTTTAATGACACGAGTGCCGGGTATTCCAACAGGACCTTTAAAAAGGTAATGCAATGTTGGTGTTTTGGAGTTCGACAAAACGGAAGATGAAGATCATTTCTTCTTCTGTGTTGGGTAAATGTGAATTATATAGAAAAAGGGTGAAAATATCAATGAAGAGAAATGGGCCAAACTCTATGTTTACATATTTCAGATAAAATTGAAATTAAAAAAATATTGGAATGTGCATACAGATTTATACTGCAGACAAAATTGAGTACTTCTTGAAGAGCGGGGCAGAAGGTTCTTGTGAAGTTGAATGATAAAATTAATCTCCAAAATTTTTCTCTCTGTATGATGAGTAGCTTAAGAAAGAAGGATCATAGAAACAATATAAACATAGAAATTAGGGCAGGAGTAGTGCCATTCGGCTTTCGGTCCTGCACCGCATTCAAATATGATCCAGGGCTGATCCATCCAACATCAGTATCCTTGTACTGCCATTCTTCATCAACAACCCCTGAATCCCCTTAGCCACAAGTGGCCACATCTAACTCCCTGTTAATATAGCCACTAACGGCCTCAACTAACAACCTTCTTTAAATTTGTGGGGCCAGGGGGAAAGAAAAAAGCAGAGAGGGAGCGTTAGGGAGAGACTCACCACTCACCAATGATAGATAGAACCCCAAACAAAATTATTACAATATTGAAATGAGGTGAAAAATTAAACTGTAAATATATTGTTAGATGGGGGAAAAAGACGACCGGGGTTGCGGAAATAATGCCCAAACCTTTCTCGAAATACCAAGCATTTTCATTGTTCAACTACAGATAATATTGATCTGTTCTTTCCAAGTTAAATTCTTGATCAATGGTTACTCTAAAAATAATTGATATGTTATTTCAGGATATTTCATGTCAATTAGAATAAAAAAATTTTAGGGATTTGTCTTTGGAAACATGATGTTTTTATTGCAGAAGATCATGTAATTGCATTTTTTGATATTGAGAGAGAGCCTGTTCACTTCAAACCACTTAGAGACATGAGGCATTTCTTCATTAACTAATTCAACCAATGATTTTAGATCACTATGTGAAGCTATAAGATTGGTGTCATTGGCAAACAGGATGGGAAGAAGTACTCGGCAGGTTTAGGATAAGTCATTTATATAGAGCAAGAATCAAGGGTGATGGGTACATGGAACGAGCTGCCAGAGGGATTAGTTGAGGCAGGTTCTATGACAACATTTAATGGACATTTGGACAGGGACATAGATAGGAAGGGTTTAGAGGTATATGCGTCAAATGTGGGCAGGAATGACTTACATCGATTGGGCATCTTGGTCGGCAAAGGGACAAAGTTGCGGCGATACGCTTTTCCATGCAAATATCTGTCAATCAATCACTTGGTGTGTGTTTTTTTTTGTAAACCAGCATCTGCAGGCAGTTCTGTACGTTAAATCTGTGTTTCCTTCAGTTACAAAACACCTGATTCATCCAGACCACCTCTTGCAGCGACGACTGGATTCCACTCCTGCATGCTGCTGACAAGGTACAATAATTGTGAGGAATTAATTCTGCGCTTACAAGGACCATAGGACATCTCAATTAATCAAGCTGTGAGTAGGCACACACAACAAGAGGGCTGGTGTTTATGCGAAGTATTCCCGCTCGTCGACTCTTTTCCCCATCACCCGCACTCCGCTGCAGTTCAACCTCAGATTCTTAGCGCATCCACGGTGGCGCGGCGGGTAGAGCTGCTTGCCTTGAGCGCTTGCAGATCCAGAGACCAGGGTTCGATCCCATACTGGTGCTGCTGCCGGTATGGGTTTGCACATTCTCCCCGTGGACTCTTGCTGTGGGTTTTCATCTGAGGTCTTCGGTTTCTCTCCAACTCCCACAGACGTACAGGTTTGTAGTTGATTGGGCTTGGTGAAATGATGTTGTCCAGTGTTGTGTAGGGTAGTGTTAGTGTGCGGGGATCGATGGTCGGTGCGGGACTCAGTGTTTTCTGCGCTTGCATCTCTAAAGTAACCCAAACTCTCTGCCAAAAAATATCAATGACAATAGACAATAGGTGCAGTGGATTAGGCTATTTGCCTTCATCCACACCGCCATTTCAATGGTGATATGGACTGATCATCCCCAATCTGTACCCGTTCCCTGCTTTCCCCCATATCCCCCTGACTCCGCTATTTTTAAGGCCCTATCCAGCTCTCTCTTGAAAGCATCCAGAGAATAGGCTTCCCACACCACCCTCTGAGGCTGAGAGAATTTCCAAGACGTTTTGGAATTCCGTAATGGTTCCGCTCGTCTCCGTTGCTAAATGGCTTTATCCTTATTCTTAAACTGTGGCCGCCTAGTTCTGGATCCCCAACATCTGGCGAACGTGTTTCCTGCTCTACTCGGTACTTCTCTTCTCGGGTACTCGTTCTCTGGACGTATCGATGGCAGGGCCCATCCTGGAGACCTGGGGGGGGGGAGAAAGTGAACTATCTCCTGAACTCCAGCGACACCGTAGTGATCGCACTTAACAGGCAGTGGTGGGTGCTCCGGAGGGGGTGAACTTGGAGTTGAGTTGTTCTGGATGCGCGTGATGGAAAATGGAGGCTCCCGGAGGAATTAACCCACTGGAGGTCCACAGGGAGAGCGTGCAAACTCCACACAGGCAGCAGCTGCGTGTAGGATAGAACCAGTTGGGTCACTGTCGCTGTGAGGTGGGGCAGCGACTCTGCCAGCTGCACATGTGCCACCCGTCAACAGTCCCCCCCCCCCCCCCCCCCCCCCCCCCCCCCCCCCCCCCCCCCCCCCCCCACACTATGCCTGCACACCTTTTTCCAATCCCTCTGCCTCTGTTCCTTCCCCCTCCTCCATCTGGTCATCGCACACCCCTCCCTCCGCTAGGTACCCCATTTACCTTTCTGTCCCCTTTGTCCACTCTCACTGTTCCCTTCCACCCACCAACCCTCCCTCGGGCTCAACGTTTCCCTCCCCATCTTACTCCTTATCAATCTCCGCATCCACACACTTTTGTCTCCACTTCAGTTTTAGTTCAGTTCAGTTTTAGGTTATTGTCATGTGTAGCGAGGTACAGTGAACAGCTCCACCCTTGGTTACTATCTCATCCCTCTTCCCCTGAATCCACCCATCACTCTCCAGCCTAGCCTTCGGCAATAGACAATGGGTGCAGGAGCAGGCCATTCGGCCCTTCGCCCCCCCCCCCCGCCCCCACCACTCTCTCCCAGATTACTCCCTTTCACTACACACTCCACACTCCACAGATGCTGCCCTGACGGCTGAGTTTAGACTTTTAGATTTTAGAGACACGGCACGGAAACAGACCAGCGATCCCCGTACAATAGCACTATCCTACACACTGGGGACAACTTACAATTTTTACCAAAGCCAATGAACCTCCAAACCTGCACGTCTCTGGAGGGTGGGAGGAAACCAGAGCACCCGGCGAAAACCCACGTGGTCACGGGGAGAACATACAAAGTCCGAACAGACAGCACCCGTAGTCAGGCTCGAACCCGGGTCTCTGGCGCTGTGAGGCAGCAACTCTCCCGCTGCGCCTCCGTGCCGCCCCTAGAGAGTGTCAAGTTGCTTGAGCAGAGTGTGGCCAAATTGAACCTTCAATATTGGAGACACAAGGAACTGCAGATGCCGGTTCACAAAAAAACCCTACAAAGTGCCGGAGTAACTCAACGAGTCGGGCAACATCTCTGGAAGAAATGGCCAGGTGACATTTTGAGTTGGGGAGCTAGATAGATTGTTATTTTTTGGGTTGGGGGGGGGGGGGGGAGGGGGGGGGGGGGGGGGGGGGGGGGGGGGGGGGGGGGGGGGGGGGGGGGGGGGGGGGGGAGGGGGGGGGGGGGGGGGGAACACTGGAAGAGTCATGGAGTCCAAGGGAGAACATGCAAACTCCACACAGCCAGCATTGGAGGTCTGGCTTGAACACGGTAGCAGGAGCTGTGAAGCAGCAGCTTTACTGTTGTACTGCTGGCTGAGGTTTTGACTCAAGGAGCGCGTTTACAACAGAGAGATAGAGATCAGATAGTGCCGATCAGCGTGAAACACAGGCCCTCACAGTCTGCCCTCCTAACTTGCCCACAATGACCCAACTTGCATCCAAAACTGTCCACGTGCATTTGGACATGGTCCCATCTACATCCTCCTATACCCTCTGTCCAGCCTTCTTAAGATGTAGGGCCTGAACGGTCGGTGGCTTTGGGCCAATGTCCCTACTAAAGTCCTCGTCCCTTCCATGCTCCGGTCAAATTGACTGTCTGTAAATGTTAGTGTAGAATTGTAGTGAACAATTGATACAGGCGGCCATGGTCAAGTCGATGGGCAATGGCATACCTCCCCCCTGCACCTATGTCTATTGTCTTTTGTGTTAGAGAGGAGGAGCATGAACCAAAAGCCCCTGATTGAGAGTGAATGGGTGGAATACTGTTTGGGGGGGGGGGGGGGAGGGGAGGGGGGAGGGGGTGAGGGAGTTGATAGCCAGATGTTTGGACAATAAAATTTAGTGCTTGTACCATACAACATAGGATAGGGTCAGGTGGTCGTGAATGCGAGGAGAGGGGTGGAAATGCTGTCGGAGGGGATAGGTCGTAAAGAAGAACCCGATGCTTTGGGCTGAACGCCTTACTTCCAATCAGCTGGGGCAGTTGTTGACAGGGGATATTTGTCGACCTTACCAGGCAACTGTGCACACTGTGCACAGTGCGCTCCTCACAATGAAAAATTTGTGATACAGAATAATAGGAAGTGGAACATGCCCGGTTGGATAACATTAGGGTGATACAAATAGGCGCGCTGGCATGTGCTCAGAGAGCTTATTTATTTGAAATGATTATTATTGTAATTATGAGTGGCGGTATGATTTTTAATGGGAATAAGCGTTGGCGTGGAGTGCTCGCTCCGTCTGAATTGGGATGCTCTAGGACATCACAGAATCACACAGATGAACTAGTATCGTGAATCCAGGATATCAGGGAGCCTGTATATATTGACGTGATATGACACAAGCAGTCATTAATAAAGCAATAATCAATGGGGGAATCCCGGTGGCGCGGCCACACCATGGCTGGGGAGATCAAGTAGTGCTGTTTCAGTCTGTACTTTCTCCACCCCGCAAAGGGTAACTAACCCAGATTGGAGCGTGAGTTTGGCGTGGGAAAACAGACAATTAAATCGACAGGTGGCATTAATTCTCTCAAGGCTCTCATGTAAAGCTTGGATATTTTCTGGAGTGAGTGCCCATCACCGGTAGAAATGCATCTCTCTCGCCTTAAACATACCGTTGTGGAGGATAAACATTATCTTTCTGACATATAGGTATTACTTCCCCTTCCCTTCCTTCACCCCGACTCGCGGGTCAGACAAGAACCATTTCACTGTTGTTTTAAAAATAATTAAAAAATAAATTTTACAATGCTTAATCATAAATCCCTGCTCCGTAAAAACTGAGAAACAAGAGCGATCACGCTCTTCGCCAGC
The DNA here is from genome assembly GCA_035221665.1 of Okamejei kenojei. Classification (NCBI taxonomy): domain Eukaryota; kingdom Metazoa; phylum Chordata; class Chondrichthyes; order Rajiformes; family Rajidae; genus Okamejei; species Okamejei kenojei. The sequence continues at coordinate 6,722,428 of CM069163.1, read as the reverse complement.
CTCTTCTCCCTCCCCCCTAGGTGGTCTGGCCTCAGTTCACATCCTTGCTGACAGCTTGAGCTCGTACTTGATTGGCTCCCTGGGTCATGAGGCATCTCTCTGTAAACGTAAAACGAAACGGTCGCCAGGCAGCGCCAACGCTCGAGTGCAGACAGCAACCTGCAAGAAATTAAATTCCATCACCTTGGATGGTTAAAGTGGTTGACCCCTCGCTTGCTCTGCCGTGCCTGTGTTCTTTCATTATATTTTCACTGCTGTAACTGACTTGCAGGATGTCTTGTCTGTTTTAACAATGCTGGCTGCCGAGGCCGCATTACATAAGCTCGAACAGACGCTTGTCAGTCAGCTGCATTATATATCCCACGGACGATTATATCGTTTCACACCCTGGGCAAATATTAATGATTGTTTTATTTTTCGCCAGGCACCTGAAACCAGTTATGTGGTGAGAGATGTGTGTGTGTAGATTGTGTATTTGTTGAGAGATATGTGTAGTGTGGTGTATGTGTGGTGGTGGTATATGTGTAAGTGTTTGTGTATTGTGTGTGGTGATTGTGCACGTTGTGGATAAAGTTAACTGTCTATGTGTGTAAGTGTTGTTTGAGTGTATGTTTGTGAGTGAGTGCAGTGTAAATTGTGTAGATGTGTGTGTATGGTGTGAGTGATTGTATGTGTGTGTGTAAATGTGTGTGGAGTGTTGAGAGTGCGTGTGTATGTGTGTGTGTATGTGTGTGAGTTGTGTGAGATTGTGTGAGATGTGGTGTATGTCTAAGTGGAGGAGTGTGTGTAGTGTGTAATGTGAGTGAGTGTGGAGAGAGTGTGTGGTGTGAGTGAGTGTGTGTAAGTGAGTGATATGTGTGTGTTTTTGGTAGTGTGAGATATTGTATGTGTGTGGTGATAAAATGTGTGTGTAGTGTGTGTGGAATGTGCGTAATTGTGCGTGTGTATGTGCATGTGATGTGTTGTGAACAAAGATGTGGGTTGTGTGTGATATGTGTAGGAGATTGAGTGTGTGGTGTGAGTTTTGTGAGTGTATGTTGTGTGAGAGTATGTGTTGGTGATGTAAGAGAGAATGTGTGTTGTATAGTGTAGGGTGATGGTGTGAGATGTGAGTATGTAGAGTGTGTGATTAAGGTGTTTGAGAGTTGTGTGTGCGTGGTTGTGGGAGTGTGTGAGGGTGTGTGTGCTGAGTGAGCTCTGGTGGTGAGTGTGTGTGAGGAGTGAGTGTGTAGGGTGTGTGTGAGGGTTGTGTTGGTAATGTGTATGAGTGGTGATGTTATGTGTGTGTGTGAGAAGGGGAGTGTGTGCAAGTGTAGTGAGTGTTGTGGAGGGTATGTGGTGCGAGGGTGGTGTGAGGGTTGAGTGAGTGAGGGTTTGTGTGTGAGTGTGTGTGTTTGAGGGAAGGGTAGTGTGTGTGCGAGGCGTGTGGTGTGTGAGAGGGCGTGTGGGTGGTGTTGTGTGTGTGGTGAGGTGATGCGTGTGAGTGAGTGTGTGAGGAGAGGGCGAGTGTGTGTAGAGGCGTGTGGAGGGTGTGAGGCTGTGGAGGGTGTTATGTGTGTGAGTTTGAGCCGATGTGTGCTGGTGTGTGTGTGTGAGGGTGTGTGTGAGTGTGTGGCGAGGCGGTTGAGGGTGAGTGAGTTGTGTGGTAGTGTGTGTGTTTGTGTGTTGAGGGTGTGTGTGAAGGTGGGAGTCGGTGAGGTGAGTGGTGTGAGGGTGAGTGTGTGTGAGGTGTGTTGTAGGTGTGTGGGTCGTGAGTGGTTGTGGGGTGTGAGGGTGTGTGTTGAGGTGATGTGAGGGTTTGTGATGTGTGAGGGTGAGTGAGGGTGCATGGTGATGAGGGTGTGTGTGTGAGGGTGTGTATGTGTATGTTGAGTATGGGAGGTTTGAGGGTGTGAGTGAAGGGGGTGATAGGTGTGTGTGAGTGGGAGTGTGTGAGGGTGAGTGGCGTGTGAGGGTGTGTGTGAGTGTGCTTGGGTGCTTGGTGTGAAGGGAGTGTGTGAGGGTGTGTGATGTGAGGTGGTGCGTGTGTGAGAGAGTGAGAGAGAGAGTGTGAGGAGTGCGATGCGTGTGTTGATAGTGTAGGGGGTGCCTATCCCTAGTATCCCAACTACTTCCCCAACATCCCCAATAAAACAAGAAATGTAAAGTTCCCCTTAATATTCTTGTCTCAACAATTATTATTGAAGAACTTCACTGGGATCCACACCCGCCCCCACAAAATTGTTTCCAGCCATCTTCTAAGATGATAATGGCAGGCATAGCGCAGGTTAAAATAGGAATTTGGGATGTGGGGGGGGAGGGGGGGGTGGGTAAATAGGGGCGGTAAAAATGGGGGGGGTATAAATGGGGGAAGAGTAGTGGGGGGATTAATTACCTACTCTATTGTGCTGGACAGAATTGGTTATTGATGTTTGCAAAATAAGCTATTGAATGCAAAAGCTAGCTTTGGTTGGGTACTACCACCCAACCCCACCCCTTCTTCTCCCTCTCACTCCAAAACCCCTCCCCCATCTTTCCCACACCCACTTTTCTCCCTCTTCTCATTCTCCCCCCCCCCCCCCCTCTCATTCTCTCCCGCATCCATCTCCATTTCTTCTCACCCTCCTGTCTTCTCCCCTCTCCCCTTTTGTTCCTTCCCACCACCCACCCCCCATTCTTTCTCCCCCACCGTTCTCCCTCTCTCACCCCACCCCCAACCACCCTCTGCCCATTGTCTCACACTCTCTCTCTTTTTCTTGTTCAACCCCCGGCCCACTTCTCCCCGCCCATTCTCCACCCCCCGCCCCTCCTACCGCCTTCCCTTTTTTTTCCTCCCCACCCCTTCCCCCTCCCCATCCCCACTCCAACCCTCCCCCACCCCCTCCCTTTCCATCCCCCTCCCCCCCTCCCCACCAACCCTTTCCCCTCCCTCTTCCCCTCCCATTCCACCGCCAAAACCCCTTTCTTCCCATCCTCCACCATCCTCATCCACCTCTTTCTCCCTCCTCCCACCTCAACCCTTCCCCAAAACCCAACTCCCTCACCCATCCTCCCCACCCACCCCTTTCTCCCCTTCTCCACCACCAACCCTTCTCCACCCACCACTCCTTTCCCCTTTTACCACCTCTTTTCCCCATCCCCACTTTTCTTCCCCCACTCCTTTTTCCCTCTTACCCCCCCTCCCACTGTCCCCCTCCCCACTTCCATAACACTCCCCCCTCCTCCTCTCTCATCCTTCCACCCTCTCTCTCTAAATCCCCTCACTCCACCCTACCCATTCCACCCTGTGACTTCTCCCCCCCCCCTCTCTCCCCACCCCCACACCCCCAGCCCCCAGCCCTACACATTCCACAGCAAGGAACAACAAGCAAAGGAGGAAATACAATCAGAGGAGCCCCTCACTCATCTCCCATCCCTCTTTCCATTTAAAAAAAAAGATTGTGATGAGTGCACTCGATTTCTCCTTTCGCCTTTGGAGCTATAGGAATAATAATCAGCGACCAAAAAACCACACAATTATTTTCACACGAAAACGATTGTGGCCGTATTTTTTTTAATTAGGCAGGAGAGGCAGCTTAACTGATCACACTACATATCAACCCTTCGAATCCGAAAATTCCAAATCAGAATATATTTAGATTTTTGTATTTTTCTTTTTTTTTTTTATCTTTATTTCTTTTTTTTTTTTTTATTTTTTTTTTTTCCCATTTTTAAAAATGCCAAGCACGGACTGTCATATTTAAAAACACCCCAGCAGACAAACTAGTTGGTTGTCTCTGTGCGGGGCTTTTGTAGAGCCCGAGCATCATATTCTTTTTTAGGCTCTTAGAGGTTTTTTTAATACATTATGATTTTCTTCCTTCATCTCTCAGTATATTCTTGTTTTAGCGATTGAGAGACAGCTGCATTAACAACCAGGTTGTTTTCTCCTTTATCCATTATGTCATTTTAGTAGGTACTTGTGAAAAATTCTAGCAATTAAAAATAACATCCAGAAATTGAGGTAAAAAATTGTGCAACCAACTGCACGTTGGAAGCTCTCTAGCTATGTTATTAGCCATCGGTCAGGACTGAGGGCCACACAGCGCTGAGAGGCGGGAGGGAAAACAAACGCTTTAACTTTAACCCAAGGGCAAACTGCATGAAATTTACTTGGAAATTGCTATTATCACCCTGTGACTATCCCTTGTAAAACTCCATGTGCAAACGCTTATAGCTTGATACCTGGTATACAGCACAAACACTATCGCTGGCCCCCAGACCCTGCCAAAAACAATTTTGGCTTTCTACTGATCTGGGAGGCACGACAAGCTGAAGGTAGTCAGCGGACGGGCAGCATCGCTGAGAATAATACCAGTCAAAAAAACGTTTTCTTCCCCACCTCCCGATCAGAGAATGCTGTGTGCCCCCGCTGCTAAATCCAGCATGGCGTTTGTCGTGTGTTGGTGTGGTGTTGTGTGTGTGTGTGTGTGTGGTGTGAGTGTGTGTAAAGTGTGTGTGTGTGAGTGTTTGTGTCTGGTGTGTGTGTGTTAGTTATCGTTTTCGGTGTTACCCAGCATCTTGTCAGGTTCCTTCCTCCTCCTACACATTTCACGATGACCCTGCTGATGAATGGCCCTAACCCTTACGAGGAGGTTGCATTGATTGCACAGGTCATGGCATCGACTTTCCGGTGGGGTGTAGAAGATGCAAGGACTGCACGCATGTTAATAACGTTATAACGCCCAAACCTCCACCCCTGGGACAAACGGATGAGGAACTGCCCTACCTCCGCTCAGGCTGACAGGGGAGGTGTCATGGCGTTGTGAATAATAAAATATTCTTTTCTCAACAATTGATTGCAGGGGTACTAAGTTGAAATGAGCCTGGGCATCTCAAGCATATTTCCTAGGACTGGCTCCTGTAGCATAAAGTTCCCATAATTTGCCACACTTGGGTAGGATTACTTCAACGAGTCAAATAGGATGGCTGCGGGAAATTGAAATGTCAGACTTGTACATGAGCTGGGAGAGGGGGTGGTGGGGGCGCGCGGGGTGGGGGGCGGGTGGGGGAGAGGGGGGTGGAAGCTTCATAGAACAGGTCAGATCGGATACCAGCTGATGCACCAAAACTCTGATTTACAATTAGTGTTGGAAGTAGAACGTGAAATCATCTTGAAATGGAGAGGGAGCAGCGTAAGAAAGTGCCAAGACACACCGACACAAACGTTGCTGGGTGTAAAGCAGCGGTAGGCAGCATATTGGGGAAACATAAGATACGATAGATAACCGATTCAGATTGGTACCCTTCTTCAGACCTATGCTGTAGAGCTGCTGGGCTCTCAGCGCCACAGACACTGGGTTCGATCCTGACTAACGCGTACTGTGACCTGTGTGGGGTTTTCTCTGGAGGTCCTGTTTGACGCCCAATCCAAAGAGATGTGCAGGGATTGTAGGGTTAATTGGCTTTGTAAAAAATTGCTCCTATCGTGTGGGTTCGCACTAGTAGTGAATGGTGACTTTGGCCACGTGACTTGGGGGGCCGAAGGGCGCACTGTTTTTTGCGCTGTTTCTCGTAATCGATTGAAGAGTGATATTGACATATGTAGATCCACAGCAACGTCTCAAAAAAAGAAAACAGGTCCACACATTGGGGTCAGGCTCTGCCATGTTCTTATTAAAAACCATTTGCGGATTGGATTGAACAAGTGAAGGGCCCTGTCCCACTGTATGAGAGGTAATTCGACAAGAGCTCTCCCCAGAGAGTTTAAAAAAATCAAACTCGTTGGTAATCATGTATAAATGTAAGTAGGAGGTAGTCGGAGCTCGGGGATCGTCTCTTAAGCGGCTCGTAATTGCCGCTCTACGGCAGGTACTCGGGAAAACGCGGTAAGTCGTGAAGACTGAGAAGATTTTTCACATGATTGAGAAATTTCCCCGAGAGCCCGAGTAGAACGAGCTGGCGTTACCGAAAATTCTTTCTCCGAGTTCGAATTCAGGGCAAACTCTGCTGAGAGCCCCTTGAATTAGCTCATACAGCGGACAGCCCCCTTGAGAGTAGAACGGAGACTCAGAAACTGCACAGAAACAGGCCCTTGGGCCCAACAATGTGTGTGTGTTTGCGTGATGCCGATAAGTCATTCACCTGCCTGCACTGATCCATAACCACCTCAATTCCCTGCATAATCCATCCCGCTCATCCACAAGCCTCACAAACACCACTTCCAATCATCTGCCTCGCAGCACACACACCCCCTGCATCGACGAGTTTCCAGGCATCCACCCACCCAGCCCTCTGTGTGGGAAAAAACTGCTCCACACTTCTCCTTGGACTTTGCCTCTCTCTCCTTGATAGCTAATTCCCTCCCTTACGGAACTTCGACATTTCTCTACCCTGGGAAATAAGGATATGACCTCTACTACTGTGCTTCTCATGATTTACATATACCTTGTAGGTGTAGTGGACAGATATTTGTAGTAAGTGGAAAGATATTCCCTCAGTGTTACAAAATGTGCCTCTTACACGATTGATGATTGATATTTAAAAATTAACAAATCTCCATAGACAAACTATGTTTTCTTTTTATTTTGGCCGCTGTATCTTCAGGCATCTTTTTTACACCACAACACAAGGTGGTACTCAAAGAATGGAAGATTTGTCCCTTCACTGATCAGATTAGTTCCAGTTTGGCCCCAAGCGTGGAAAGCCCCAGAGTACCGAGTTCAGAGTTTAAGTTTAAAATAACAATGGGCCAGATCGTCATATACGGACCAATAAGTCATATACATGAGAAACAGGGTTCGGCCTGACTCGCTCAGTGCAGACCAAGATGCCCCATCTACAACCAGTCCCACCTGCCAGCATATGTCCCAATCCCACTATACCTTTCCTGGAAATGCATTATAGAGTCACAGAATAATACAGTATGGGAAACACACAGGCAACTTTCGACCTAACTTGTCCCGGTGGATAGGGGTCCGACCAACATGTTCCACCCTGCCCGGTTTGGTACCATATCCTTCAAAACGCTTTTTATAGCGTATGTTATCGGTGTCTAATCTGTTTCTGAAAATGTTGGGATAGTCTTAGTCCCAGCTATACCTTCCCTGGCAAGCAAAGCGGCTGTTCCATACAGCCTACCACCCTATTCTCTTAGTCTGTCCTTCTAATGACACTCATTTCAGGCCTTTCATCATATAACATTCCTTTGTTCAAGGTCCTCTCCTTCTTTTCCAACATCCTATATTGAATCCTATTAACTAGATGACCCCAACTAATCCCCTAGCAATCCTGCCCTTCACCTATCGGACATTTTAACCTTAGTTAACCTTGACCTCCCCCACCCTTCTCACACCTGTTTTTCTCTTTCCTAACTCTCTGATAAGGATCTTCAACCAGAACTAATAAATTTTTTGTGTCTCCTTTTCCGCAGAGCGGCTGATACCTAGTGAGTTTTCCCCACTAATTTTCCTAATTTTTATTTCCTGATACCTTCCTTCACTGCCAGTTTTTCGACTTGCAGAAATTGATGAGCCTAGGAAGGAAGGAACTGCAATTGCGGTTTAACAACTGCAGTAGACTCAAAAATACAGGAGGTAACCTCCTAGCGGGTCAGGCAGCTTCTCTGGAGAAAAGGAAGGGGTGCGTTTTGGGTCCGAGACCATTCCGCACACTGATAGTTAGGATAGGGGAGTCCTAGAGATATGGCGGGAGGGTGTGTGGGAGGGGGGGTTAAAGGTGTGAAAAACGGCAGGTCAAAGCAGATGACGATAAGGAAAGGCTGATCATAGTCCATTGTTAGCTAGAAGTGCAAAGGCTTACGAACAGTAATTAATCAGAAGTTTCAGTGAAACACGCCCGAAAAAACTATGTGGTGCATTTGAGTCTAAAATTGCTAAGTCTTATTCATTAAGATTGATCAATAAAATGATGTCCAATCAGTCATAACTATATTGAACAACTTCTGCCACTGAGGAGTTAAGTGTGAATGGCACTCTTAGAATCTTTAGACTTATAGAGATACAATGAAAACAGGCCCTGGACCACCTTTTTAACATGTTGCTAATCATGCCACTACTACATCCCTCCGGTGCCAGGTCATCTACTCAACATATTAATGCCTAATAGGAACCATAGGGACTCAGTTTGGGGACTGTCCAGCAACATGTGGTTTAAAGCTAAGAGGCGCTGTTTAGGGAGACTATCAACAGTAAGTCCAGCCACTGTACCTGTGGGAACGAACCTCTTAACCTCACGCAGGTTAAAACTATAAATCAAAGACTGTGGAGGGTCAATTAATGTGAAACAAAATCCACATTCAGAAATGAAGTCATCGACAGAATACAACACAAACCCGTCTGAAGAGAGGTTCACTGACCCCGTCGCCGATTTCCATCGCACCAAGATGGCTGCCTCACACCGCTGAGTTACTTCTCCAGCACTTTAGTCTACCATCAACCTTAATTAGTTTAGTTTGAGAAAACACACGGAAACAGGCCATTCGACCCCCCGTGTTCCCCCGCTGGACCATGATTCCCCATACGCTAACACTATACCTACACACGCTAGGCAACCTTTTCCCAATCTTGGACCGAAGCCAATTAACCTCCAAACCCGTTAACGTCTTTGGTGAGTGCGCGGGAGGACCTAATCATCCCCCGTGGCCCTCACGGGGGAGAACTGCAAAAACTCCAACTCCGAGCAGGCAGTCCGGATCGAAACCCGGGTGTCTGCGGCTGTAGGCCCAGCAACTCTTATCCAGCTGCGCCACCGTGCCCACGCCTCTCCCACCCAACACAACAAATTTATTCCTTCTTTCCACCTCGGAGTCTGTTTGACCTACCGATATTTCCAGCATTTTTTTTTGGTTTTATATGCTAATTCCCGGCTTCGGCATTTGCAAAGGGATGGTGGGCAGAAGATTGGTCCGAAGAGAAACATATCAGAGAACGAAAGCAATTTTTAGAAATGCTATCTATTATTATCCGCCTGATTCATAAATCAAAATCTGAAGGAATGAATTCCAAACTTGTCGCAGTTAAATTTGAGGATCTGATTGGCACGCATAAATTATCATCTGGTTATAAAGTGCTTAGTTCTCAATTGCAGTCCCTAAATGTCTATGTTGGGGTTTATTCCCCCTACTATCTAACAAGACAAATTCAGAACTCCATGCTATCAGAGTTTTATACGATGGGTGAGGCAAGACAAAATTAATTCTATTTTCATTGAGTTTTTCCCCACACAAACAGCTGCTTGTGTCTTACCCAGACCCGATCCTCCATCCACCAACCATCATATGTCTACAGGACAATAGATTTATAGAGGTGTCCTCCCTGTGCGTGGCACCGCGCGTCACGGTGGCGCAGCGGTTGAAGAGCTGCCTGCCTCGCAGCAGCAACCAGACGCCCGTCCGTCCGATGGCCCCTTTGTCGTTCTCGACCCCGGACCGACGTGCATTTCCTCCGTACGCTCCAAGAGTGCAAGATTCCCGTGCGAAGTAATTGGATTCGGTGAAAATGGAAATTTGTCCCTTTGTTTCTTAGGGTCGAGTAGGAAAGGACCGCAGAACTGGTTTTAATCGAAGATAAGAAACTCAAAAAAGGCTGCGCTGGAGTAACTCAGCGTACAGGGCATCCTCTGGAGAGAAAGAATGGATGGCGTTTCGGTCGAGACCCACCCTATCAGACTGATTAATTAGTAAGAAAAGTTGTGGTGTACAGGAGATCGCTGATCGGCACGCGACTGGTGGGCCAAGGGCCTGTTTCGCTCGGTATGACTGAACTAAACTCTACTAAACCCCGAGGTTTGATGTGTACACATCAATATAAAAGCCAGAGTAAGTAAGTAAGAAGTAAGTTATTGGCCACGTATTCACATACAAGGAATTTGCCTTGGTGCTACCGCCACAGTAACCAACATACATACCAGTTGGCAGGTTACGAATACTCATTACGAATGGCCCAGTGGTGAGCATCCCTGGCCTGGATAACTCACTCCGCCCCACACGGTTTTGTTCCCCGCCAGTAGAAATCGAACACCCGAACAACAAGTATAATCACAACTTGCCTGCCAGTCACCAAACAGCTGCTGGAAACCAAACGTGAACATTTCTGCCTCACCGGCCTCTGCCGCAATTTTTACAATCTTTTTCCCTTTTCCCTCCCCGGCACTGCTGACCAATAATCCCGCAAATATCCCGGTGATTAATTACAACACCCCGCCAGTACTGTCTTGTTATAGCAGGACAGCATCGTTCAGGATGAAGGCTTGGTCGGCACACGGACAAGGCGGTCGCCCAGAGCCCTGTACTCATAGATGGTCAGGTTAGTAAGGGGCCACAGCAGACCGCACCAGACCAGACCATAACCCTACATGGGCATTGGGAGACACAGCTCAAGCTCACGCCCACACCAATGTGAAAGTGTACCCTTGTTCCATCACCCATCCTGCCCAACTACACCAGGGGGCCGCCTCACCACAAGACTGGTCGCAACGGTGGCACGGCTGGAGAGTTGCTGCTGTTCGGCGCCGCAGAGGACCGGTTCTCGATCCTGACCGTGGGCGCAGTCCGTACGGAGTTTGTACATTCTCCCGTGTCCCGCGTGTGTTTTTCTCCGGGCGCATCCGGTTTCCACCCACCTCATCAATGTACTCCCCAGCACTAAGTATAGGGTGATTTTGCTGTCAGCATGGAATGAGTTGGCCGACGGGCCTGTTCAAGCATTATCTCTAAAATCTAAAAGTCGGAAGACAGCTACAAGCCATCTCGCCGCCCCCAATGCCAAGAACTCTTGATTTAATTATAGTTTTTTTGTTTAGAAACAATAGCCCTTACGGCCACCGAGTCCACGTTAACCATCGATCCACCCATTCACACCAGTTCTGTGTGATCCCCACTTTCCTCATCCACCCCTACACAACTGGGGGCCATTTAACAGCGACCAATCAACCTCCCAAACCCCTGCAAGATTCATTGAATGTGGATGAAAAACGGAGCACCCGAGGAGACCCACGCAAAGTCAGATGAGACAGCATTCGAGGTCGAGGATCAGGATCGAACCCGGGCCCTACTCATGGCCGCGTGTGACAGAGCAGCTCCACCTGCTGCGCATTGAAAGAAACGTCTCAGTTCTCCTCCATCCAGAACTAGGTGCCAACTGTCCCGTAATTCCCCGTAATTAGCCGTGACATCCCGTAATTGGGGCTAAATTAGTTTGTCATATACGGACAGCCCTTGTCCCATATTTGACGCACACGACTGTCGGGTAGGAGCGCCGCGTCCTGTCCCCACTCAAACCGCAGTGCCTCCCATGGAGTGCAGCAGCAAGCAGCAGCGGCCTCCGCCCGTGGTCCCGTCGTCGCACCGGCCACTGTCCGACCATTCGCCTTCGCTTACCACGACAACACCACCCCTTTCTCATGGCCCGATCATCGGTTCAATGAGTTGGATGGGTTTTTGCCGGACTTTGGCCCTTTGGCCAAAAAAACCCCTCAGCTGGCCCACCGGCTGGCTTGTGTGCAGTCCCAGCACAACCCGGGCCAACTCATCATTCAAACCAATTGCCTCGGGAATATTGTCACTTATTTGAACCTTTTTTTCACTTTTATATTATTTATTTGGGAGTGAGAAAGTTTGGCATACCCTTAATCGGAACCACCAGCCCAGCTGGCACTCATCCAAAGTAGAAAACCATTGCTTTTATTATTGAATCCTTACCCACCAATACAACTGAAATGACCAGTGCAGGGGACCCCTGACTCTGAGGCCGACAGAGACACCCACATCCCCATTGAATAAATGCGAAAACAAAAACAAAGAGAGTCACCACTACTCTCAGCCCCCCCCTGAAAACTATCTACCTTGTTTTCTCTCTTTTCAGTTCTGATGAGCGGGTCTCAGACCTGAAACGTTTCCTCCGGAGTGCTGGCGGTTGATAAAAATATATTGAATTCCGAGACTCATTGATAGGATAGGCAGTCTTATCCCCGAGTAGCAATGTCAAAGACTACAGGACATGGATTTAAGGTGAGAGGGCCAAAGTTTAAAGGAGATTTTAGTTCAGAGATAGAGCGCGGAAACAGGCCCTTCGGCCCACCGAGTCCGGCCCGACCAGCGATCCCCGCCCACTAACACCATCCTACACACACTGGGGACAATTTACATTTATTCCAAGCCAGGTAACCTGCAGACCTGCATGTCTTGTGTAGGGCTGGTGTTTGTTATAAGCAGAGGGTGATGGGCGCCTGGAACATGATGCCAGGGTGGTGGTGTAGGCAGAACGTCTGTTGGAGTGAAGTTTTAAAGGCTTATATGGAATAGGCCGCCATGGATATATACCGAGAATGAAGGGCTAGGGACCACGGGCAGGTACTTGAGATTAGTTTAAATCGATGCCACCATTTTGACACAGACATTGATGGATGGAAGGACATGATCCTGATACAAATATCTATGTCCGCCATTTCTTCTCTCTACAGATGCAGCTTGACCTTCTACGTTTCCAAACATGTGTCCCCCGTATTTTCCCACAAGTGCCTACCTTTTTCATCTTTATCTACGATGTCTAAGTGGCTACACAAATATAAAAGGAATGCATTCAGTAATTGGACTGTTAAGTTTTAGTTTAATCAGTTACTGCACAAAATCAGGCCCTACGGCTCACGGAGTCCGCGCCGACCAGCGATTCCCCCGCACGCTAGCAACTATATCCGCCACGCGCCAGGGACAAATAACGATTTCACCAAGCGAGTAACTTCAAACCTGTAACGTCTTATGGAATGTTACCGGAGCATCCGGGGAAACCCCGCGCATCCAGGGAAGAACCCGCGCAAACTCCGTACAAGAGCAGCGTGCAAACTCCGTATAGTCAGCGCCCGGGATCAAAACCCGGGTCTGTGCGCTGCGTGAAGGCAGCAACTCTACCCGCTGTGCCGCTGGTTGAGGTGGGGTTGTCTGGCAATGTAGAACAAAACAAGACTGTGCAATTTACCGTATATTCGTTCAAAATAAATTTCCATGTGCAAAGACTGACCATGTCAATGTCTAGCTGTTCATGATAAAATTGTCGGGGTTATTGATTGAAACAGGAACCAAATAAAATGGAGCAGCTTTCTATAAGGTTAGAATTTGGAGAGTTCATGACCGACTGCTTTTCACCATTCTTCTGACGATTAGTCTGAAAATATATATTTTTTAAATCGTTGCTGGATATGGCTGTTATTATGTGCTGGAAGGAACTACAGATGTTGGTTTAAACCGAAGATAGACACAAAAAGCTGGAGTAACTCAGCGGGTCAGGCTGCATCTCTGGAGGGAAGGAATGGGTGACGTTTCGGGTCAGACTGAGAGTCAGGGTAGAGGGAAACTAGGGACATAGACGGTGAAGTAGAGAAGGAACAAATGAATGAAAGATGTGCAAAAAGTAACGATGATCAAGGAAAAGTGGAACCCACAATGGTCCGTTGTTGGCTGTGGGCTAGGTGATAACGAGTTGTACAGACAGTGAAATACAACAGGGTGACAGTGAAACTAGTGCAATGGCTAGGGTGTGGGAGAGACAGAGAGAGAGGGCATGCAAGGGTTACTTGAAGTTATAGAAATCAATGTTTCATACCACTGGGTTGTAAGCTGCCCAAGTGAAATTATGCTTAAGAAAGAACTGCAGATGCTGGAAAAATCGAAGGTAGACAAAAAATGCTGGAGAAACCCAGCGGGTGAGGCAACATCTATGGAGAGAAGGAACTGGCGACGTTTCGGGTGGAGACCCTTCTTCAGACTGATGTCGGGGAGGGGGGGAGTGGGAATAAGAAAAGTAGTAGGCGGAGACAATAGATGGGACTTGTGGGAGAACTGGAAGGGGGATGGGAAGGAGGGAGAAAGCAAGGGCTGTCTAAAATTGGAGAAGTCAATGTTCATACCGCTGGGGTGTTAACTACCCAAGCAAAATATGAGGGGCTGTTCCTCCAATTTGCGCTGGGCCTCACTCTGGCAATGGAGGAGGCCCAGGACAGAAAGGTCAGATTGGGAATAGGAGGTGGGGTTGAAGTGCTGAGCCACTTCAAATTATGTCTGAGTCAAAATACAAATTAAATTTGCTAGTACATGGCTTTATCCTTTTCATGCACATTATACACTTAGCGTCAGACCATATACTTTATATACTCACCAGTGAATCCCACTATAGTTTATTTATTTTACAGGAATCGCTATCATGTTACATCCACTGAACTAGTCGTTGTGTGCAGCTGGGATCTGGCCCTGGGCTGGAGGATTTTGAATTAGTTTCCAAACCTTGTTACGAAGTGACAATTTCAGGCCGGTATTAGCTCTTGTGAGGATGAATTTACACTCTGAAACCCCCTCCCCAGTTCCTCGATAGCTCTCAGGTAGAGAGTCAACATGTCCCGTTTTTTTTTCCCACAGGTGACGTTTCGGGTCGGAACCCTTACTTCAGATGTCAGAAATGTTTGTTTCCTTGACCGTTTTGAACCAACTGCAGAAAGATGTGTGTAGGGAGGAACTGCAGATGCTAGTTTAAATCGACGATAGACACAAAAAGCTGGAGTAACTCAGCGGGTCAGACAGCATCCCTGGAGAAAAAGTCTGAAGAAGGGCCTTGACCCGAAATGTCACCTGTTCCTTTTTCTCCAGGGATGCAGCCAGCCTGACCCGCTGAGTTACTCCAGCATTTTGTGCCTCTCTTTGGTGTAGAGCAGCATCTGCAGTTCCTTCATACACCCGTTTTCTCTAACGGCTTCTTGTGACCTCTGGGAATGTCCACAGGTTACTTGGATGATCCGAGCTTTTGGCCAAGCTTGTTGGATCTGACACAAAAAAATCCGCCTGAGAACTGAAGGGCAGGTGGCAAGCACCGAGAGTTCATAAAATGGTATGAACATTTTATTATTCCAAGGTAAGCTTTTCAAAACAGAATTTTAAATGTTAGCCTGCTGTTTTGGATCACAAAAACCTTTAATTTTATGCAAATGAACAGCAAGGAACCAAGAGCTAAATGTAAACGAATAGTGCCTTTGTAGCTGAGGTTCAGAATGGGAGAAAATCCCAGGGAATCTTTAATTGCTGTCTGAAATTATGTAAATCCCTCTGCTAGGTAGAATGCAATTATCCCTCTTCCCTCCTCTGCCAGCACCACCAGTGTCGAACAAAATATCTCTGGGTGACATTTAGATGCGGTAATGCAAATGAGAATTAATTTTCTCCGAAGACAAAGGGCAGTGAAAAGATCACATCACTCCGATACAATAAAGCGGAAAAGATATTTCTGACAGGGCATCTTACAAAAGGTGTTACGTGGTGCCAGGATAGTGGAGACAAAAAGAAACATCTCTACAATGAAACGCAACTCACAAGGCTCGAAAGAATCTTGATTCTTGCTTTTCCCTCCCCCCCTCCTTTTAAAAAAAAAATAAACAAGTATTCATTTAATCTAATGCTTTCTGTTGTATTGTCCAGGGAGCTGTATGTAATTCATCAAAGTCTGTTACTGATAGCTGGCAATAATTTTGTGATAGAATCAGTTAGCTGCCTGGTATGATGTTTTTTCGCTTGTGTTTTATTGAGATGAAATTTGTTCTTTTTTTATTTTAAAAAAAAATTAAGGATACATCGTTGCTGCGTGTTGCTATTCTGCGTTTCTGTGCCTGAAGTTAGATCTGTGTGTGACTGTCAGGAGAAGCCAGTCTTCAGCCTGAAGCTAAACTCTGATCAAGGCTGAATCTACTCGAAACTGACCCAGGCATTTAGCCTTCCCAATAAACATTTTATAAAAGGTCAGCAAATGCCTAGCGACAGGATGCTAGCATATCCCTCCCCCTCCCCCCCCCCACCCCCCCCCCCCCCCCCCCCCCTTCACATTCTGGGGCTTTTCTGTGCTTGTGTCCAATGTAAGTTGAACAACATGCACAGAATATCCCTACCCCCCCTTTCCCCTCCCAGCAGTACAGTCCATTGTTAAATCTTTGGCTTTTAATACCGAGGTTTGTGTGCGGTTGCCTTCCAGGGCTCGGAGCTGAGTCCCGCTCGCTGTTGTGTTGGACAGTGATGGGAGTACAGAACTGTACCAATACTACCCCCTTGTGACTGGGATTGCTGAGTGTGTCAGCGCACTGCAGAGACATTTGTCGGATACCTTCCCTTCCCCGGGCTCGCCGGCATCACTCTATCACTCATTCCAAACGAGCAACTCCAAAACAATGCTCTCCAATGTCAAATATTTAACCCGAAACAAAATTTGCCCAAGGGCGGCACGGTGGCGCAGCGGTAGAGTCGCTGCCCCACGGCACCAGAGACCCGGGTTCGATCCCGACTGCGGGTGCTTGTCTGTACGGAGTTTGTACGTTCTCCCCGTGACCTGCGTGGGTTTCCTCCAGGTGCTCCGGTTTCCTCCCACACTCCAAAGCCGTACAGGTTTGTGCAGGCTAATTAGCTTTGGTAAAATTATAAATTGTCCCTACGAAAATAGGGACAAGTGTTAGTGTTAGTGTGCGGGGTTTGCTGGTCAGTGGGACTCGATGGGCCGAAAGGCCTGTTTCCGCGCTGTGTTTCTAAATTAAACAAAACTAAACTAAACTAAACTATATATCTTAGTGATAAATAAAAGCTAGCGAGGTGGACGGTCAAGAGAGAGGGGACTGTGGAGAGAGATGGGATCGTCACTGTAGAGTGATACAGTGTGGAAACAGGCCCTTCGGCCCAACTTGCCCACGCCGGGAAAACGGAACAAGCTTGAGGAAACTTAAAGAAACTTCCTGTGGTCCATCACAACACAAACTTCCTCAAAGGCCCCGCTTTCCCCCCTGGACACAAAGAACTGCAGGTGCTGGAATCTTGAGCTAAACACAGAGTGCTGGAGGAACTCAGCGGGTCAGGCAGCGTCTGTGGAGGGAATGGACAGATGACACCTTACGTCAGAATGCTTCTTCGGACTGAACCTGAAGTTTAGCTTTAGGTAATCTTAGAGATGCAGCACGGAAACAGGCCCCTTCGGCCCTCCGAGTCCGGGCCGACCAGCGATCCCCACACACTAGCGCTATCCTACACATTCCCTCCACTGATGTTGCCTGACATTTCCCGGATACTGGAGCCTCACGAGATGTTCCAAAATTAGCCACTTCGATATTATTGTTGCACTGAAAGTGCTGTCTTGAAAATATCCCAGAAGCTGAAAAGATCAGGGTGCTGCATTTTATTGGGTTCCTGTTTCAACCCTTACAGTTTTATCACAACAAGCTGGAAGTTTACATGATGAGGACTCTTGCATTATTCTCCAGACTCTCTTTAGTTCAGTTTAGTTTAAAGATACAGCGTGGAAACAGGCCCTTCGGCTCACCGAGCCCCCGCCAACCGGCGATTTCTGCAAACCAACACTATCCTACGCAGACCGGGCACAACTTGCACTTATACCAAGGCAATCAACCTATCAACCTGTACGTCTTTCGAGTGTCGTAGGAAACCTGAGCTCCCGGAGAAAACCCACGCAGGTCACGGGGAGAACGTACAAACCCCGTATAGACGTCACGGGGAGAACGCACAAACTCCGTATAGACGTCACGGGGAGAACGTACAAACTCCGTATAGACAGCACCCGTGGTTGGGATTGAACCCGGGTCTCAGGCACTCCAACCGCAGTTAGGCAGCAACACTACTGCTGCGCTACCGTGCATCCCTTTGCAAATCGAAACTCTACAAAGAGGTGGGCAACCGTCTCCTCTCCATAGCAGCCATCCCGAGGGCAGCGTGCGCTGGTAGCGGGGTTCTGATGGTGCAGGAAGGATCTGACTGGGAGGGCTCCCCTCACCGCCAGCCAAGCCAGGTCCTGATGCTTGTTGGTGAGTTCTAGCGATGAGGCATTTTGCAAGACAAGCTGGGCAGTCTGCTCTGGGAACCACACCACAGGATCCATGGAGTACTTGTCCAACAGGATGTTCCGTGCTGACCACTGCCCGACGGACGTGTGGTCCACGGTGTTGGGCTGGAAGAACCTTTCACAAAGGAGAGACAGATGGTGTGGCAAAGGCCAGCTGACTGGCCCATTGGGTGGCGTCTGTGACAGGCCTATCCTTCGCAACACCGGGGACAGGTAGAACCTCAACTTCCCCCTTCCCATTCCCACACCGACCTTTCTGCCCCCGGCCTCCTCCACAGTCAGAGTGAGGCCAAACACATCTTGGAGGAACAGCAGCTCATATTTCGCTTGGGCAGCTTACAACCCAACGGTATGAATTGGATTTCCCGAACTTCAAGTAACCCTTGCACCTCCCCCCCTCTCCATTCCTCCCCCACCCAAGTCATACCAGCTTCAAAGTCGTCTTGTGTAGGAAGGAACTGAAGATGCTGGTTTAAACCGAAAATAGGTCTACTCTGAAGAAGGGTCTCGACCCGAAATGCCACCCATTCCTTCTCTCCAGAGATGCTGCCTGTCCCGCTGAGTTACTCCAGCTTTTTGTGTCTATCTTCAAAGTTGTCTTGTTGAGTCTCATTGTATGTATTCATTTTCACACAGCAAACGGCTAACAATGGCCTGTTTCCCTTATCATTGTTACTGGCAGGAACGGGGTACTGAATGGGGATGATCAGCCATGATCACATTGAATGGCGGTGCTGGCTCGAAGGGCCGAATGGCCTGCTCCTGCACCTATTGTCTATTGTCTATTGTCTACTTTTTTACAGATTTTTCATTCATTTGTTCGATATCTCTCTACTACACCATCTATATCTCTCATTTCCCTTTCCCCTGATTCTGAAGAAGGGTCTCGATTAACATTCGGCAGGAAATGATGTTGGGTAGACTGATGGTGTTGGGAGGACTGATGGGACTGAAGGCTGATATATCCCCAGGGCCTGATGGTCTGTTTCCCAGGGAACTTAAAGAAGTGGCTCTAGAAAATTGTGGTGATTATTTTTCAATGTTCTATAGATTCAGGATCAGTTCCTGTGGATTAGAGGGTAGCTAATATTATCCCACTTTTTAAGAAGGGCAGGAGAGAGAAAACGGACTTATAGACCAGTTAGCCTGACATCGGTGGTGGGGAAGATGCTGGAGTCAATTATAAAAGATGAAATAGCTGCACATAAATAATGTCATATTTAAATAAATAAATAAACAGGCAGGCATATAAATAAATTAATTAATTAATAAAGATTCTTGCTATTGAGGGAGTGCAGCGTAAGTTCACAAGGTTAATTCCCAGGATGGCGGGACTGTCATATGTTGATAGAATGGAACGACTGGGCTTGTATGCACTGGAATTTAGAAGGATGAGAGGGGATCTTATTGAAACATATTAGATTATTAAGAGATTGGACACGCTAGAGGCAGGGAACATGTTCCCGATGTTGGGGGAGTCCAGAACCAGGGCCAGAGTTTAAGAATAAGGGGTAGGCCATTTAGAACGGAGATGAGGAAAAACTTTTTCACCACGGGAGTTGTGAATCTGTGGAATACTCTGTCTCAGAAGGTCAATTTGCCGGATGCTTTCAAGAGAGGGTTAGATATAGGGCTCTTAAACATAGCTGAGTCAAGGGATATGGGGGGAAGGCAGGAATCGGGTACTGATTGTGAATGATCAGCCATGAGCACAGTAAATGGCAGTGCTGGCTCGAATTGTCTATTGTCTATTGTATATTCTCTATTGAAGCGTCACCTAGTCCTTTCCTCCAGAGATGCTGCCTGATCAACTGAGTTACTGCAGTGTCTATCACAGGTAGATCCTCAGCAGGTAGTGTGCCGTGTATCCTTACAATGTGATCGTGGAGTGAACCCGTCCTGACCAGCCACACCAAGGAGATGACGCTTCAGAGCACCGCAACGCTTCAGGCATTCGACAGCAAAACAGAAATGTGTGGCACAGCGGTAGAGTTGCTGCCTCACAGCGCCAGGTACCCGGGTTCGATCGTGATCACGCGCGCTGTCTGTACGGAGTCTGTACGTTCTCCCCGTGACCTCGTGGGTTTTCTCCGGGTGCTCCGGTTTCCTCCCACACTCCAAAGATGTGCAGGTTTGTAGGTTAATTGGCTTTGGTAAAACTGTAAATGGTCCCTAGTGTGTGTGTAGGATAGTGTAACTGGTCGGGGATCGCTGGTCGGCGCGGACTCAGTGGGCCGCAGGACCTGTTTTCGCGCTGTATCTCAAAACTAAACTAAACTAAACAAAATAAGTCATTAAAGCTCTGTGGATGTCCTGTAGCCGCTGATAATGAAGTCGTTTATTTACGGACCAATTCATTCCTCCCTTCCTTTTTTCCATATTCCCATTATTAATTTGAAGTTCAGACCAGCAGGAATCACTATCTGCATAGATTGAAATCAGCCCATGCATATGTATCAACCTGTGCTAATAAACCAATCTGCGTGGTTTATTGCTGAGGCTGGTTTTAAAGGCAGCAATTACATCCTCTAGGCTTCAGAGATACAGCATGGAAACAGGACCTTCTGCCCACCGTGTCTGCGCCGGCCAGTGACCCCTGTACACTAGCACTATCCTACTCACTAGGGATAATTTTACAATTTTACTGAAGCCAATTAACCTACAAACCTGTACGTCTTTGGAGTGTGGGAGGAAACCGGAGATCCCGTTCGCTTCCACCGATTACTCCCTCCAGCTTTATCTTTCACGCCTCCTCTCTCGTATCTGATGCCTCTTTGTCTCACCTCTAATCTTTGTCCACTGTGGGATCATTAAGGGCCTGTCCCGGCAGCATACGAGTCCATGCGGTGAGCGCGACCTAACGTGGTTGCTTCAGCCAGCCGGCATCGCGGGGCCGGTCCCACTTCGATCGCCGGAGCCGTGCGGAATTGTGCGGAGTTCGTCCCGACATCGCGCGGGGCTCCGAAAAACTGACAATGCTCAGAAATTCTGCGCGGCAACGGCTTGTCGGCTCGCAGTCGCCTCAACACATTACACACCGCCTCGACGTCATGCCTCCGTGACCCTCTGTGTGTGTGGCTCTGTGACCCTCTCTGTGTGTGCCTCCGTGACCCTCTCTGTGTGTGCCTCTGTGACCCTCTCTGTGTGTGCCTCCGTGACCCTCTCTGCGTTGCGCCACTCACCCCAGCTCCGCGCGCCCCACGCTGCCGGTTTGATCGTGCTCACCGCATGGAGTCGGATGCTGGTAGGACAGGCCCTTAAGATCATAAATTCATGAGCGATAGAAGCAGAATTTGGCCATTCGGCCCATCAAGTCGACTCCGCCATTCCATCAGCGCTGACCCATCTCTCCCTCCTAACCCATTCTCCTGCCTTGTCCCCATAAACTCTGACACCCGTACTGATAAACAATCTATAACCTGATTGGGGAACAAGTTCAAGGATGTGCTGACAATGTCTTGGAAACAATGCAAAATCCCCACTGGTGGCTGGGAATCCCCGGCCATGTCCACTTCTGGTGGAGATAGAGATAGCATTGAGAACAGCATTGGGCAGCAGTCAGAAGCCCTGGATTAATGATGCTGCCTCACAAAGTGGCCACGCGCCAGCCCTGGCCATCTCTGGTACCTTCCCTGGATGTGTCAGTCGGTTCCTCAATGGCTTTATGACTCACCTCAGAGTCCACCGAACCAGAGCGGACGCACGCCATCCTTGATCCCCTGGGAAGGGAGAGGAATAGAAGAGGAAGAAGGAGTAAAGTGACAGGAAAACGAAGAGGCGGAGGGAGCCGGGGAAAAGGACAAGGAGGAAGAGGAAAGATGCGGGAGGGAGAGGAAACGGAAGAAGAGGAATCGGACGAGGAACAGTGAGAGGAAAATGAAGAGGGGGAGGAAAAGGACGACAAGGAAGAGGAAGGAGGAAGAGGAAGAAGCGGAAGTGGAAGAAGAACACGGAAGAGGGAGCAGAACAGCAAGAATAGGAAGAAGAAGAATAGGGAGAGAAGAAGGGAAAGAGGAAAGTTAGATGAAATGGAAAAGGAAGAGGAAGATGAAGAGGCAAAGGACAAAGAAAAAGGAGGAGGGGAAGAAGGTCTTCAAAATGATTGTCATAACAGCATTCAGATTCTCCCTTACACTCTCGATTACCTGCTTCCCCTCCTCCCATTTCCCCCCAACCAGCGATCACCCCGTACACTAACACTATCCTACACACACTAGGAATAATTTACAATTTTACCAAAGCCAATCAACCTACAAACCTGTACTTCTTTGGAAGGTGGGAGGAAACCGGAGAAAACCCACGCAGGTCACGGGGAGATCGAACCCGGGTCTCCGGCGCTGTAAGCCAACAACTCTGGGCACCATGCCGCCCAAACTGCAGATCGTTTTGGAACTGTCTTGTCCTAAAGGTGTTCGAATACTCAGAGCTGGCCTTGAGCGTTGAGGTGTGCTCCTATTGTAACCTTTATGGAACCATGTGGGGGTGGCACAGTGGCGCAGCGGTAGAGTTACAGCACCAGGGACCCGTGCTCAATCCTGACCTGGGGTCCTGTCTGCACGGGGTTTGTATGTTCTCCCTGTGACCGCGTGGGTTTCCTCCAGATGCTCCGGTTTCCTGCCCCATACCAAAGACATACAGGTTCGTAGGTTAATTGGCTTCTCTGTAAGTTGGCCTTAGTGTGTAGGATAGAACTGGTGTACAGTGGGCCAAAGGGCCTGTTTCCATGCTGTATCACTGAACTAAACCAAACTAAACTAAACTAAACTAAACCTGATTGTTATTGAGAAGAAGCTGTTCTTTAACCTGGAGGTCACGCTTTTCAGACTCCTGCAGCTTCTTCCAAATGATAGAAGTGAAATGAAAGTGCGGCCAGGATGATGTTGGTCTTTGAAGATACTGGCTGCCATTTTGAGGAAATGCCTCCTCCAGATCCCTTCGATGGTGAGGAGGTCAGTACCTGTGTTAGGCCGAGCAGTGTCCCCCACTCCCATGTAATCTCCTTCATTCCTGGGCGTTTGAGTTGCCGGACCAGGCCGTGATGCCACCAGTCAGTGTGCGCTCCACCATACGTGTAGGCAAAGGACACACAATCGGCCTCAGTTCACATTGACTGTCAGCTCTCAGCTCCAACTCAACTTCTCCCAGCTCCAAAGATGTACAGGTTTGTAGTTTAGCTCACCTGGTATAATTGTAAATTGTCCCGAGTGTGTATAGGACCTTATACAGGGTGTTAGTGTGCGGGGGTCGCTGGTCGGCACGGACTTAGTGGGCCGAAGAGCCTGCTTCCTTGCTGTAAACTAAACAAAACTCTGCCATGTATCCATGCCGACCGAGATGTCCCATCTAAGCTAGTCCCGTTTTCTGTTATGTACGTGACAAATAAACTTGACTTAATTTGTGTTTGGCCCATATCCCTCTAAAATATCCCTCCCTATTCATGTACCTGTCCAAGTGTCATTTAAATGCTGTTTTAACAGCCGCCCCAACTACCTCCACTGAGGGTTCCCATTGAACCTTGCCCCTCTCACCTTAAACCTCTGTCCTCTGAGCATTGATTCCTCTACTCCAGGTGAAAACTCTATGCATTCCCCCTTTCTTTTCCCCTCGTGAGTTTGTGGAAGTACCTTGTACGGTGCCTGTGGCTAAGGGCAATGGTTTCACTGTTAAACTTCACATGAACCAGGAAGAGAGAGCTGAGGAATATTGGAGAGGCCATAGTGGACCCAACATCTGTCCAAAGTGGTCACCTTCCTTTGTCCCACATCTGGGAGATAAATGCCTAGCATTCGCAGCTGCATTAAAAGTTTAATTTAGTATAGTTTAAGTACAGCGAGAAGCTTTTGTTGCGTGCTAACCAGTCAGCGGAAAGACAACCAAGCCATCCACAGTGTGCAGGAAAATAATCAAGGAAATAACATGAATAATGTTTAGGGCAAGATAAAGTCCAGTGAAGTCCAATCAAAGATAATCCGAGGGTCTCCAATGAGGTAGACAGTAGTTCAGGACTGTTTAAAAAGGAACTGCAGATGCTGGAAAATCGAAGGTAGACATAAGTGCTGGAGAAACTCAGCGGGTGCGGCAGCATCTATGGAGCGAAGGAAATAGGCAACGTTTCGGGCCGAAACCCTTCTTCAGACTGACCTCAGCAGTTCTGACTGAGTAGTTCAGGACTGCTCTTTGGTCAGCGAAAAGACCATAATTACAATCAAGCTACCAGATGCAGGATAAGGGGCTTAACATTTAGTGCAAGATAAAGTCCAGTAAAGTCCAATTAAAGATAGTTTGAAGATTTCCAATGATGGTAGATGGGAGTGTAGGAAGGACCTGCTGGTTTACTCGGAAGATAGACAAAAATGCTGGAGTAACTCAGCGGGTAATGGGCCTGTCCCAGTTATACGACTGTTTAGGCGACTGCAGGAGACTATGTTCGCGGGTGGTTGCCGGGGAGTCGCCTTCATGGTCGTGAGGAGTTCCCGCATTCTGGGAACTAGTCACGGCCTCATTATGGTCGCCGAGAATCCTTCAATGCGTTGAAAAATTAGCGGTAACCAGAATGAAGCCGCCATGGAGAGTGGCGAGAATTCTTGTGCCGTCGGTGGGTTGCCGGGAGGTCGAAGGTTCTCGTAGGTTGTAGCCGGTGCTGACTGGTGAATTTCATTGGCTCATTGGAAAAATAAAACGTAAGCAGTAGTTTTCAGAACCAAGGATAACCGACCAGTAATGTTAAATGTCCGCCGAACTTCACAGCAGTCTCCCACGCCTGCATAACGGGCTGGTGGAGGAAGCGATGTGTGTGTGTGTTCCACTCTGACAGTCGCCGTTCCAGTTGCTGGTTTTTTAGGCAACTGCCGGCAACTTGACAGTCGCTGGCAGTCACCTGAAAAATCGCCTAAGTGGGACAGGCCCGTAAGGAAGCATGTCTGGAGAGAAGGAATAAGTGACGTTTTGGTTCGAGACCCTTCAGAGAGTCAAGGGAGAGGGAAACTAGAGGTATGAAAAGGAACAAAATACAAAGTCAGGCCTGCTCTGTAGTTGGTGAGAGGATGTACCAGTTGCCTGATAACAGCCGGGAAGAAACTGTCCCTGAATCTGGAGGTGTGCGTTTTCAAACTTCTGAAACTTCTTGCCTGATGAGAGTAGGGAGAAGAGGGAGTGACCGGGGTGAAACTGGTCCTTGATTATGCTGGCGGCATAATCAAAAGACGTGTCACGGCATTCCCGCTGGAATTCAAAGGGATCTTTGTGGTCCTTGTGGTGCATTGGGCCTGCTCAGGCAGAAGCCAGAAGCAGTCAAAGTCACAAAGACACCTTCACATAGCGTCTCCCAGGCACTGAACGTATGTATCTGTCTTTCACAGAACACCAGAGTTCTTTTGTTGAACTGCTGTATCCAGAGGATACAGATGAAACATTGAATGGTTCATGAGGAAAATGTTGCTACTGTATATTCAGCTGTTTTTAATCAGTTGGTAGCGAGTCATTGGGGCCCAGTCTTTAATGATTTCATCGCTGTGCAGCGTGCAAGAGCCAGGCATCAATGCAAAAGGTTGAGGTCTTCTTTAAATTTAGGTATCTGGAGCTGCGTGCTGTTCCAATGGTCATTAATCTTCGAGATAACAGCGAAGGGGAGTAAAACGTCAACAGCAGGGTAAGATCCAACAACAAAATCTTTGACGTTGCCCTACGCTGCGCATCAGAGAGCCAGGGAAACGCTCTTCATCTTCACCGAAGCATGAAGGGAGGTGAGCGGCTTGATGCTGACTCCACGTCCTTACCTGCGCCTCCGCTCAGTAAAGTGACAGCCAGACACAGCGCTGGTGGAAATGCCGCCGCCCTCGGCCGCTCATGGTCCGCAGGAAAAAAGCCACGACTGTCATGTCAAAGAAAGTTAAATACCAGACACCCCTGCAGGAAACACCTTAGCAACTGATTCCTAAGAAAGCACTTTGAAAAAAATAATCTGAATGTCTAGGAGCCCACAGACTCCTGTGGTTTTATACACTGCCCAGTGCAGATGACAAGTCGCCTCCTGAGAGAGTGCTAAGGGCAAAATATCAGTTTCTTTGCAGCCCTGGAATGCGTGGCCATTGGAATTAAGCTTCAAGGCCTACAACTAAATCTCTGACCTGTTAACTGTACTGGAGCAGCCCCTTTTTTTTTCTTTTAACCTTCAAAGCAGTCCTTTTGTGCGCGATGGCCTGCCACGGGTTTATGTGAGAGGTGATAGACAGTGTACTTGAGGCTCTGTAATTGTATAAAGCAAGATCCAACAGGGGGGGCATTGAGTGTAGGCCTCGGGGGAGCCTGGTGCAGAGCAGCCATTTTCTAGAGACTCCCGTCGCCATGGCGACACCACTTCTCTATCATATCACAGGGAGAAAAAATGCAGCCTTTAGCACCGCCAGGACCTGCCGTGGATTTATTTCTGCCCTGCACTATTCCCGGTCTGGCTGCATAGTTAGCCCTTTGGATTTTGTGCGTGGTTTATTCAGGGGAGTCATAGGGAAGAGGGGGTGGGGGTGGGAGTGGAGGGATTGAAACAAAACCTCCACCAGACAGGAGGGTGCAGAGAAAGGTACAGCAATGGCAAAACGGTGGGGATCGACCTTAATCCCGATAGACACAAAAAGCTGGAGCAACTCAGCAGGACAAGCAGCAGACCTCTCTGGAGAGAAGGAATGGGTGACATTTCGGGGCCGAGCCCCTTCTTCAGACTGGTTAGGGATGAGGGAAAAGGAGAGATATAGACGGTGATGTGGAGGGATAAAGAACAATGAATGAAAGAGGCAACCTGGGCAATCGGTCTGGCAGCAGTGAACAGCCAGCGTCCGTGGTCTGGGCTCTCTCTGTAACACAAGGCACATCGCCCCTCTCTTATCTAGGCCAGGTGGAATGATAGGCAGGCACAGTATATTGACACACAGTAACATGATTCACTTGGACAGTTAGTGACTGCACATGTAATCCATTTCCTGCTCTGACCGCTGGTTTATTATCTGAAATGTATAAGTTGTCTTCAGGGTAAAATATGATCAGCCAGGGATACTTTGACGAGTGCGAAAGCAATCAATAAGGAATTGTCTCTTGCAGTTTAGTAGGAAGCAGTGACACCAGTAAAATTAAATAGACAGAAATTAATACTAATGGAAATCAACACTGTGACTCCTTGATACAGTACTGATTTGGATCCGGACCCACAGGTTCCTGTCAGTTATTCAGTGTGAGGAAGGAGCAAGTGCTTCATTCTGTAGAAATCTGCCTCTTGTCATTTTTATTCACCCATTCCATTCCAATTTCCTTCACAGCTCTGCAAGAACGGGTGGTAAAAGCTCACTGGATATTTCCCGGTGCGTTACAGTAGACAGGGTAGACAGTCGGATCCCCGATTTGTACGGGTGTCATGGGGTGCGGGGAGAAGGCAGCAGAATGGGGTCGAGAGGGAAAGATAGATCAGCCATGATTGAATGGCGGAAAACACTCGATGGGCCAAATGGCCTACTTCTGCACCTATGACTTATGAATTTACGACCCTTTTTTTCCCAATATCGCAAAATGAAAGACTAGAGGGCACAGCTTTAAGGTGAGTAGGGCAAAATTTAAAGGGGATTTGTGGGACAAGTTATTTTAAACAGAAGGTGGTGGGTGCCTGGATTACATTGCCTGGCGTGGGGGATGGGGTTACCCGTATTTGACTGCTACTACTCGGGTCGAGAGGACTGTCGGATCGGAGTGCCGCATCCGGCCCCGCCTCACCTGTCCCGACGTAGTGCAGCCCACAGAGTGCAGCAGCAGCAGCGCCTCGCCCGTGGCCCCATCGGTCAGCAACCCGGCCAGCCGTCCGACCTTCAGACCTTCGCTTACCACCACGCCTCCTTCTCATGGCCAATCGTCGGTTCATGTGTTGGATGGGGTGCCGGACTTTGAGCGCAGCAGAACACAAAACCCAGCCGGCGGGCTAGGTGAGGAGCGGGCCAAAACTCCTTGGCTGACCCGCCGGCTGGGCTTTGTGTGCAGTCCAGCACCCGGGCCAACTCATCATTCACTCTGCCTCGGCCGAGTTGGTCAACGAATGGCTGTCGGGAATTTGTCCCTTATTTTGACCTGTTGTTCCTTATTTGGGAGTGCGAAAGTTGGCAACACCTATACGAGGAACCCTAACCCTGGTGCTTAAGGCATTTTTTGGAGAGGCACAGAGAAGATTCAAGATTCAACAGAGTTTATTGTCACGTGTCCCAGATAGAACAATGAAATTGTTGCTTTGCTTCAGAGAATGGAAGAGGATGGGTTATGCGCAGATAAATAAGAGCTGGTCATGTCCAGCACAGATATTGTGGGCCAAAGGGCCTGTTCTTGTGATGTACTGATCTAGATTTAATGTGTTCAAGATCATGAGGGCAATTGATACAGAGAACGCACAGAGTCTTTTACCCAGAATAGGGGAATCAAGAAACAGAGGATAGAGGATGAGTGGAAAGATTTAATTAGATTTAATAGGAACCTGAGGGGCAACATTTTCACACAGTGTGGTGGGTATATGAAACGAGCTGCTAGATGAGATATTTGAGGCAGGTACTATCACAACATTTAATAAACATTTTGACAGGTACATGGATAGGAAA
The DNA here is from genome assembly GCA_035221665.1 of Okamejei kenojei. NCBI lineage: Eukaryota > Metazoa > Chordata > Chondrichthyes > Rajiformes > Rajidae > Okamejei > Okamejei kenojei. The sequence goes on along the minus strand of CM069163.1, from coordinate 6,693,963 downwards.
GGTCTCGAGGGATATGGGCCAAAGGCGAGCAAATGGGACTGGCTTAGATGGGACATCTTGGTTGACATGGATGAGTGGACAGAACTCTGGAAGGTTAACCGTAATTGTTCCAAAACCTTTTCCTCGAAATGCATAACTTATAGATGGATTTTTTTGTTCTCCAAAGAGATTGACTTGAAATATCCACGATTATTTTAATAACTGCAGTATATTTAATAAAATAAATGTCATGGGCAGTCAGTTCCTATAGGGTATGCTTAACATACATACTCTAGTTGCCATGGCGATGTAATGTAAATAATACCCCAGTGATCCTTGCTTTCTGCTTTTTGTGCTCATAAATACTGCATAAAATGTCTGACAATGAAGTAAGGCACCAATTTAAGCATTGTGCAAACATCCCGTCACATGGGGCCATCTTGCTCCTAAGCTTAGTGTTTGGAATTGGTTTCAAGGTGAGCATTAGCCAGTTGCACGAGCGGGGGTGTGAACATTACCTGCGATGGGCTTCACCATTCTGGTGGATGCTTCACTCTGTCTGCATGTGAAGGGTCCATGTGATGGAGGCATTTAGAGTGCCTCTGCATGCTCTGGCCATTATTGCGTGCAGCTCCAGGCGCCCCATTGCAGGAAGGATGTTGGAGGCTTTGGAGAAGTTAATCCGCATGCCGCTTGAATTAGAGGGTAAAAGCTATCAGCGGAGGTCGGATAAACTTGGATTGCTTTCTACGGAGCGTTGGAGGCTGCGAAGTTCGGAACGTTACGGGAGACAAAGACAGGGTAGACAGTCAGAACGTTTTGGCAGACTCATAGATACATAGACAATAGGTGCAGGAGTAGGCCATTCGGCCCTTCGAGCCAGCACCGCAATTCAATGCGATCATGGCTGGGTGGAAATGTCAAAGGCTAGAGTTTAGAAGGATGAGGGAGGGGTCTTATAGAAGTGTATAAAACTATAAAAGGAGCTAGATGCAGGAAAAATGTTCCCAATGTTGGTCGAGTCCAGAACTAGGGGACACAGTCTTAGAATAAAGGGGGGGGGGGGGGCATTTATGACTGAGGTGAGAAAAAAACTTTTTCACCCAGAGAGTTGTGAATTTGTGGAATTCCCTGCCTCAGAGGGCAGTGGGGGCCAAATCACTGGATGGATTTAAGAGAGAGTTAGATAGAGCTCTAGGGGTTAGTGGAGTGAAGGGATATGGGGAGAAGGCAGGCACTGATTATTGATTTGGGACAATCAGCCATGATCACAATGAATGGCGGTGCTGGCTTGAAGGGCCGAATGGCCTCCTCCTGCACCTATTTTCTATGTTTCCAGAGGCTACAATTTAAAGGTGAGATGGGCAAAGTTTAAAGGAGATGCGTGGAGCAAGTTTTTTTACTCAGAGGGTGGTGCGTGTTTGGGGTGGGGGCGGAGGCAAATGCAATAGTGGTGTTTATGAGGGTTTTAGATAGGAATGTGGATATGCAGGGAATGGAGGGATGCGGATCACGTGCAGGGAGAGTACATCGATTTAACTTGGTATTACGTTCAGCACAGACATTGTGGGCTGAAAGGACTTTTCCTCTGCTGTCCTGTTCTAAGTTCCGAAGAGTGAACTTTCTGTCTGATTGGGGCTGAGGCTCTTCACAAAATCGAACAATAAAATGTTTAAGAAGGAGCTGCAGATGCTGGAAAATTGAAGGTAGACAAAAATGCCGGAGAAACTCATCTGTTATTAGTTGTGCAAATAGTTACAGTAGTTCGACTTTATTTCAAATGGCCAGACCTTGCATAAGAAAATTAAAATGGGACTACATCTTCACCTATAGAGGACCCCAAAAACTCAGGTTAAAATAAGCACTAATTTATTTCCGTGACAGCATTCAGCTCTGGTTGGCTTTCCTCGTGGTGTGATTTCTTATTTTTATTCATTGGCAGCAATGGCGACGGCACGGTTTGGGAACAGCTCCATCCAGGACCGCAAGAAATTGCCGAGAATTGTGGACGCAGCCCAGACCATCGCACATACCAACCTCCCTTCCATTGACTCCATCTACACCTCGGCAAGGCCAGCAGCATCATCAAGGACCAGCCTCACCCCGGGCCACGTCCTCTTCTCCCCTTTCCCAGCGGGCAAGAGGTACAGAAGTGTGAAAACGCACGCCTCCAGATTCAGGGACAGTTTCTTCCCAGCTGTTATCAAGCAACTGAGCCATCGCACCGACAACTAGAGTGCTGTCCTGTAGTAGCTACTATCTACCTCAATGGAGACCATCGATTATCTTTGATCGAACTTTACTGGACTTTATCTTGCAATAAACGTTCTTCAAGTTATTCCCTTTATCATGTATCTGTACACTGTGGACCGCTCGATTGTAATCATGTATTGTCTTCCCGCTGACAGGTTTGCACGCAACAAAAGCTTTTCGCTGCCTCAGTACACGTGACAATAAACTAAATTCAACTCAAATACACTCAACTAATATTCACCTCTGTTATTCTACCTGAGAGGTACAATTGCAACGTCTCCTGAAAGTGGCAACGCAGGGTAAACAGGGTGGTGAAGCAGGTCATTGGGCAGGGCACTGGCTCCATGAGTTGGGACATCATGTTATACCTGTAGCGGAACAAGATGTTGGTGAGGCCAACACCTGGAGTAGTGTGTGCAGTTCTGGTCGCCACACTGTAGGAAGGATGTGAGTAAGCTGGAGAGGGTGCAGAGACGTTCCACAGGGTTGCTGCTGGACCTGGAGGTTTGGGTTATGATAAGAGATTGATAAACTGGGACGGTTTTTCCTGAACGGACGAGATTGAGGGGTGGCTTTATATGTAGGAAGGAGCTGCAGATGCAGGTTTACACTGAGATAGGCACAGAATGCTGGAGCAACTCAGCGGGTCAGGCAGCATATCTAGTGAAAAGACTTCTTCAGATCTTTTTTATAGATGGATATAGAACCATGAGGGGCATAGGTAATGTGGATAATCACAATATTTTCCCCATGTTAGTTGGGTCTGAACTTAGAAGGGATCGTTTTAGATTAGTGTAGATTAGAGATAGAGCTTGGAATTAGGCCCTTCAGCCCATCGATTCCTCATCAACCATCGATGGATCACCCGTCCACACTAGTTCCAGCTTATGCCACTTTTTCATCCACTCCCTACACACTGGGGGCAATTTACAGAGGGCCAATTGACGTATAAACCCGAGTATCTTTGGGATGTAGGAAGAAATCGGAGCACACAAGGTCAGGATCGAACCTGGGTTTCTGGTGCTGTGAGGCAGCAACTCTAGCAGCTGTGCCTTTGTGTTGCCTTTAGATTTAATGTGATAGGGGAAAGATTTAAAATGGACTTGAGGGATTAGACTTTGGAGAATACAGCGCGGAAACAAGCCCTTCGACCCACCGAATCTGTGCCGATCAGCATTCTGATCAGAATCTGTACACGAGCACTATCCTACCCACTATGGATAATTTACCATGTTACAGAAGCCACTTAACCAACAAACCTGTACGTCTTTGGAGTGTGGCAGGAAACCGGAGCAAAACCCACGCGGGTCACGGGGAGAACGTACAAACTCCGTACAGACAGCACCCGCAGTCGGGATCGAACCCGGGTCTCTGGTGCCGTGAAGCAGCAACTCTACCGCTGCGCCACCGTGCCACCACTCTGTTGAAAGGATGTTGAAGGAGCAGACACACTGAGTAATTTGGGTAGATAAAAATGCTGGAGAAACTCAGCGGGTGCGGCAGCATCTATGGAGCGAAGGAGATAGGCAACGTTTCGGGCCGAAACCCTCCTTCAGACTCAATTCAGAGTAATTTTGGAGCTGGTTTGGGAGCCTGGAGTAAGTTATACTCTGATTGATGGCTCTAATTTACTTTAAAGTCTGTCCCTATTTGTCTGAATTATATCCAGCATTGATCATAGAATCATAGAAAATAGGTGCAGGAGAAGGCCATTCGGCCCTTCGAGCCTGCACCGCCATTCAATATGATCATGGCTGATCATCCAACTCAGTATCCTGTACCTGCCTTCTCTCCGTACCCCCTGATCCCTTTAGCCACAAGGGCCACATCTAACTCCCTCTTACAGTGGCTTGCAAAAGTATTCATACCCCTTGAACTTTTCCACATTTTGTCACGTTACAACCACAAACGTAAATGTATTTTATTGGGATTTTATGTGATAGACCAACACAAAGTGGTGCATAATTGTGAAGTGGAAGGAAAATGATACATGGTTTCCAAATTTTATTACAAATAAAAAACTGAAAAGTGTGGCGTGCAAAAGTATTCAGCCCCCCTGAGTCAATACTTTGTAGAACCACCTTTCGCTGCAATTACAGCTGCAAGTCTTTTGGGGTATGTCTCTACCAGCTTTGCACATCTAGAGACTGAAATTTATGACTATTCTTCTTTGCAAAATAGCTCAAGCTCAGTCAGATTGGGTGGAGAGTGTCTGTGAACAGCAATTTTCAAGTCTTGCCAGAGATTCTCAATTGGATTTAGGTCTAGACTTTGACTGGGCCATTCTAACACATGAATATGCTTTGATCTAAACCATTCCATTGTAGCTCTGGCTGTATGTTTAGGGTCGTTGTCCTGCTGGAAGGTGAACCTCCGCCCCTGTCTCAAGTCTTTTGCAGACTCTAACAGGTTTTCTTCCAAGATAATTTTTCAGTAATTCAGTAATTTTTCAGTAATAACTTCCAAGTAATTGGCTCCATCCATCTTTCCATCAACTCTGACCAGCTTCCCTGTCCATGCTGAAGAAAAGCATCCCCACAGCATGATGCTGCCACCACCATGTTTCACAGTGGGGATGGTGTGTTCAGGGTGATGTGCAGTGTTAGTTTTCCGCCACACATAGCGTTTTGTATTTAGGCCAAAAACGTCAATGTTGGTCTCATCAGAAGAGAGCACCTTCCTCCACATGTTTGCTGGGTCCCCCACATGGCTTGTGGCCAACTGAAAATGGGACTTCTTATGGCTTTGTTTCAACAATGGCTTTCTTCTTGCCACTCTTCCATAAAGGCCCGATTTGTGGAGTGCACGACTAATAGTTGTCCTGTGGACAGATTCTCCCACCTGAGCTGTGGAGCTCTGCAGCTCCTCCAGAGTTACCATGGGCCTCTTGGCTGCTTCTCTGATCAATGCTCTCCTTGCCCGGCCTGTCAGTTTAGGTGGTCGGCCATGTCTTGGTAGGTTTGCAGTTGTGCCATACTCTTTCCATTTTCGGATGATGGATTGAACAGTGCTCCGTGAGATGTTCAAAGCTTGGGATATTTTTTATAACCTAACCGTGCTTTAGACTTCTCCACAACTTTATCCCTGACTTGTCTGGTGTGTTCCTTGGGCTTCATGATGCTGTTTGTTCACTAATATTCTCTAACAAACCTCTGAGACCTTCACAGAACAGCTGTATTTATACTGAGATTAGATTACACACAAGTGGACTCTATTTACTAATTTGGTGACTTCTGAAGGCAATTGGTTGCACTGGATTTTATTTAGGGGTATCAGAGTAAAGGGGGCTGAATACTTCTGCACGTCACACTGTGTTTTTTATTTGTAACAAAATTTGAAAACCATGTATCATTTTCCTTCCACTTTGCAATTATGTGCCACTTTGTGTTGGTCTATCACATAAAATCCCAATAAAATACATTTACGTTTGTGGTTGCAACGTGACAAAATGTATATTGTAAATAGCTGGGGTCCCAGCACTGTGCCTTGCGGTACCCCACTAGTCACTGCCTGCCATTGTGAAAAGGACCCGTTTACTCCTACTCTTTGCTTCCTGTTTGCCAGCCAGTTCTCTATCCACATCAATACTGAACCCCCAATGCCGTATGCTTTAAGTTTGTATACTAATCTCTTATGTGGGACCTTGTCAAAAGCCTTCTGGAAGTCCAGATACACCACATCCACTGGTTCTCCCCTATCCACGCTACTAGTTACATCCTCAAAAAATTCCACAAGATTCGTCAGACATGATTTACCTTTCGTAAATCCATGCTGACTTTGTCCAATGATTTCACCACTTTCCAAATGTGCTGCTATCCCATCTTTAATAACTGACTCTAGCAGTTTCCCCACTACCGATGTTAGACTAACTGGTCTGTAATTCCCCGTTTTCTCTCTCCCTCCCTTCTTAAAAAGAGGGGTTACGTTTGCTACCCGCCAATCCTCAGGAACTACTCCAGAATCTAAAGAGTTTTGAAAGATTATCACTAATGCATCCACTATTTCCTGAGCTACTTCTTTATGTACTCTGCGGTGCAGCCTATCTGGCCCTGGGGATTTATCGGCCTTTAATCTATTCAATTTACCCAACACCACTTCCCGACTGACCTGGATTTCACTCAATTCCTCCTTTGACCCGCGGTCCCCTGCTATTTCCGGCAGATTATTTATGTCTTCCTTAGTGAAGACGGAACCATAGTTATTCAATTGGTCCGCCATATCCTTGTTCCCCATGATCAACTCACCTGTTTCTGACTGCAAGGGACCTACATTTGTTTTAACTAATCTCTTTCTCTTCACATATCTATAAAAACCTTTGCAGTCAGTTTTTATGTTCCCTGCCAGTTTTCTTTCATAATCTATTTTTCCTTTCCTAATTAAGCCCTTTGTCCTCCTCTGCTGGTCTCTGAATTTCTCCCAGTCCTCTGGTAGGCTGCTTTTTCTGGCTACTTTGTACGCATCATCCTTTGCTTTGATACTATCCCTGATTTCCCTTGTTATCCACGGATGCACTACCTTCCCTGATTTATTCTTTTGCCAAACTGGGATGAACAATTTTTGTAGTTCACCCATGCAGTCTTTAAATGTCTTCCATTGCATATCCACCGTCAACCCTTTTAGAATTAATTGCCAGTCAATCTTGGCCAATTCACGTCTCATACCCACAAAGTTACCTTTCTTTAAGTTCAGAACCATTGTTTCTGAATTAACAATGTCACTCTCCATCCTAATGAAGAACTCGACCATATTATGGTCACTCTTGCCCAAGGGGGCACGTACAACAAGACTGCTAACGAACCCTTCCTCATTACTCAATACCCAGTCTAAAATAGCCTGCTCTCTCATTGGTTCCTCTACATTGATTTAGATAACTATCCCGCATACATTCCAAAAAATCCTCTTGTGCGGGTTTGTCGATTAATTGGCCTTGTGTAAATTGCCCCTGGTGAGTAGGGAATGCCTGGGAAAGTGGGATAACCAGTGTGGACGGGTGATCGATTGTTGACGTTGACTCGATGGGCAAAAGGGCCTGTTTCCATGCTGCATCTCTGGATGAAACTACAGGTTGACTGCAAATACTTTGGACTAGCCTGGGTCTGTAATCTGGGCAGTGGAGATACAAGCCCTATGTAATCCAGGAAGGATGTTTTGCACTCACCTGCTGTTGTCCACTGCCTCTCCCGAGACTCTGCGAGATGTATTTTACCCAGGCATCTGTGTCTGACGGACTCCCACAGGAATTGCCTGGTCGAATGCCACGAGGAAGCCATGGAACGTATTTCTGGATGATCAAGAGTCAAGAGTGCTTCATTGTCCAATGCAATGGGTCAGGAACAATGACGATCTTCTTCAGGAGTCTGAAGAAGAGTCCCGACTCGAATCAACGCTTCATCCATGCTTTTCTGACTCGCTGTGTTACTCCAGCACTTTGTGTCTTCTTTCGTAAAACAGTGTCTGCAGTTCTTATTAGACGTTAGACTTTAGAGATACAGCGCGGAACCAGGTCCTTCATCCCACCGAATCTGTGCCAACCAGCGATCGTCCCGTACACTAGCACTATCCTACTCACGAGGGACCGTTTATCATTTCCCCAAAGCCAATTAATCTACAAACCTGTATGTCTTTGGAGTGTGGGGAGAAACCAGAGCACCTGGAGAAAACCCATGCGGTCACAGGGAGAACGTACAACCTCCGTACAGACAGCACCCGTGGTCAGGATCCTACCCGGGTCTCTGACACTATAAGGCAGCAACTCTACCGCTGCGCCACCGTGACGCCCAAAACAACAACCAAGTTTCTACAATGAAATTCTTGCTTACAGCAGGTTGCAGCTTCACATTAACGCAACAACACCACGAATAAATAAGCATTAAACGATAATGCAATGCATTAGCAATTATACTGGGCAACCAGACCCAGTGGTGCAATGCTATACAGATTCCAGAGTAGTCCAGTGCTAAGGGAGGGTTGTGGTGAGGGTAGTGTGGGGTGGTTCACGAGCCTGATGGTTGCTGTTGTTGGACCTGGAGGTCATGTTTCTCGGGCTCCTGTACCTTCCCCCTGAAACAAGTTGAGAGCCTTTAACTGTCTTCTTGAATGTAGGACGTAGGACAGGCCCTTCGCCATCAAAAACAATGTCAAGTTAAACTAATCACATAGAACATAGAACATAGAACAAGGAACATGGAACATGGAATATGGACTACGGAACATGGAACACGGAACATGGAGTACGGAACACGGAACATGGAACATGGAATGTGGAACATAACATAGAACATGGAACATGGAACATAGAAAATAGAACATGGAACATTGAACATAACATAGAACATGGAACACAGAACATGAAACATGGAACATAGAACATAGAACATGGAACATAACATGGAACATGGAACATGGAACACGGAACATGGAACATAACATAGAACATGGAACACAGAACATGAAACATGGAACATAGAACATAGAACATAGAACATGGAACATGGAACATGGAACACGGAACATGGAACATGGAACATAACATAGAACATGGAACACAGAACATGGAACATGGAATACGGACCACGAAACACAGAACACGGAACACGGAACGGAACATGGAACATAACATAGAACATGGAACATGGAACATAGAACATGGAACATTGGACATAACATAGAACATGGAATACAGAACATGAAACATAGAACATAGAACATAGAACATGGAACATGGACCATAACATGGAACATGGAACATGGAACAAGGAACATGGAACATAACATAGAACATGGAACACGGAACTGGGAACAGGGAACATGGAACATGGAACATAGAACATGGAACATAACATAGAACATGGAATATAGAACACGGAACATGGAACCTAGAACATGGAACATGGAACATAGAAGATAGAGCATAGAACATAACTTTGAACATGGATCAGTACAACACAGGAACAGGCCCTTCAGGCCACCATGTGTGTGCTGAACATGATGCCATGATGTATCCACCTGCGCATAACCCATATTCCTCCATTCCCTGCATTTCCATGTGCCAATCCAAAAGTCCTTCAAACGCCACTGTTGTATCTGCTGCAACAGCCGTCCCCAGCAGTGTACTCAACACCCTCAGTGTAAAAAAAATTGGACCGCACGTCCCCTTTCAACGTGAACCATGTCCCTCCGTTCCCGGCGCATACATGTGCCCATCTACAGGCCTCTTAAACACTGCAGTGACTAGTGGGATGCCGCAAAGCTCGGTGCTGGGACCTCAGTTATTTACCATATATATTAACGATTTAGACAAAGGAATTAAATGTGACATCCCCAAGTTTGCGGGTGACACAAAGCTGGGGGGCAGTGTGAGCTGCGTGGAGGATACTATGAGGCTGCAGGGTGACTTGGGTAGGTTGGGTGAGTGGGCAGATGCATGGCAGATGCAGAATAATGTGGATAAATGTGAGGTTATCCACATTGGTGGCAAGAACAGGCAAGCAGCTTATTATCTGAATGGTGTCAGATTAGGAGAAGGGGAGGTGCAACGAGACCTGTGTGTGCTTATACATCAGTCACAGAAAGTAGGCACGCAGGTACAGCAGGCAGTGAAGAAAGTTAATGGCATGTTTGCCTTCATTGTGAGAGGATTAGCGTTTTGGAGCAAGGAGGTCCTTTAGCAGTTGTACAGGGCACTGGTGAGACTGCACCTGGAGTATTGTGTGCAATTTTGGTCTCCTAAATTGAGGAAGGACATTATTGCTATTGAGGGAGTGCAGCGTAGGTTCACCAGGTTAATTCCCGGGATGGCGGGACTGACATATGATGAAAATATGCGTCGACTGGGTTTGTATTCACTGGAATTTAGAAAGATGAGAGGTGATCTTATCGAAACTGCCTGCCCCTTGCATATACTGAGTGTAAGAAAGAACTGCAGATGCTGGTTTAAATCGAAGGTAGACACAAAATGCTGGAGTAACTCAGCGGGACAGGCAGCAAGGAATGGGTGACGTTTCGGGTCAAGACCCTTCTTCAGACTGAAGAAAGATCTTGACCCATAATGTCACCCATTCCTTCTCTCCAGAGATGCTGCCTGTCCCGCTGAGTTACTCCAGCATTTTGCGTCTACCTTGCAAATACCGGTTCTATTTCTGATTTTCAGTGAATTTTCACGTTCATAAACCATAGGAGCAGAATGAGGCCATTCGGCCCATCGAGTCTACTCCAGCATTCACCCATGGCTGATCTACCGTTCCTTCTCAACTCCATTCTCCCCTGACACCCGTATTAATCAAGAATCTGTCAATCTCTGCCTTAAAAATACCCAATTACTTGGCCTCCACAGCCTTCTGTGGCTAATGAATTCTACAGATTCACCACCCTCTGACTAAAGAAATTCATCCCCATCTCGTTTCGAAAGGTACGTCCTTTTACTCTAAGGCTGTGCCCGCTGGTCCTAGACTCTCCCACTAGTGGAAACATCCTCTCCACATCCTCTGTATCCCGGCCTCTTGCTTTACACGAATGTTGCCGGAGGAGGTTCTGGGGGAGATTTCTATTAATATGATTCTTAATTTCATGAAACATGAGGGACAGGAGTGCATCAAATTGGCATGCAAGCCACCGTGTGTGTAAATAGTTTAATTTAATCTTTAGAATTAAAAGTAAACAATGGCCACACAATCTCAGTTAAGTGAATTTGATAATTAAGATTGCAAATCTAGTTTACAATGTGTTAGCTTAAAAAAAAAAATCGGATCACAACCGCACTGGTAAACTGACAGAGATTAATTGTCTGATAATGGATGGATAAAATATGTAGTTTAGTTTAGTTCAGAGTTTACACCAGTTCACATCAGACACTTAACATAATGCATTTATGCAGCGGGTCAGGCAGCATCTCTGGAGCACATGGATGGGTGATGTTTCAGGTCAGGGCCCATATTCAGACTGATGGGCGGGGGAGAAAGCTGGAAGGGAGGTGGGGGGTGCAGTTTATATGGTTACACAAGGAGCTGCAGATGCTGGGATCTTGAGCAAGGCATAAAGTGCTGGAGGAACTCAGTGGGGCTGGGGAAGGAATGGACGGGCGACATTTTTGTGTCGTGCCCCTTCATCAGACTGAGACAGTTATACCGTTACTGCAACGGAATTTAGAAGGATGAGAGGATATCTTACAGAAACATATAAAATTCTTAAAGGATTGGACAGGCTAAATTAAGGAAAAATATTCCTGATGTTGGGGAGTCCAGAACCAGGGGGTCATAGTTTTAGAATAAGGGATAGGCCATTTAGGACTGAGATGAGGAAAAACTTTTTCACCCAGAGAGTCATGAATCTGTGGAATTCAATTCACTGGATGTTTTCAAGAGAGTTAGAATTACCTCTTAGGGCTAAAGACATCAAGGAAAAAAAGCCAGAACAGGAAACTGATTTTAGATGATCAGACATGATCATCTTGAATGGCGGTGCTGGCTCGAAGGGCCGAATGGCCTACTCCTGCACCTATTTTTCTGTTTCTACGTTTCTATGCTCTTGTATCTGCCTCCACCACCACCACCGGCAGCACGTTCCAGGCACGTTCTGGACACATTGAGCTCTTCAGTTAACCCTTGCAGCTCAGGCTAAAGTTGCGGGTGGGTGTACATACGTTTGCAAAGCATATTGTTTCCTGCAGATCAACAAATCCGTTCAAGCATGAAAGCTCCCTCTGTGTCGGGAGCCCCTGGATTGCAGATGTACAGGACTGCGCTGCAGTGGAGCTGGGACATCATGGTTGGTATTTGACACAAGAACACAAGGATACAGGAGCAGGAACAGACCATCAGGCAGCATAAGCCCCCCCCACTCAATATGATCAGGGTTTGTGCTCCACCTCTCTGCCAATTCCCAAACCTTTCAAAAATATCTCTACTTCTCTACTTCCTCATTCACCACCCCCAATGGAAAAGGCTGGGGAGCAGTTAATAACCTCTCTTCCTTCTTCATGCCTTTCCTGTTCTGACGCCTTGTCCTCTTCGAGCTGAAGAAGTTGAAGAAGCAGTACTGTGGCGCAGCGGTAGAGTTGCTGCCTCACAGCGCCCGAGACCTGTGTTCGAGCCTGTCCGCGGGTCTATAAGGACTTTGTACCTTCTCCCCGTGACCTGCGTGGGTTTTCTCCAAAATCTTCGGTTTCCTCCCACACTCTAAAGACGTGCAGGTTTGTAGGTTAAATGGCTTGGTGTAAAATGTAAATTGTCCCCCGGTGTGGAGAATGGAACTAGTGTACGGGTGGTCAGCAGGGACTCGCTGGGCCGAAGGGCCTGTTTCCGCATTGTAACTCTAAACTAAACTAAACTCCTGATCAGGAGGTCTGCCCACATACGGACATTGTTCTGAAGACAGCAATTTCCTTTTCGTCCAACCTCGGCTGAAGCTGTATCACCGGCTTGGTGCGCAGTTTGTGCAACATCTGGGGGGAGGCGAGGAGAGGGGGGGTGTCAGCTGATTGCTGTCAGAGAACCTTTTAGAGACTTCATTCTTTCTTCAACTCATCTATTTGTCTTTGCACTAATTCCAGCTCCAGCGCTCATTCTGCACAAACATCAATGGTTTAAAGGCGCTTTATTGCAATACAATGGGATTATTTCCTTACAAACAGTCCAGTAAGAATAGCTAAGCACATCCCCGGTTAGCCAAGTGTACAGAATTCGTTCACTGAGCCCTCGTATAAGAGGTGCCATGTCTTGATGCCATTTTCAGAATCCAGTCCGGGCTCTAGTTGCTGTGAGCGGTGCCCCAGGCTGCTGCAGGGCCTCCAGCCATCGCCTTCCTTGGTTGTCTGGATCAACCAGCGAGCCCACGTCCCTCTCCTCGCCCGCCCACGCACCTTTGTTCCCTGGGGGCGCCTCCCATAGCTGACCGGGAAGGTGCGGTCCGCCAGACCCCGCTTCCCTCGCCTCTCCTCCCAGCCTCACTCCTCCTTTGTAGGTTCATTGCCTTCTGTAAATTGTAAATCGTCCCGAGTGTGTTGGATAGTGTTAGTGTGCAGGGTGATCGCTGGTCAGCGCGGAACCTGTGGGCCAAAGCGCCTGATTCAACACTGTACCTCTCGAGTCTAAAGTAAAGTATGTTATGGGTAAAAGGGTAACAAGGGTAATATGTTGCAGCTTTATAAGTTCACAAGTTATAGGAGTAGAATTAGGCCATTCGGCCCATCAACTCTGCTCCGCCATTCATTCAAGGCTGATCTCTGCCTCCTAATCCCATTTTCCTGCCTTCTCCCCATAACCCTGGACACTTTGGTTTTAAGGGTTTAAGACTTTGGTTGGGCATTTGGAGAATTGCTTGCAATTCTGGTCATCCCATTCCAGGAAGATGTTAATGTTTAGGTTTAGGTTATTATTGTCACGTGTAGCGAAGCACAGTGAAAAAGCATTGTTATCCAAACAGATCAGGTAATACCATCCATCAATGCAAGCGAGCCAAACTCAAGCACAATAGGTGGAGCAATGGGGAAGATACACAGTGCAGAATATAGTTCTCAGCATCGGATCCAGAGACAAAGTCCAATGTCCGCTGTAGGGTAGAGGTGAATTAGACAGTGCCCCATCTTATAGAAGGACCATTCAGAAGCCAGCACTGGAGACATTGCCGGAGGGTTTGACCACAATACTGCCTGGTTCTTCTCCTTCTTGCGTATGGCGTGCACAGCCTAAAGTTGTGGGACAACTTGTTCGGTTTGATCTTATTTGATTGTGCACGCCAGGTTGATTGCATTCGTCGAAACAGGGCGGGCCATGCGAAGGTTGCAATCTCCCACCCCACTGCCTGGTTTAGACGGCATTTTATGTTCTATGGACATATGTTTGCACATATATACCCATCCACAAACATGTGGATACACAAGGGTATATGTTAATGCGCACAAAGGCAGACAGATACAGATATCCACACTGTGGCACTGTCCGTTGAGGGGAACATTAAAGGTTTTCTTTAAGAGCATTACAACCTCAGGATCGGATGGAGTGTCAGGGAAAGTGGAGTGAAAAGGCAGCACACAAAAAAGCAGGTTCGTCAGGAGAAAAGAGACACAGAGTGCTGGAGTAACGCAGCAGGCCAGGCAGCATCTTTGGAAGGAATGGATAGGCAATGTTTGTAATCGGAACCCGTCAGGAACTCTTTTTCAATTAACCGTCACAGAGTCATACAGCGCGAAATCAGGCCCTTCGGCCCAACCTGCCCGACATGTCTCCTCTACACCAGCCCCTCCTTCCTGCATTTGGCCCATATCCCTCTAAAGCCGTCCTAAATTAAAGCTGTTTTGTAACAAGGAGCTCACAAGCCTTCTCTCGCAACGATGATGAGATGGGAGGAACCATTCACGTCCTCCCCTTGACTCACACCTGAAGCCAGTGCCTGCAGCAAGGCAGGAATTTAGTTTAGTTTAGAAATACAGCGCGGAAACGGGCCCTTTGGCCCACCGAGTCCGCGCCGACCAGCGATCCCCCCGTACACGAGCACTATCCTACACACGGGGGACAATTTTTTACAGAAACCAATTAGCCTACAAACCTGTACGACTTTGGAGTGTGGGAGGAAACCAGCGCACCCGGGGAAAACCCACGAGATCACAGGGAGAACGTACAAACTCCGTGCAGACAGCACCCGTAGTCAGGATTGAACCCGGCTCACTGGCGCTGTGAGGGCACCCAGTGTAGCCCAGAGGTTTGCGGTTCCAGTAAGCTTGTTGACAGCAACAGCATCAGGAAACGGTGTGACCATGTTCCTGGTCAGCCTGCATCAGCGGAGTGGACTCACGCCGCTGCTGAAACAGTGAAAGGCCTGGATAGAGTGAATGTGGAGATGATATTTCTACTAAGTGGGAGAGGCGAGGACCAGAGGGCATCGCCTCAGAATAAAAGGAAGTACCTTTAGAAAGGAGCTTTGGTGAGACCACATCTGGAGGATTGTGTTCAATTTTGGTCTCCTAATTTGAGGAAGGACATCCTTGTGATTGAGGCAGTGCAGCGTAGGTTCACGAGATTGATCCCTGGGATGGCGGGACTGTCATATGAGGAAAGATTGAAAAGACTAGGCTTGTATTCACTGGAGTTTAGAAGGATGAGGGGGGATCTTATAGAAACATATACAATTATAAAAGGACTGGACAAGCTAGATGCAGGAAAAATGTTCTCAATGTTGGGCGAGTCCAGAACCAGGGGCCACATGGGTCGGTAGGATCTTTGGTCAGTAGATGCAGCTCACGCTTCGTCCAACGCTTTCCAGGTGAGTGACCAAAACCTCTGGCGACTCATGGAAACCTTGGGTGGGGCACAAGGTCACCAGAGGTTTCCGTTCACGTTTCCTAAGTGGGACAGGGGCATTAGATAGACCTGTAGGGGCTAGTGAAATCAAGGGATATGGGGAGAAGGCAGGCGCGGGTTATTGATTGGAAACGATCAGCCATGATCACAATGAATGCCGGTGCTGGCTCAAAGGGCCGAATGGCCTCCCCCTGCACCTATTTTCTATGTTTATATGTTTCTATGAGACGAGGAGAAATTGTCTGTAATCAGAGGGTGGTGAATCTGTGGTGGTGTCCAAATCAATGGATATTTTTAAGGTGCAGATTGACAGATTCGTGGTTAGTACGGGTGTCAGGGGTTATGGGCTGGCGAATGGGGTTGAGAGGGAAACATAGATCAGCCAGGATTCATTGATGGAGTAGACCTGATGGGCCGAATGGTCTAATTCTGCTCCTATAACTTATGAACGTATGACTCCGGTGAAAGGTCTCGACCCGAAGCGTCACCTATTCCTTTTCTGCAGAGGTGCTGCCTGACCCGCTGAGTTATTCAAGCTATTTTGTATCTATCTAAAACCCCCTCTCACCCCCCCCCACCCCCCCCCCCCCCCCACCCAATCCTCTCGGCAACACGAAAACTATTGACGGGTTAGGCAAACAACCTAAAAATACCTTGCCGCTTTAGTGGGCTGACAAATAAATATCACAGCTACATGGAAGAAAATGCTCCATTATGCTTCCGTGTACCAGTGTCACAGTTTAACATAAATTTTTAAGACCAATAAGTAGAAGATATTCCAAGAAATATTGCGTTGGGCCTGGCAAAGATATTGTAGCCGGAGAGAAATCTATAGTTTTTTTTGTGCCTACCTTGCGGGGTAGTAAGTCAGTGTAAGTCTCAATCATTTACACTCTTTAATTATTCCACAGCAGAAAATGCTCTCTCTAAAGGCATCTACCGGCAATTAGAATAATCATTCATGATGGGATCTATGGAGCATCTTTGAGCTGCTGTTTCCAGAGTCAGGGTTTTTGTTGGTGACCTCTGACTAAAGGCAAAAGGTTTGTTGAAATATTAGTTTAATAAGAGATCAGAATGATATTAGGAATATGAGTCTGTGTTATTTATTATTAATTTTTTGTTTTTGATTTACAGGAGCTGCAGAATGGAAAACAAGCCCCGCACCAAATGGTAATATCTATCTGGAGACTTTGCCTGTCTCTATTCTGAGTTCTTTGATTTAACGTGTATCATGTTAAGATTGAAATAAATAATCCATATACAGAACAGCCCCGAGTTATAAATAAAAGGTTTTTTTTATATTTTGTTCCGCGCAGCTGCGGTGTCTCCAAGCAAACCATAAAAGTTGCACAAAAGGAAGGAGATATCTGCAGCAGAAAGTTGCTGAAAAAAATGTGAATAATAAACGCGTTTTTTCTTTAAGAATTTTTTTTTTTCCTGCTTCTTGGCTTTTGGCGTTGCTTTTTAACGAGACGTGGCTTTCAATCATTAAATTAGGGGGACATTGAACAAATTAGCCTGTGCTTTGAAAGTGCCTGGGTTTGACACTGCATTTCTGAGCAGCCAGGGATGGTAGATCAGTCTAGACCAGGCCTGGAGAGCAGGCGCCAGCCAAGAGCTAGGCTCAGGCACCAAGCTCCAATAGTCTTTAAAGTCTAAATGCGATGAACACCATTGAAATATACCAGGAGTACCTTCAGTCAAAGATGCTTTACGCACTGGGACCATTTTCCAAGTAGAAATGTAAATATCATTAGCAATTTTCTGATTTAATAGGCCTGTAGAAAACGAGGGGAACAGGGGAAGGAATTGTACCGAGGAGGGTTGGTAATCAAACAACGGAAGCTTAAAAAAATTGACAAGAGAGGAGATGAGATTTTTTTTTTCCACTCCCCCTTCCCCCCGCCCCCAGCTAACGATGGTCTGGAATGGACAAACGTGAAAGATGGTGGAGACGGGTGGAACAGGGCAGCACGGTGGCGCAGCTGGTAGAGCCGCTTCCTCGGGAGAAGGAATTCTTGCCAGTTCTTGTGATGTCCCATTTCGATGTACATTAGCCACATGTACCAATGCCTTCCGTTCAGTCATGAGATATCAAAGTTGGCCTTGTTTGGGTCCCAGTAGAGTGGAGTCTGATATTTGCTCTGCTCCTCTCTCAACATCACATAGAAACATAGACAATAGGTGCAGGAGTAGGCCATTCGGCCCTTCAAGCGAGTATGATCATGACTGAACATCCAGATTCAGTACCCCGTTCCTGCTTTCTCCCCTTATCCCTTGATTCCATTAGCCTTAAGAGCTAAATCTAATTCTCTCTTGAAAATATCCAGTGAATCAGCCTCCACTGCCTTGTGTGGCAGTGAATTCCACAGATTCACAATTCTCTGGGTGAAAAAAAATTCCCACATCTATGTCCTAAATGGCCTACTCCTTATTCTTAAACTGTGACCCCTGGTTCTGGACTCCCCCAACATCAGGAACATTTATCCTGCATCTAGCCTGTCCAATCCCATAAGAATTTTATATGTTTCTATAAGATATCCTCTCAGCCTTCTATTGGTATGATAGTGGCATTTAAGAGGCCTTTAGATAGGGATATGCAGGGAATAGAGGGAATGCGGAATACATGCAGGCAGACGCGTTTAGTGTAACTTGGTCAGCATGGATATTGTGGGCTTTCAGCTGTCAGCTCATGTTCATAGATTCTAGGAGCAGAATTAGGCCATTCGGCCCATCAAGACATCTCTGCCATTCAATCATGGCTGATCTATCTTTCCCTCTCAACCCCACTCTCCTGCCTTCTCCCGGTAACCCCCGACACCCGCACTAATCAAGAACCTGTCAACCTCCATCTTAAAAATATCAATTGACTTGGCCTCCACAGCCGTCTGTGGCAATGCATTCTGCAGATTCACCACCCTCTGGCTAAAGAAATTCCTCCTCATCTCCTTTTTAATGGTACATCATTTTATTCTGAGGCTGTGCCTTCTGGTCCTAGACTCTCCCACTAAGAGAAATATCCTCTCCACATCCACTCTATCCAGGCCTTTTTCTATATCAGCTGTGGTGTGAGTCCATTGCTTTGTTCCCTCCACTGACGCGAGCTTCAGTTCACTTTAGTTTAGTTTAGTTTAGGTTAGTGATACAGCATGGAAACAGGTCCTTTGGGCCACTGTACACCAGTTCTATCCTACACACTAGGGCCAACTTACAGAAGCCAATTAACCTACGAACCTTTGGTATGGAGCAGGAAACCGGAGCACCTGGAGGTAACCCACGCGGTCACAGGGGGAACATACAAACTCCATTAGTTTAGTTTAGTGGAGTTTAGGTCAGTTCAGTCCGTGCCAACCAGTGATCATCAGTTCACACTAGTTTTATCCTACACACATTAGGGACAATTCACAGAAGCCACTAAACCTACAAACCTGTACGTCTTTGGAATGTGGGAGAAATCCGGAGTACTCGGAAAAAACCCACGCAGTCACTGGGAGAACATGCAAACTCTGTACAGACAGCACCCGAGGTCAGGATCGAACTCGGGTCTCTGGCGCTGTGAGGCAGCGACTCTCCCGCGTCTCCACAGTGCTGCCCGAGTATAATGGAGCATAATCTTTCCATCGTGATTGGATGGTCACAGACCCTTCGGCCCACTGAGCCCATGCAGACCGTCAAGCAGCCATTTACACTAATCCTATCTTGTTCTCCCCTTATTCCCGCCATCTGCCCGCCCCCACCCACTGAAGATTCTACCACTCGCCCTTGCACTCACGGACGATTTACACTTGGCCAGTTAACGTACAAACTCGCACGTCTTTGGAGTGTGTGGGAAGAAGCCCACGGAGAACGTGCAAACTCTGCACAGACAGCACCCGGGGTCGGGATCGAACCCGGGTCTCTGGCGCTGCGAGGCAGCAGCTCTACCTGCTGCGCCACTGTACATCGAGCGGTTTTGCTTCGAGCAGTGTTAATCTGTCAGTCAGGACGGGTGGATGTAGGATGAAGGCAGCCGATCCATTTATACACCTTCAAAAAACATATTTCCAAATTGTCCTTCATGTCCTCAACCCGTCACCCATTTTCCATCAGCTGACATTTCATAAAAGGCATTCTGAGAGGAAAGTTCTGAATATTGCGGGACATTGAAGAGGTTCTGCGATGTGCAATGTTTTGCTATTTATAGGACACTTTAAAGACAATGAATGTTATCGCACTTGACGGTGAAAAATACCATTGCTGTCAGTCATGTGTCCCAGAGAGTATCACAAAGTGTATAAAAACGTTAAAAGCCAGCAGCTGTAATGCAGGCATCAAAATAGGATACATTTACAATGAGTGGAAGTGATCCTGGAAGAAGAAAGTTTTTGAAATAAAGTATATTTTCTCTTTACGTTTAACGTGGAAGTGAGAGGGAGACGAGGGAAAGTAATAAAATGAAGCAGGGGACGTGAGGGAAACAATCGCAATAAAGTGAGAAGGAAAAATGAGAGCGTTTGGCCACCGTTGCCCGCGTTCTAGGACCATTAATGAAGAGATTATAAATGTTCGCTCTTTTCAATTTTGGACAAATATAAAGAATTGAAAAATCAATGTTTCCAAAAAAAGTGTCACACAACATTAAGACAAAATACAATAATTTTACAGTTTGTTGCTAGCAGTTCAGTGTTGCATCAATTAACTAAAAGATCTGTAATCAGTCAATAATCTTTGTATGATTGCAGCCTCCACTTCATCTCTTTAAATGCAGGTGTAGTGTTAATTCAGTTCCACATCATAAATTCAAGATGTGACTTCATTTGTCATACGGTGCTTTAGTAAAGACCTTTCATTGCAGTTAGACAGCAGGGAAAGTGTAACCTTTCAAGGGGCTTTAGCAGCGTGTCTCAGGCACATCACTAAATTTGGAATGACAGCCTCAGTTTATTATTAAGTTAGCTCTGTGGCATGTTGCGGGTTTCTTGTTTAGGAAGGAACTGCAGGTGCTGTTTTAAGCCGAGGATAGACACACGGCAAGCTGGAGTAGCTCAGCGGGTCAGGCGGCATCTCTGGAGAAAAGGAACGGGTGACGTTTCGGGTCGAGACCCTTCCTCGGGCTGAGAGTCAGGGGGAAGGGAAACGAGATGTTATAGACGGTGACACAGGGAGAAAAGAGAACAGATGAATGAAAGATGTGTAAAAAGTAACGGTGATCAAGGAAGGGTGGAGACCACAATGGTCCATTGTTGGCTGTGGGCTAGTTGAAACTCAACAAGACAACAGTGAAGCTAGTACGACGACAGGGTGGGGGAGGGGTGGAGGGGATACAAGGGTTTCATGAAGTTGGTGAAATCAATATTCATACTGTTGGTTGTGAGCTGCCCAAGAGAAATATGAGGAGCTGTTCCTCCAATTTGCATTTGTCCTCACTCTGACAGTGGGGGAGGCCCACGACAGTAAGGTCAGTGCGGGAATGGGAAAGGGAGTTAAAGAGTTTGGCAACTGGGAGATCAGGTAGGTTTAGGCGGACAGAGCGGAGGTGTTCAGTGAAACGATCGACGAGCCTGCGCTTGGTCTCTCCAATACACAGGAGACCACATCTGGAATTAGGATACAGTAGATGTGATTGGAGGAGGTCGCAAGTGAACCTCTGCCTCACCTGAAAGGACTGTCGGGGTCCTTGGACAGAGTTGAGGGAGGAGGTATAGGGACAGGTCACTGTCTGCATCTCTCGTTTCCCTTTCCCCTGACTCTCTGAACATTTCTTGTAGCTGGAGAGAGCACAGAGTTTTCCTGTAAAACTGTTCACCATCAGCTCTTGCAAGCGGTGACCGACACAAGCAAACTTACACTGAGTTGCAATTCTATCTTCTCTAATTTCAAGTAACCCCCTCTCCCCACCTGTCCCACCCTAATCTGCCTGCTAGTTCCACTGTTCACATCCCAGTATCCCTTTGTTATCACCTCTTCCCCAGCCAACAATGGACCATTGTGGGCTCCACTCTTCCCTCTGGGCATCTGTTGCCGGCCCTGCTTTGTTCTGCCCTTTTCTTACCTCCATTTCCCTCCCCTCTACTTTCAGTCTGAAGAAGGGTCCTGACCTGAAATGTCACCCATCGCTGTTCTCCAGAGATGCTGCACGACCTGCTGAGTTACTCCAGCACTTTGTGTCTATCTTCGGTACAAACCAGCATCTGCAGTTCCTTTCTAAACATCTATTTTCTCTATGTTCTGGTTAGATATTTTTAGTTTTAGTTTAGTTTAGAGATATATCGCGGAAACGGGCCCTTCACCCCACCGGGTCTGCACCGATCAGCGATCCCTGCACAGTTACACTATCCTACACACACTTGGGACAATTTACATTTATACCAAGCCAATTAACCGACAAAACTGTACTTTTTTGGAGTGTGGGAGGAAACCAAAGATCCCCGAAGAAAACCCACGCGGGTCACGGTGAGAACGTACCAACTCCGCACAGACAGCTACTGTAGTCAGGATCGAACATGGGTCTCTGGTGCTGTAAGGCAGCAACTCTCCCGCTGCGCCACCGTGCCACCCACACATTACATTTTCATTGTATATAATATCGTTAAAACATGAT
This sequence comes from Okamejei kenojei, assembly GCA_035221665.1. Taxonomy (NCBI): domain Eukaryota; kingdom Metazoa; phylum Chordata; class Chondrichthyes; order Rajiformes; family Rajidae; genus Okamejei; species Okamejei kenojei. Next base: position 6,671,856 of record CM069163.1, on the reverse strand, counting down.
TCTGGAAATCGTTCACATTGAATATAAATCCTTAAAGCATTCCTCTTCAACAAAGTATAATCAGGTATAAATCAGGTTGCTGCACTTTCAGCTCATTGGGAGTTAAAGCTTGTCTCTGTTTCATGTTTCTGCTCAAAAAACTCCTCACAACCCAACCGATTGAATACCTGCCCTGACCTTCCCTTTTTTAACTTTGCTCTCAAATTTCACATCTGTTGACATGTCTTTGGGGTAGCATGTGAAAGATGTATTACAAATTCAACTCCTTACTTGACACACCTGCGCAAAAGCCTTCACTGTATTAAAGAAGCAAAATAACTACAAGTTGTGGCCATTAACACCTGCTTTAGAGTAGCAGGGAGATGATTTTGGTGTGGACAATTGGCAATAGGTGCAGGAGGAGGCCATTCGGCCCTTCGAGCCAGCACCGCCATTCACTGTGATCATGGCTGATCATCTCCAATCAGTTCCCCGTTCATGCCTTCTCCCTACATTAAATATTTTCTCAGTAATCTGATAGAAATGTGCCCACATTTTCTCCACTTCTGTCCTTATATCACACCTTTTGCTTTTAATTGTGTGGCACGGTGGCGCAGCGGTAGAGTTGCTGCCTTACAGCACTTGCAGCGCTGGAACCACGGGTTTGGTCCTGGCTACCGGTGCTCGCAGTACAGAGTTTGTAAGTTCTCCACGTGAACTGCGTGGGTTTCCTCCGAGATCTTCACTTTCCACCCACACTCCAAAGACGTACAGGTTTGCTAGGTTAATTTGCTTGGTTTGGTAAACTGTCCCTAGTGTGCGTAGGATTGGTTGATGACCGGGGATCGCTGGTCGACTCTGCGAGCCGAAGGGCCTGTTTCCGCGTTATATCTCTAAACTAATCTAAGCTAAATCTCTGGCCTTTTGTCCAGCATCTGCTTATCATCTCCCCCCATACTCACATGTAACCACCTATCACTCGTCAAAATGTGTCCTCTTCCAGCTTTCTCTCCCCATCCCCACCACCATCAGTCTGAAGAAGGGTCCCGAACCGAAACGTAACCTGTCCATGTTCTCCTTAGATGCTGAGACCCACTGAGTTACTCCTGTTACTCCAGTCATTTTTTCACATTCATATATTGCTTTTCTGAGACAGAAGCAAACTGCTGGAGTAACTCAGTGGGTCAGGCAGCATCTGTGGAGAAAAAGGATGGGTGACGTTTCGGGTCGGGACCATTCTTCAGACGGAGTAGGTTTAAGTAGGATATTGTCCAGTTGCCTTGACGCCAGAATTTGATTCCATTTTAGTTTCAGTTTAATTTTTTAGAGATACAGCGTGGAAACATGCCCTTCAGCCCATCCAGTCCATGCTATCCAGTGTTATTCAACTCAGAATTAAGAAGCAGAGATCAAATAACTATCTGTGTTTTATGTCTAGTCTGTGGTTTATTTCTAGCCCAGCAGCCTTTGGTTTCGATATTTAACCTTCAAAACCAATCCAAAATGTACCTTACAATCAAAAGTACCAAATTAAGTCAAGTACCACAACTAAATAGGGAAATACCTCAAACTTAAATTGATTAATGGCTTATAATTGTTCCTAATACTGGCTCTAGGCATTAGTTGAAGAATATTCCTGAGTGCATTGAAAACAAATAAATAGGCATACCAAACAGATTTAAACATTTGTGTAGGAAGTAATTGCAAATGCTGGTTTACACCAAAGATAGACACAAAGTGCTGGAGTATCAGACTTTATCAGTCTGAAGAAGGGTCTCGACCCAAAATGTCACCCAATCCTCACCAGAGATGCTGCTTGTCCCCCTGAGTTAGTCCAGCATTTTGTGCCTAATTTTAAAACGTTGTTACATAGCGAGCGGGAACAGAAGATCCCAAACCCCTTGTGATTACAAGTCATTAATAAAGATCATTTCATTTCACACTTAACAAGGATATCTTACAGAGGTATCTATATTCTTCTAATGTAGAAGCTGCCTGTGTCCTTAACATTTAACAGCGATTCCAGTTACACATGCCATCAGAATGGCTTTGCAAGTACGATTGATGTCAAAAACTACTCTGAATAATGTATCAAAAATAGGGTATGTTTAGAGAAGGGATTTTTTTCTTTGATAGTTTTTGAATTAGGTCTACTTAGGGCAACAACAAAAAAATACCAGCTTTAAATGTAAACACTTAGATCTACCACGAAAGCACTTGGGAAAAGGACTCATGTGTGGATGGATGAATGAATATAATATGAATAACATTAGAGGAGAATTGAGAATTTCATTTTTTTTTTATCAGTCGCATCTTTTAAGCTCTTTTATCATGGCTTGTCTGTGAACAAGATGATTATTTAAAAAAAAAATCATTTTGTCGAACAATTCTTGAAAGAGAACAATTGCAGAAGATGGTTGAAGCTGCTCACAGGTACCGGGTTTTTGGAAATATTGACACAGCATTCAAGAACAAGGGGGACCTGTTGAACTTTAATAGGATGCAACAGTGGCGCAGCTGGTAGAAGCTGCTGGCTCATAGAGCCGGAGACAAGTGCCCCATCCTGACCTCGTATGTTCTCTGTGTGGAGTTTACACATTCTCCCTGTGACCTCGTGCTCCGGTTTCCTCGCACATCCCAAAGACGTGCGGGTTTGTAGGTTAATTGGCCCTCTGTAAATTGCGAAGATAGTTAGATGAGAAAGTGGGATTAACGTAGAACTAATGATGGTCGGTGTGGACTCCGTGGGCTGAACGGCCTGCCTCCCTGCTGCACTTCTCAATCAACAATGTCAGTCTATGATCTCTCACACACATTGTTGCACATACATGTGCTGAGATGCAATCATGTGCACACACATGCATGTACACTGAACCACATGATCATAAGTGCATGTATACAAATGCACAAAAACATGTGTATATACTTGGCTACAGATGCTTCAAGATGGCGGCGACGGTGGATGGAAGAAAAGACTGGTGCCGGCTGGGTGATCACGTCCCGCACCCTAGGAGGTGCTGTGGGGGTTCTGAGGTCGGCAGTGGGAGGCGTCGCTGGTCAAGGAGGTTGAGCGGTGGCCACATGAGGCGAGGGGACGGTTCGATCGCGGGTCGATGTGTCCGGGTCCATGTGTCAGTGGAGTGGGCCGCTGGAGGCCCCGCAGCAGCCTGGGGCTCCATTAGACTAGGCACCGCTCCAAGTGGGTGAGCGCGGGGATCGGACGCGGCCTAGACCAGCATGGAGTAGTGGGGCAGCGGTGGAGACACCGACAACATCGCCAGGCAAGGCTGGCCCCTGCAACTCCCACCCAGTGCTGTCGCCAGGGCAACGGGCCTATAAGGCCAAGTTAAGGACTCTAACATTTTTTAACAACTTTGAACATGAAGGATACAAGATGGCGCCGAAAACATGGTGACTCTCGTGTACCTCAGTGTGATTGACCCCCTTGGCCTTGCGTATGACGTGCCTGGTGTGAAAGTCGAGGACTTTTTGAAAGGAGGAGGAATTTATTTTGCCAGAGGCTGGTGATTCTGATGAATTCATTGCCACAGACAATTGAGGAGGCCATGGCTGATTTTTGATTAGCATGGGTGCCAAGGGTTATGTGGAGAGAGCATGAGAATGGGGTTGAAAGGAAAGATAGACCAGCCATGTGTGAATGCAGTAGACTCAGTGGGCTGAATGGCCGATCTCTGCTCCTATGACTTCTGAACTTCTGAACTAACGATAAAGTACCATCACACCCGGCGGCACGGTGGCGCATCGGTAGAGTTGCTGCCTCACAGCGCCAGAGATTTGATCCCTACTACGGGTGCTGTCTGTACGGAGTTTGTACGTTCTCCCCGTGACTGCGTGGGTTTTCCCTGGGAGCTCTGGTTTCCTCCCACATTCCAAAGGCGTACAGGTTTGTAGGTTAATTGGCTTTGGTAAAATTGTAAATTGCCCCTAGCGTGTGTGGGGTGATCGCTGGTCAGTGCGGACTCGGTGGGCTGAAGGGCCTGTTTCTGTGCTGTATCTCTGAACGAAAAACGAAACATCGAACCATTGATTGAAGTACACACTCACACGCACACGCGCACGCACGCATCCACATGCGCGCGTACACAAACACACATTGTATATGTAACCTGCTGGCACCTCCTTTCAAATGAGAGGCTTAGTCTGACTGTGTCAATGAGGAAAACCGGATTCAATGGCTTCACCAAGGATTAGTTGTCACTGAATTGTGTTACACGCCTTATCTCATTCAGTCAACTTCCACCGCTTGGGTTGTCCCACGTAGCTCTGCAAATAATGCTTCAATGAACTGAGTAAATAACTTCCTGTGACATAAGGCCCTCGCTAATATATATCCCACCTTCACCTTGGATTGTCTGTAATTATCGTATCACTGTTTAGGAGCTTGTATTTAAAAATCAGCTGCCACAGTTTAGTTTAGTTTAGTTTAGCTTGGTTGAGAGAGACAGCGCGGAAACAGGCCCTTTGGCCCACCGCATCCGCACCAACCAGCGATCCCCGCACACTAACACTATCCTATACACACTAGGGACAATTTATATTTATACCAAGCCAATTAACTTACAAACCTGTGCGTCTTTGGGGTGTGGAAGGAAACCGAAGATCTCGGAGAAAACCCACGCAGATCACGGGGGGAGCGTACAAACTCCGTACAGACAAGCAGCCGTAGTTGGGCTCGATCCCGGGTCTTTGGCGCTGTAAGCGCTGTTAGGCAGGAACACTGCCGCTGCGCCACCGTGCTGCCCGTTCCACAGTTTTCACATTGCATGGTGATCACGCTTAAATAAAACACTTAAGAGCCTGTCCCACTTGGGCGTCGTTCACGCATAATTTACGTAACATCATTTACGCATCATGACGCGCGATGCGCGTGTTGTTCTGCACACGTGATGCGCACATGGTGTGCATTACACACGCATGGTGTGCATTACACACGCATGGTGCGCATTACACACGCAATGGTGCATGGTGACGTAGGCAGTGACGCGGGGTCGAGCGCGGCGCCCCAGGATTTTGGGATGTACAAAATCTTCGCGCGCCATCTGCGTGACGCGCAAATGACGCCCAAGTGGGACAGGCCCTTAAATTAGCTGGAATAAGCTTTGAGATTGCAATGAAGGTGTGAAAGAAGAATAAGTAGTTTCACATCTTATTTTCATCATCATTGTAACATGATCCATATGAAATCCTTACAAATAAAAATATAGAGGCGCTGACCAGTGTAAATCCAAATCTACCTATTTTCCTCATTCACCTCCACTGCTGTTAACTCTAAACATGTTGTAATTGAAAACTGGATTGCACGCAATATTGCAGGACTGCCGTATATTATTCCTAGACTGTAGGTGAGCGGATGGGAATGTAAGAGGAATGAAACTGGGAATGGCATAGGATTAGAGCAGATGGGTTGGTGTAGGCTCGATGGGCCGAAAGGGCTGTTACCGTGCAGTGTGACTATCTGACTCTGTAGGACTACACACCAAGGAAGGTTTAGTTTAATTTAGTTTCGTTTAGAGAAACAGCTCGGAAACAGGCCCTTCGGCACATGGAGTCCCCGGCGACCAGCGATCCTGCACACTAGCACTATCCTGCACACTAGGGAAAATTTACAATTTACAGAAGCCAATTACAGCTACAAACCTGTACGTCTTTGTAGTGTGGGAGGAAACCGGAGCGCCCAAAGAAAACCCACGAGGTCACAGGCAAAACGCACAAACTCCGTACAGACAGCATCCGGAGTGTGTCGAACATGGCTCTCTGGCGCTGAAAGGCAGCAACTCCACTGCTGCACCACTGCGCCCCGACAGAAGGGGCACTCCACATTCTCTGTGTATCCTGTCTGATCTCCCAGGTAGATGTAGAGATCATGAGTAGGATTAGAGAAGCGTATGTTGAGTGCTGTATTTCCACCTTGATATTGCCCAAGTGGCAGAGTGAGACGGCACGGTGGCGTGTAGCAGTAGAGTTGCTGACTTGTAGCGCCAGAGGCTCAGACTCCATCCTGAATACGGGTGCTGTCTGTACGGAGTTTGCACGTTCTCCCCAGGACCTGCATGGGTTTTCTCTGGGTGCTCCGGTTTCCTCCCACACTCCAAAGACGTGCAGGTTTGTAGGTTAGTTGGCTTTTGTAAGTTGTACATTGTTCCTAGTGTGTGGGATAGTGCTGGTGTATCGCTGGTCGGCGAGGACACGGTAGGCCATGGGGGCCGTTTCCGTGCTGTATCTCTAAACTAAAATTAAACTAAACTAAACTATTCCCCTCATCGTTTTATAAGATCACCCCTCGGCCCACCACTCTCCAAAGAATAAAGCCAGAGCCTGCCCAACCTCTCCCCAGAGCTCAGGCCCTCAGGTCCTGGCAACATCCTCGTAAATCTTCTCAGCGCTCTTACCAGCTTAATGACATTGCGAGTCCCTGGTGGGAGACCTCTCTTCGGAGCTCTCACAACGGCAACTTCTCCCGCCCGAGCTGCTGGGTTGAAAATGACCCCGAGCGGGGCCTTACATCGCCCGGTGCGGCCTTAACGGCCCCGGGACTTGCCATCGCCCGCCGGGGGCTTTAACATCGGGAGAAGAATGGAACACAGGGGAGAGACAAGACTTTGCCTTCCATCACAGTGAGGAGGAGATTCACTGTGATGGTTGTTTGTGTGTCTTGGTTCTTTTCTTGTTGTATGACTGCAGAAACATAATTTTGTTTGAACTTCATTTGAGGTTCAAATGACAATAAATAATTGTATTGTATTGTATTGTATTCTCCAGCAGGCTGACCAAAACTCAACACAATAGTCCAAATGTGCACTTGTCCCAACTTCTATACTCAATAGAAGGCCATTGCACCAAAAGTCTTCTTGACCACCCTGTCTACCTGCGATGGCACTTTCAGGGAGCTGTATACCTGTACTCCTGGATCCCTCTGCTCTACCACACTCCTCAGACTCCAACCATTCACCTCAAGAAGAAGAATCCCGATCCGAAACGCGAGTCTGAAGAATGTCCGGACCCAAAATGTCATCTTTCCTTTTCCTCCAGCGATGCTGCCTGACTCGCTGAGTTACTCCAGCGCTTTGTGTCTATCTTTGGTATAAACCAGCACCTGCAGTTCTTTGTTTTTACACTCATTTCATTCTATTTTTCTCACATTCCCATCGACTGCCCACAAAGTCTACCCAAAGTCTACCACTCACCTGTACACTAGGGGGCAATTCACTCACCAACAAGCCTACCAATCTAGATGTATGGGAGAAAACTGGAGATCTCTGAGGGAAACGCATGACGTACAAGGGAGAACATGCAAACTCCACACACACAGCACCAGTGGTCAGGCTTGAACACTGGTTGCAGGAGCTGTGAAGCAGCAGTGTTAAGGGCCTGTCCCACCGTATGAGGTAATTCAAGAGTTCTCCCGAGTTTTCCCCTGATTCGAACTCGGAGAATGTCCGTAGCGGGTCCGTAGGAGTTCGTGGATGTCTTGTAGCAGCTCGTAGGAGTAAAAAGTAAAAATTCTTTTCATCACGAGTATTTTTCTACTCGTGGACATTTTTCACGGTGTTGAAAAAACGTCACGAGTACCTACCGTTACTCGTGTGAGCCGCTAGGAGACTTCAACGAACTCCTACAGACATTCTCCAAGTTCCAATCAGGGGAAAACCCGGGAGAAGTCTTGAATTACCTCGTACAGTGGGACAGGCCCTTTACTACTGCACTGCTGCTGATGCTTTACTCAAGAGCGCTTGAACAGAAAAATTGTCAGAGAGTGATACAGCATGGAAACAGGCCCTTCGGCACAACTTGCCCCCGCTGACCAGCATGCCCCATCTACACTAGTCCCACCCGCCTGCTTTTGGCCCATATCCTTCGAAACCTGTCCTATCCATGTACCTGTCAAAATGTTTCTTAAACGCTGCGATAGTTTAAGTTCGTTCCATACACCCACCTCCCTTTGTCTGAAAAGGTTACCACTCAGACTGCTATTAAATCGTTACTTCTCATCTTAAACCTCTCCTCTGGTTCTTGATTCCCCTACTCTGGCAAGAGACTCTGTATATTTACCCGATCGTGACTTTGTACACCTCAGTAAGATCACCCCTCAGCCTCCTGCCCTCCAAGGAATAGAGTCCTAGCTTCCTCAACCTCTCCCTTGAGCTCAGGCGTGCGGGTCCTGGCAACATCTAGGTAATTCTTCTCAGTACTCTTTCCAACATGAGATCTAAGCGTTCAAGTCCATAGCTCCTTGAAAGTGGCAATATAACCAGATGGAGTGGTAAAGAAGGCATGTTATGCTTGCCTTCATTGGTTGGGGCATTGAGTATAAGAGCTAAGGCCCTTAACTCTTCGGCCATAGGTACTCGGGACTATTGTCTTTACTCGTGGATATTTTTCAACATGCTGAAAAAATGTCCCAACTTACCTGATGCCCCGTGTACCTATGGCTGGCATTACGAGCCGCTACGATATATCTACGGACTCCTACGGACATTCTCCGAGTTTGAATCAAGGGGACAACTCGGTAGAATTCGTGAGTAACTCGGGAAAGTGGGACGGGCCCTTTAGGAAGTCATGTTGCAACTTTGTAGGACCTTGGCTAGGCTGTATTTGGAGTATTGTGAGCAGTTCTGGTCGCCCCTTTTCAGGACAGATGAGGAGGCTTTGGAAAGATTGCAGTGAAGGATTAGCAGATTGATACCCGGATCAGGGGGTATTAGCTACAGAGGAAGTTTGGGCAGATTTGGAATGTCAGAGTTTGCGGGGAGACCAGATAGATGTATGTAAAATTCCCAGACTCATAGATAGGATCGACCATCAGAGCCTTTTTCCCAGGATGGAAAAATCAAACACGAGAGGACATCGTTTTAAAGTGAGAGGGGGCACCTTTTAAAGGAGTTGTGTGGGGCAAGATTTTACAGAGAGTTTGGTGGGTGACTGGAACGCACTGCCAGGGGTGTTGGTGGAAGCGTATGTGAAAGTGGCATTTCCAAGGTCACATACGGATATGCCCCTGCAGGGGATATGGATCACATGCAGCTGATGAGATTAGTTTGAGATGAGATTAGTTTAGGAAAGAACTGCAGATTAAACTGGTTTAAACCGAAGACAGACACAAAAAGCTGGAGTAACTTAGCGAGACAGGCAGCACGTCTGGGGAGAAGAAATGGGTGACGTTTCAGGTCGAGACCCTTCTTCAGACTGAACTCGAACGTCAACCATTCCTTCTCTCCAGAGATGTTGCCTGTCCCTGCTAAATTACTACAGCTTTATCTATGAGATTAGTTTATCCTGCCATCATGTTCAGTACAGACATTGTGGGCCAAAGGGCCTGCTCCCGTGCTGTACAGTTTTATGTTTTATGCCCCACCCATGTGTACGTATGCGAGGGAATTGGAGCACTCACCAGCAAATGCATGTGATCTAAGGTGAAACGTGCAAACTCCACACGGACAGCACCAGAGGTCAGGCTCAAACTCAGGCTGCAGAAGTTGTGAGGCAACAGGGTGGCACAGCGGTGCAGCGGTCGAGTGTCCAGCACCAGTGACCCGGGTTCGATCCTGACTACGGGTGCTGTCTGTACGGAGTTTGCACGTTCTCCCCGTGACCTGCGAGGGTTTTCTCTGAGATCTTCGCTTTCCCCCCCCACACTCCAATGACGCGCAGGTTTGGAGGTTAATTGGCTTTGGCATAAATGTAAACTGTAAATTGTCCCTAGTGTGTGTGAAGGATGGTGTAAGTGTGCGGGGATCGCTGGTCGGTGTGGACATGGTGGGCCTGCTTCTGTACTGTATCTCTTAAACTAAACTAAACTAAACCTAACTTTACCGCTGCATTACTGTTGAACCTTTAAACTATTGTCACCAGAATCGTGCTTGACCGATCGATCGATCGATTGATTGATTGATTGAGACTTTATTATCACATGTGACAGGTTACAGTGAAATACTTAGTTCTGCGTACCATACACAGAGTATGCAAAGAGTTGCCACATACAGGGCACTGGAAAAGGTTCAAAATGTTCAATGTAGTTAATGATCGTCCCTCTTTGTTCTCAGCGGCCCCCGCTTGCCAGGTCCCTCTTTGTACTGAAAAGGAATTTGAGGAAATTAAGGTGAAAGGGAACAGATTTAATAGGAATCCGAGGGGTGACTTTTTCGCACAAGGTGGGTGTACGGAACGCGCTGCCGGATGAGGTCGTTGGGGCTGGGACTATCCCAACGTTTAAGAAACAGTCAGACGGGTACACGGATAGGACTGGTTTGGAGGGATGTGGGCCAAATGGGGGCAGGTGGGACTGGTTCACTGCCCTACTTTGACACAAGGAAGCAACTGACAGAAAGGCCTTTTCTTCTAAATGAGGAAAACATGTTTATCTTTCAGCTCCCTGTGATGGGATTTCTTACTTCTCTGGTATAAATATTTTCAGATTGTACTCGGAGAAGACTTATTTTGTTCACCATTGTGTAGAGCGTATCTCAAATACCCCAAAACAAGCAATAACTCAGTTTTGACAAAATTGTCATTTGCTTCCTTTTGTCAAATTAGGGCAGTAGATGGGACAAAGTGTTAAAGAAGGAACTGCAGATGCTGGAGAATTGAGGGTACACAAAAGGCTGGAGAAACTGATGGGACAAGTTGGCTGATGTGGGCAAGTTGGGCTGAAGAGCCTTTTCCCACACTGTAGCACTCTATGACTATGCATTTCCAAACAAATAACCACAACTAATTAAAATATATATGAATCGAATGATTTCCCCCACCTCAGTCACTGTCCCTCTGCCATTTTCTTCTTCCTATCTCCCCCTTTCCCCTCCCCCCCTCCCCCTCCCCCCACTGCGGAATTTTGATTCCCAGCGACCTGTTTGCGGTAGATTTAAAGTAAATCTTTTGGTTCCATTTCAAAGACACAAGGTTGCTTTTGCAAATACAATAGCCATTGTGGTGTTTAACATCTCAGCCAACATCAAGTTCAAAATGAGGATAAAATAAGAGATAATGCGAGATTCATTTCCCTGTCCCTTTCCTGCAATTGCTCATCCCTGGTCGGTAAGTGAAGGATAATGTGGAGAAAATAGAGTCCCCAACCGTGGCTGTCAGGTACACTCAGAGTGTTCTTCCGTCCAGCCGGACGCAAAATGAACTGTTGCATTATCGAATGATACACGAACAAAGGAGGCCATTCCGTCGCTTGTCCATTCATAACTTCAGATGTTCTACGCGCAGAATTAGGCCATTCAGCCCATCAAGTCTACTCAGACATTCAATCGTGGCTAATCTGTCTTTCCCTCTCAGCCCCATTCTCCTACCTTTTCCCCGTGGCCCCTGACTAATCTAGAATCTGTCAATCTCCGCCTTAATTCACTGCCACAGCCGTCTGTGGCAGTGAATTCCGCAGATTCACCTTTCTTAGGTCCCCTTCGGTCATGGCTGACCAAGGGTGTCTCCAGGTTTGGAGGAGGCCTGTGCGTGACTTTGTTTAACGTGGGGAGACTGGTGCACAGACAGCCAGCACACGGTTCTCGACAGATCTGGGTCAGGATCCAGTGGCATGGAGTCCAAGACGACCGGAGACCCTTTTCTGCTGCAGCCTTCGTCCGCCTTCCCAGCCGTTGTGACGCTCCACTAAGGTCAGCCATCGCCCTCCGCCTGTTCCACCGTCGAGGTCTTGGTTGGATTTCTCTTTGTCAGAGACCTCCCCCTCGACCTTACCGCCATGGGAGGCCCCACCAGGAGCACGGCTCCAGACGGCATCGCTCTCAGGATCTCAGGACCACACAAGCTTCTCCACCACGACAATGTGACAATCCATGGAGATTCACCACCCTCTGACCAAGGACATTCCTCTTCATCTCCTTTCTAATGGTATGTCCTTTTATTCTGAGGCTGTGTCCTCTGGTCCTAGATTCTCCCACCAGTGGAAACATTTTCTACACACCCGCTCTATCCAGGCCTTTCACTATTCCTCAGTTTCATTGAGGTTCCCCCTCATCTGGTTCCAGAACCACGGGCCACAGTTCCAGAACCAGGGGCCACAGTCTTAGAATAAAGGGGAAGTAATTTAAGACTGAGGTAAGAAAAAACTTTTTCACCCATAGAGTTGTGAATTTGTGGAATTCCCTGCCACAGAGGGCAGTGGAGGCCAAGTCACTGGATGGATTTAAGAGAGAGTTAGATAGAGCTCGAGGGGCTAGTGGAATCAAGGGATATGGGGAGAAGGCAGGCACGGGTTATTGATTGGGGACGATCAGCCATGATCACAATGAATGGCGGTGCTGGCTCGAAGGGCCGAATGGCCTCCTCCTGCACCTATTTTCCATGTTTCTATCTTTCTATCTTTCCAAACTCCAGCGAGTACAGGCCCAGTGCCGTCGTATGCTCATCATGTGTTAAGCCAATCATTACTGGGATCATTCTCATAGGTCTTTGCCATTCTAACGTTCCCAAAGAGAACGGGCGGCACGGTAGCGCGGCGGTAGAGTTGCTGCCTTACAGCGCCAGACACCCGGGTTCGATCCTGACTACGGGTGCTGTCTGCACAGAATTTGTACGTTCCCTCTATGACCACGTGGGTTTTCTCAGGGTGCTCCGGTATCCTCCCACACTCTTAAAAATAGCGGAGTTAGGGGATATGGGGAGAAGGCAGGAACGGGGTACAGATTGGGGATGATCAGCCATGATCACATTGAATGGCGGTGCTGGCTCAAAGGGCTGAATGGCCTACTCCTGCACCTATTGTCTGTCTATTGTCTATTCCAAAGGCGAGCAGGTTTGTCGATTAATTGGCCTGTAAAAGTGTCCCTAGTGTGTACGATAGTGATAGCTGGTCGGCGGGGCCTGTGTGGGCCAAAGGGTCTCTTTTGACGCTGTATCTCTAAAACTGAAACTAAATACTACACTATACATCCTTCCATTTCCATCACACCTTTCCATTCCTTTTCAATCTGCTTATTATTGTGAAGTCTGATCAAAACGCTGGAGGAAATGGAGGTCAGGCGCCAGAGACCCGGGGGTTCGATCCTGACTCTGGTACACGAAGTCTACAAGGTCTATCCATCTCAAAATATCATCTCTTCACTCTTTAGTCTTCAGACCCTTGTGCGGAAACAGGCCCTTCGGCCCACAGAGTCCGCATGAACTAGCCATCACCCCGAACACCGGCACTATCTTACACACTGGAGACTATTTACAATTTACAAAAGCCAATTAAACTACAGGCCTGTACGCCTTTGGAGTGTGGGAGGAAACCAGAGCACCTGGAGAAAACCCACGCTGTCGCAGGGAGGATGTATATAAGCTCCGTACAGACAGCACCCGTAGTCAGGATTGAACCTGGGTCTCTGGCACTGTAAGGCAGCAATTGTATCAGTGCGCCACCGTGACATTTAATCATTGTGAGTAAAACCCTGAACAAATAAAGAAAAGCGATATTCATAATATTTAAAGGAGGCAGTAAAATGAATGAAGATAAGCAGCACGTTGTGATCTGAACAAAACCAATACTCACAAAATATGCACAAAGTCCTGGAGAAACTCAGCGGGACAGGCATCATCTCTGGAGAGAAGGAATGGGTGACATTTCGGGTCGAGACGCTACTCCAGACAGAGTCAGGGGAAAGGGAAACGAGGGATATGGAAGGGTACAAAGATCATGTCAGGTGTGAAAAGGACAGATCAAAGCATACGATGATCAAGGAAATGTAGAGTGGTTCATTGATGGCAGAGGGGAAGGTGACAACGAGTCACACAAACTGTAAAATTAATCAGGAGGAGAGTGAAACTAGTAGAAGGACGGGGGGGGGGGCGTGTGGGAAGGAACTGCAGATGCTGGTTGAAACCGAAAACAGACACAAAAAGCAGGAGTAACTCAGCGGGTCAGACAGCATCTCTGGAGAGAAGGAATAGATGACGTTTCGGGTCTGAAGAAGGGTCTCGACCCGAAACACCATCTATTCCTTCACTCCAGAGATACCGTCTGACCCGCTGAGTTACTCCAGCATTTTAGGGTGTCTATCTACTATCTAGGGTGTGTGATGGACAGAGAGAGGGGAATATGAACTAATTCTATGCAGACATACAGGCACACATCTTCTTCGTTTGTGTGGCGTGCACAGCCTAAAGTTGTTGGACAACTTGTTCTATTTGATCTTCTGTTTGAACACGTCGAGTTGATTGCATGAGTCGAAGCAGGGCGGACCACGTGAAGGTTGCAATCTTCCACCCCACAGGTACACATAAGGCACACAGACACATGCACACGTACCTGCACACAGCAACACCTAAACAAGTACACGGCAACTTTAAGTTACTAAATAAAGATAGAGTGTTTGACACTTGGTTCTCAACTGTGATGGCACCTTCCACATGCTTCTTCTCCTGCAAGAAAGTCTCTCGTTTCCCTCTCCCCGACCGACTCTCGGTCTGAGGAAGGGTCTCGCCCCGAAATGTCACCTCTCCATGTTCTCCGGAGACGCTGCCTGAGCCGCTGAGTTACTCCAGCACTTTGCGTCTCATTGAGGCTGGGCCGCTTGGCGCCCTTACCTCAGTGCAAATGGATCTCACGGAAACCTCTTTTTAATACGAAACACTGAAGGGTGGAAAACAGAGAGTGGAACAGCAAAGGCGCCAAGGCCAGCAATCCTTCATTTGCAGCGAGATCGGAGCTGGTTTAAAAATAGCGAACAATGCTTTAAAATTGCAGCCGTTCCCTTTGTTACATGTTTTCCTCCGGGGAAAAAAAATCTCGGAAACCTGTCTAAAAATATAAATGGAGTCTGCAGCAGGAAACCTCCTTTGAAAGAGTTAACCGGTGGGCCGTTTCTTCCCGAACAGCTGCCTTTTGCTTGGGACTTTAATGAAAGCTGGTGATGTAAATGGTACTGGATTATGCAGTCAGTAGGAATTTTCTTGAGTGGCAAAGAACAACAGCGGCATGCCGAATAGCACGCTGATTTGACAAACGGTTACTAGGAAATAATAAACTGGCAAAATAATTCTGCGTTGGACATACTTACCAGTGCATAAAGAGCCGGAGAAGAAAAGATCTCGTGTCATTTATCTTCCTTAAATGCCCAAGCTGCACAGTGTTACGGAAAAATGTTGATGAATGGCCTTACATTTTTATACTCTACCTGCATCCTTCTGAAGCCGCAGCCAAAACAGGGACTAATGGAAAGAAGGGGGGAAAACACAAACTCTAAGTTTACTGACTGACACTCTTCATTACAAATTGCCTCTTAATTTCCATAAATCATACAGTCCGTGGCTAGAAGGTGTGGTGGAACAGACAGGCAGGTAACTGGAGGGTCAGCGTCACGGGATTTCCTCGCGTTGTCTGTGTGTGTGTGTGTGTGTGCCTGTGTATGTGCACGTGCGTGTGTGCGTGTATGTGTCTGTGTGTGTGCAGTTGCGTGTGCGTCTGTGTCTATGTGGTTGTATGTGTGTGTCTGTGTGTGTGAATGCGTGTGTGGTTGTGTGTGTGAATGCGTGTGTGGTTGTGTGTGTGTGGGTGTATGTGTCTGTGTGTGTGCGTGTGTGGTTGTATGTGTGAGTGTGTGTCAGTGTCTGTGGTTTTATGTGTGTGCATGCGTGTGTGGTTGTGCATGTGTGTATGTGCGTGTTTGTGTGTGTGTGCGCGGGTCTGTGTGTGTTTGAATGTGTATGCGCCTTTATGCGTGTGTATGTATGTGTGTATGTGTGCATTTGTGTGTTTCTGTGCTTGTGTGTGTGTGTGTGTCTGCATCTGTGTGTCTGTGTGTGTCTGCATCTGTGTGTGTGTGTGTGTCTGCATCTGTGTGTGTGTGTGTGTGTGTGTCTGCATCTGTGTGTGTGTGTGTGTGTGTGTGTGTGTCTGCATCTGTGTGTGTGTGTGTCTGCATCTGTGTGTGTGTGTGTGTGTGTGTGTGTGTCTGCATCTGTGTGTGTGTGTGTGTGTGTGTGTGTCTGCATCTGTGTGTGTGTGTGTCTGCATCTGTGTGTGTGTGTGTGTCTGCATCTGTGTGTGTGTGTGTGTGTGTCTGCATCTGTGTGTGTGTGTGTGTCTGCATCTGTGTGTCTGTGTGTGTCTGCATCTGTGTGTGTGTGTGTGTGTGTGTGTGTCTGCATCTGTGTGTTTTCTACCGCAACAATGAGCATGAGCAACATATGGAAGATAGACACAAAATGCTGGAGTAACAATTCAGTGGGACAGGCAGCATCTCTGGAGAGAAGGGTCTCGGCCTGAAACGTCACCCATACCTTCTCTCCAGAGATGCTTCCTGTCCCCCTGAATTAATCCAGCATTTTGTGTATATCTTCAGTTTAAACCAATATCTGCAGTTCCTTCCTACACATGAGCAATATGTGTGTTGTTTGGCACAGTGTGCACACGAGTGCTCGTGTTTTACATCATCTGTGGGTCTTGTTATGTTGTGTATGTGTGTCTTTGTGTGTGCCTGTGCATTTATGTATCTGTTTATGTGTGCACCCCTAAGTTTCTAGGAAGTCATGTATGAATTTTGCAGCATCTAGGTTTGTCTGTATGTATGTGTTTTGTCACAGTATATGTGTGAATGCGCATGTGCATATGTGTGTATGTGCATTTGTTTCTTTGTGGTTTAGACCATCTGTGCGTATTTTTATTTTGGCCCGATTGTTGTGCGTGCCTGTATATTAAAGTCCTGAGCACTTGTGTGTGTGTATGTGAGAGAGAGTGTGAGTGCATGTTTAAGTGTGGCTGTGTGCAGGTATGTGTCTGATGTGTGTGCGTGTGGTTAGGTGTGGCTGTGTGCAGGATATATGTGCTGTGTGTGTGTTTAGGTGTGGCTGTGTACAGGTCTGTGTGTTTAAGTGTGTGTTTGTAGGTACATGTGTGTGTGTGTGTGTGTGTGTGTTCAGGTGTGGCTGTGTGTAGGTATGTGTGTGTGTATTTGGGTGTGTGTGTGCAGGTACGTGTGTGTGCATGTGCATGTGTGTGTGTTTAGATGTGGCTGTGTGTGTGTGCGCATGTGCATGTGTTTGGGTATGGCTGTGCAGGTATGTGTGTGTGTGTGTGTGTGTGTGTGTGTGTGTGTGTGCATGTGTTGGTGTGTGTGTGTGTTTAGATGCGGCTGTGTGCAGGTTTGTGTGTGTGTGTGTGTGTGTGTTGAGGTATGGCCGTGTACAGGTATGTGAGTGTGTGCGCGGCTGTAGAATGCATTCATATTTTGTGAGAGTAGGTTTTGTTCTGGACATAATGTGAAGCTCACATCATCATTTATTTTACTGCCTCATTTGAATATGATGAATACCATAGTCCTTTATTTGTTCACTACATCCAAATAATTGCAGAAACCGAGCGATTCTGGGCAATTAATCACCACCATTTCCCATAATCCACTCCAAACACGACATTGAACAATAAAATGAATTAACCTTTCTTGAAGAGATTTTTCTCATCTTTGTTTAATCCACAATAAGTGCATTTCGCACTGTGTTGGTGTGACTGTTATTTTTGCATTGATATCCGAAGAAGTCTTTAATTTGCTTGGCATTGTTTGAAAGGGTGCCTAAACAAACAGAGTTTGATGGAAAACAGTAGATTTACTAACACTGAACCCTGTTCTAAGGTTACTATTCATCTAGCGCAACTAAAGTTGGCACTCACATCTGGCGTTAGGTACTTAGTGCAATTATTTATGATTTCCACCAAGATTTAGAAGCTCATCGCCGGCCTTGTAATGCTGTAACTGATTGCACTGCTAATGTAATTAAGAAAAGATTATGATGTCCACGTGTCACACCAGATGGTGGCATTCACAGCAATGCACAGACACAACCGGCAAACAACTGCACAAGGGCAGCGATGTTAGGCAGCTGCAACTCCGCACCCACATGCCAGCCAGCGGGTTAACTCTTGCCGTGGTGCGCAGGGCTGGGGGGGCTCTCTGCCTTTGTCTTGGGGGCCAGGGCCGTCTTAACGCATGGGCACGCTGGGCAGTTGCCCGGGGCCCCACGGGCATTGGGGCCACCATGCTAATCTATGTATTGTAGAATGTTATTGTAGAACATGAAAACGGAGAAGAACATCGCAAGTGCATGATGGCATATTTGATCCGGCACAAAGAAACTGGAGGTGTAGGGGCCCCAGTGCACTGCTCTGCCCGGGGGCCTATAACGCTGTCAAGACATCCCAGCTTGGGGCTTGGGCCTCCGGAACCACCTCACCCCACCCCTATCCCTCCACCTCTCCCCTCCTCCCCCGCTACCAGCACAATTTTGCAGGCGGAAGTCTTCAAAGCGAGATCTGTTCAAAGTAAAAACGCTTCTTTTCAGAAGCTTGGACACATTAGAGTCATCCGGCGTGGAAACAAGCCCTTCAGGCCAATTTGCCCGAAATCTATTCGTCATCTATTCCTTTTTCTCCAGAGATGCTGAGTTTCTCCAGCTTTTTGTGTCTATCTTTAGTTTTTTTTTTAGCTTAGTTTAGTTTAATTTAGTTGAGAAATACAGCACTGAGACAGGCCCATCGGCCCACCGAGTCCGGGCCGACCAGCGATCCCCGCACGCTAACACTATCCGACCCACAATAGGGACACTTTACAATTTTACCAAGCCAATTAGCCTGCAAACCTGTACGTCTTTGGAGTGTGGGTGGAAACTGGAGCATCCGGGGAAAACCCACACAGGTCACGGGGGGAACGTACAAACTCCGTGTAGACGAGCACCCGTAGTCAGGATGGAACCCGGGTCTCTGGCGGCTTTCCAATAAAGGGTCAGAAATATTAACGATAGACACAAGGTGCTGGAGTAACTCAGCGGGTCAGGCAGCATCTCTGGAGAACGTGGACAGGTGACGTTTCAGGTCAGGACCCTTCTTCAGACTCCGGTCTGAAATATTCTGAAATATTAACTCTGGTTCTTATGTCTAATTTAGAGATACAGGATGGAAACAGGCCCAACGTGTCGACGCTGACCTTCGATCACCCGTTCACACTAGTTCTATGTTATCCCACTTACACATCCACTCCCGACACACTAGGGGCAATTCACGGAGGGCCAATTGACCTGCAAACCTGCACGTCTTTGGGATATGGGAAGGAAACTGGAACAAATGGAGGAAACCCACCTGGGCACGGGGAGAACGTGCAAACTCCGCACCGACAGCACTCGAGATCAGGTTCGAACCCAGGTCTCTGGTGCTGTAAGGCAGCAGCTCTACCAGCTTAGTCACTGTGTCTTTTCCTACAGATGCTGCCTGTTCTTCTGACCATTTCCAGCGTTTTCTGATTTGAGTTTGGATTTCTAGATCTGTGTATGTATTTTAGATTTTCATGCAATAGTAACAAAAGTTTGAATAATAACTTGCTGTTTAATTTCAGCTTCAACATGCAATTATGAATTTATTACATTTACTGACGTTTAAATGTCCTGGCAACTCAAACAACTTACTGACTTAGGAAGACTCTCTCTAGTTGAAGCATCGCCTTAGGGTATTACTTAGATCGTGGTCTCTTGTCCCTTTTACACATACAGTCGCCATTAGGTGGCATGGCGGCACAGCGGGTAGAGCTGCTGCGTCACAGTGCCAGAGACCCGGGTTCGATCCTGATCTCGGGTGTGGAGTTTGCACGTTCTCCTGTGGCAGCATGGGTTTCCTCCGGGTGCTCCGGTTTCCTCCCTCATCCCAAAGACGTGTGGGTTTGAAGGTTGAATTGGCCCTCTGTAAATATCCCCTAGTGTGCTTCCCCTTGGGGCGGCATGGTGGGGTACCGGGAGAGTTGCTACCTCACAACGCACCGGCGGGGACCTGGGTACGACCCCGACTACAGGTGCTGTCTGGATGGAGTTTGTACGTTCTCCCCGTGACGTGCGTGGGTTTTTTCCGAGATATTCTGTTTCCTCCCACATTCCAAAGATGTACAGGTTTGCAGCTTAATTGGCTTGGTATAAGTCTAAATTGTCCCTAGTGTGTGTGTGTGTGTGTAGGATAATGTTAATGTGCGGGGATCGCTGGTCGGCACGGACTCGGTGGGCCGAGGGCCTGTTTCTGCACTGTGTCTTTAAACTTTATACAGGGTAGAGAGTGGATGTGAAAGTGGGATAGCATAGAACTAGTGATCGATGATCAGCGTGGACTGGGTGGGCCAAAGGGCCTGTTTCTAGGCTGTATCTCAAAACAAAAGACTTTTTATTGTGGTCACAGAATAGCTGGTTCCAAAACATTTCCGTTCTCTTGTTCTGACCAGGGATAGCCATGGAGACAAATGTTTTCTAACTTTCCTAGCTGTCATCCTCTCAACCTGTTGCGTGGGCAGTTCCTATTGCTGGGAAACAAATTAACTTCTGCTCTTGCTACATTCTGAGAGGTCAAAAACACACCGAGTTGCCCTAAATAAGCAAAAAGCAGCTGTAAAACAAAGACTTGTCCCACCCCAGTCATTCCTTCTTCTCCCCACTCCCCTCAGGCAATAGATACAGAAGCTTCAACCACTAGACTCAGTAACAGCTTCTTCTCCTGTTAACATCTTCCGAATGGTCCTTCCATGAGCTAGTGTCCTGTCCGATTCACCTCTACACCATTGCGGACATTGGACTTTGTCTCTGGACCTGGTGCGCTACAATGCTGAGAGCTACATTCTGCACTCTGTATCTTCCCCTTTGCTCTACCTATTGTACTTAAGTTTGACTTGATTGAATTTATGTATTATTTGATCTGATAGGATAGTCACAAGTTCGCAAGTTCACGAGTTATAAGAGTAGAATTAGGCCATTCGGCCCATCGAGTCTACTCTGCCATTCAATCATCTCTGCCACCTAATGCCATTTGCCTGCCTTCTCCCCATAACCCTTGACACCCGTTCTAATCAAGAATTTGTCTATCTCTGCCTTAAAAAAATATCCACTGACTTGGCCTCCACAGTGACAATGAGTCCCACAGATTAACTACCCTCTGACTAAAGAAGTTGCTCCTCCCCTCCTTTCTAAAAGAGCGCCTTTTAATTCTGAGGCTCTGACCTCTGGTCCTGGACTCTCCCACCAGTGGGAACATCCTTACCACATCCACATCTATCTATGCCTTTCACTATTCTGTAAGCGTCAATGAGGTCCCCCCTTAACTTTTTAAACTCCAGCGAGTAGAGGCCCAGCGAGTAGAGGCCCAGCGAGTAGAGGCCCAGCGAGTAGAGGCCCAGCGAGTAGAGGCCCAGCGAGTAGAGGCCCAGCGAGTAGAGGCCCAGCGAGTAGAGGCCCAGCGAGTAGAGGCCCAGCGAGTAGAGGCCCAGCGAGTAGAGGCCCAGCGAGTAGAGGCCCAGCGAGTAGAGGCCCAGCGAGTAGAGGCCCAGCGAGTAGAGGCTCAGCGAGTAGAGGCCCAGCGAGTAGAGGCCCAGCGAATAGAGGCCCAGCGAGTAGAGGCCCAGCGAGTAGAGGCCCAGCGAGTAGAGGCCCAGCGAGTAGAGGCCCAGCGAGTAGAGGCCCAGTGACAGTCAAACGTCAAGAGTGTTTTATTGTCATGTGTCCCAAAACAGAACAATGAAATTCTTACTTGCAGCAGCGCAACAGATATGTAAACATAGTACTCTGTAAAACCCACAATAAACATGGACAACAACGTTCAGTATACAGAAAATAAAAAAAACACAGACAGATAAATAGACAATAGTAATGCAAAGTCATAAATAATGTCTGCAAGTCCATTTATTTTGGTGCCTATTTGAAGATTGTAGTGTTTAATAGCCGAAAGGATGCAGGGAAGATGCTTCAAGATTCAAGATTCAAGATTCAAGTGAGTTTATTGTCCTGTGTCCCTGACAGGACAATGACATTCTTGCTTTGCTTCAGCACAACAGAACATAGTAGGCATGAATACAGAACAGATCAGTGTGTCCATATACCATTATATATATAGAAAAGATCAAAGGGCATAAACCTGGAGTGAAGTGGCCCAAAGCTGTTGAAAAGAAAGAGTGGGAGACGGTCAACAGTGACCTTATACATATCTTGGAGCAACAAGTGGGCACAGCAGTGGAAAAGCTTGAAAGGATGGGCAACATAATCTACAGCTATGGAGAAGAACGGTTTGGGGTGAGTAAAGGGAGAGGTGGAAAGAAGTTACCAACACCAATCAAGTCCAGGAGGCAGCAGGAGATCGAGAGGCTAATCAGAGAGAGGAGACAGTTGAAAAAGCAATGGAAAAAAGCAACTGACGCAGAGAGAGAAGGTCTCATGCTACTCCAAGAGGACATCAAGAGCCGATTGGCAACCTTGCGAAAAGCAGAGAACATGAGGAAACTTCGCAAGAATAAAGAACACACAAGAACACGGTTCTACAAAGACCCTTTCAAGTTCATCAAAACCTCTTCGCAAAGGAAAAAAGTGGAACTTTGAAAACATCAAAACAAGAATTGGAGGAACACCTGGAAAAGGCCCACCAAGACACGAAAAGGCATGAGAAGTTAGTCATCCCACATGACATCCCACCTATTCAACCACCTGAATTCAACCTGGACACCAGCCCTCCGAAATGGAAAGAGGTAGAGAACACTGTCCGGCGAGCATCAGCTCCGGGGCCAAACGGAGTACCATACAAGCTCTACAAGAATGCACCGGATGTGTTACGCTTTCTATGGAAGCTCATGAGGGTGGTGTGGAAGAAGCAAACAATACCTAAGGTGTGGCGAAGGGCAGGCGGCATACTAATACCTAAAAAAAAGGATGCATCAGACATCAGCCAATTCCGGCCAATATGTCTCCTCAACGTCGAGGGAAAAATCTTTTTCAGCATTGTATCACAAAGGCTATCCACCTATCTGGTAACAAACAAGTACATTGATACATCTGTACAGAAAGCAGGAATTCCAGGTTTTTCGGGCTGCTTGGACCATACAAGCATGATCTGGCACCAGATCCAAGCAGCTAAGAAGGACAAGAGAGACCTACATGTGATCTTCCTCGATCTGGCCAATGCATTTGGTTCAGTTCCACATGAACTCCTTTGGGAATCTTTTGCCTTTTTCCATGTACCAGAGCTCATCACCACACTGGTCAAGAACTATTTCCAAGACCTGCAGCTGTGCTTCACAACAGCTGAATTCAGTACAACATGGCAGCGCTTGGAAGTAGGCATCATGGCAGGCTGCACAGTCTCACCCTTGGCCTTTACAATGGCCATGGAGGTCATCATCAGGGCCTCAAGGTGGGTGGTGGGCGGTGAACGAACCAGAGCTGGGCTCCGTCTGCCACCCATCAGGGCATACAAGGACGATATGACAACAATAACCACTACTGCAGCATGCACCAAGCGGCTACTTGGAAAGCTGCAGGAGAACATCAAGTGGGCCCGAATGAAAATCAAACCAAGTAAGTCTCGAAGCATCTCCATAGTTAAGGGGGTGCTTAGAGACACAAGGTTCTGCATCGGTGGCGACCTAATACCAACAGTGTCTGAGCAGCCAGTAAAAAGCCTGGGCAGATGGTACAACGCAAGTCTCAAGGACAAAGAGCAGGTGCAACAGCTAAGGCAAGAAATTGTCAACGGCCTGGAGATCATCAATCAGACCCTACTGCCTGGGAAACTGAAGCTCTGGTGCCTACAGTTTGGACTCCTTCCTCGGACAATGTGGCCACTGACCGTTTATGAAGCTCCAATAACAACTGTGGAGAAGATGGAGCGAACCATAACTTCATACGCGAAGAAATGGCTCGGTGTCCCACGATGTCTAACTAACATCGGCCTCTATGGCAAAGGGGTCCTGGAACTACCTCTCACTAGTCTAACAGAGGAATACAAGTGTTCCAAAGTAAGACTCCCAGATGACACTGAGGGACTCTAGAGACAAGACCATCAGTGCTGTTGCGCCGCCCTAGTAACGGGCCGGAAGTGGACACCATCTGATGCAGTACAGCAAGCTTCATCAGCCCTGAGGCACAAAGACGTCGTGGGGCAAGTGCAGCAGGGAAGAGGAGGCTTTGGCCTTACGACAAGTAAACCAACTTGGCGAAAGGCCACAACATCAGAGCGGAGGACATTGGTGGTTGAGGAGGTGCGGCGACAGGAGGAGGCCGCAAGAAGTGCAAAGGCGGTCTCTCTTGCCAAACAGGGGCAATGGATGCAGTGGGAAGGTGTGGAGCGGAGGAAGATCAGCTGGAAAGACCTATGGGAAATGGAATCAAGCAAGATCAGCTTCATCATCAGAGCGACATACGACGTCCTTCCATCACCAAAGAACCTCAATCAGTGGTACGGCGAGGATCCAACCTATGCCCTCTGCCCAACTCCAGCGACCCTCAAACACATCATGGTAGGCTGCAAGACCAGCCTCACGCAAGGGAGATACACGTGGAGGCATAATCAGGTATTAAAAAGCCTGGCAACAACCCTTGAGAACAGGCTGTGTGCGACCAACTCCTTGCCTCCGAGAGCAAGCAACCCCTCCCACTTAAGGGCGACAACCTTTGTCCGAGAAGGACAGAAAACACCGAAACATCCTTCCACTAGATCAGAAGAAGGAAACCTATGCAGGGCCCGTGACTGGAGGATGCTGGCGGACATCGGCCGACAACTAATCTTTCCACCTGAAATTGCTTCAACCAACCTCAGGCCAGATTTGGTGTTCTGGTCCCTTTCACAGAAGACTGCTTACATCATAGAGCTCACAGTTCCATGGGAGAACTCTGTTGTGGAGGCCTATGAGCGTAAGAAGCTGCGCTACACAGAGCTTGCAGCAGAGGCAAGGCAGCGTGGCTGGAACATCAACGTTTATCCAGTTGAAGTGGGATGCAGAGGATTTGTTGCGTCATCTACCATCAGACTGCTGAAGGAGCTTGGAATCCACGGTCAGGCTCTGCAGAAGACCATAAGATCACTCTCAGACGCGGCTGAAAGAAGCAGCTGTTGGATTTGGCTCAAGCGGAAAGACCCATGCTGGGCCCCAAATGCGTCATGGTGAATCTTTGAGGCTGTTTGACACGGGACACACGCTGAGGGCTGATCATCCTGCAGCGGGCCGCCCTTGTGGAGGGTGTATAGTGATAAAAGGCCGAAACACCCAGTGATGCAAGGGTACACTACTGATGATGTGTCCTGTGCCCAGCTGTCCTGAAGGTTACCCAGGCCAAGATATACGTATACGTACCCCCCCCCCCCCCGCCCCCCCCCCCCCCCCGATGTTGAGCGTCCACCACTCTCAGCAATCAATGAATGTCGTGAAATGCTCCCCACCTACTGGCACAAGGGACTTCTTAAGATCTAGTCCTGTGTATTTGATTCATAAACGGATGTAGTACAAATAAACAGATAATGGGCTATTAATGTTCAGAGCTTTGTCCGAGCCAGGTTTAATAGCCTGATGGCTGTGGGGAAGTAGCTATTCCTGAACCTGGTCGTTGCAGTCCTCAGGCTCCTGTACCTTCTACCTGAAGGTTCTGGGGAGATGAGTGTGTGGCCAGGATGGTGTGGGTCCTTGATGATGCTGCCAGCCTTTTTGAGCTACTGAATCTGCTACTGAATCTGGACCCTACAGTTTGATAGTTATAGTTGCAGTTATACCATACAAAACATTATTTTCCACTGTGCACATTACAGTAATAAACTTAAACCTAAAAAATCTTGATTTCCTCCTCTTAAGAAGAGGGCAAAAAAAAATGCATCACAGTGTTGGTGGAACCAGCTCCAACCCACTTGCTCCTACAACAGGGATCACAAGCTCCAGACACATGTAACACGTTTACTGGGGCAACTGGGCAACCTTTGTGAATTGTGGACGCAGCCCAAGCCATCACGTAAGCCAACCTCCCTTCCATTGGCTCCATCTGCACTTCACGCTGCCTTGCCAGAGCTAGCAGCAAAATGAAGGATGATTCTCACACTCCCTCTTCTCCCCTCTCCCATCAGGCAATGAAAACGCACACCTCCAGATTCAGGGGCAGTTTCTTCCCGGCTGTTATCAGGCAACTGAACCATCCTACCACCAACTAGAGAGCGGTCCTGAGCTGCCATCTATGTCATTGGAGACCCTCGGGCTATCTTTAATCAGATTTTACTAGGACTTTATCTTGTACTAAGCATTACACACTTTATGCTGCATCCGTACGCTGTGGTCAGGTTCACTGTAATCATGAACAGCACGCAACAAAGAAGCTTTTCACTGTACCTCTGTACATGTGACAATAATGAACTAAACTAAACTAAACTAAACGGAACTAAAGTAAAGTTTCGGGTCGGGACCGACCTTTTTTACTCGTGGACATTTTCATCAGGCTAGAAAAACGCCCCGACCTACTTGACGCCACGAGCACCTACGACTAGCATCACGGCCTGCTACGACCTACCTACGACCTCGTGACGACCATGCTGCGAGTATGAGTCAAGGGCAAACTCGGCAGAGGTTGTGGATTAGGTTGTGAAAGTGGGACAGTAGGAGGGAAGGATAGGGGGGGGGGGGGGGGGGGGCATAGAACGGGAGGCAAAAATAGACCAGAACAAATTAGGGCCTCCAACAGATGACATCAAGCAAGGTGGGTCCCTTTTAAACCAATTGATGGCGAGGCAATGATCCCAAGAAAGATACATCGTGAACTGTGGAACTTGTTAAACGACTAGGGTGGAGACAGGGGGGGATAGTGTTCGCAGAAGTTACTTACAATGAGAGAATTCAATGTTCATACCACTGGGTTGTAAACTATCCAAGTCACCACACAGAAACCCCACACGGCGAACCTACAAACTCCGTACTGACAGCAGCCATGGTCAGGATCGAACCCGGGTCTCGGGCGCTGTGAGGCAGCAACTCTACCGCCGCGCCACCTTGTTGCCCTAATGTGTGTAAATTCGTACTCTGCAAGCACTTCACAAATCTGCTAATTAGCTGTGAAAAGTGGTTCAAATACACAAATCTTTGCTTTTCCGGTTTCAATTTGACTTTCTGTGCCTTTCCCGTTTGCTTCTGCTTTCTGTGTACCTCCGACCCAATTTTCAAGAATGGGTTTGCTCCAAAGAACTGTTTGATATGTGAACTATTTGGCTTAATTCAGCCCCAGGCCTGCGTAATGCGAGTGTTTTTGTGTCCGAAGAAGGTTTCCGACCCTAAACGCCACCGATCCATGTCCTGCAGATATGTTGCCTGCGTCTGACCCGCAGTTAGTTTAGTTTATTGTCACATACAGTATAGTGAAGAGCTTTTGGTGCGCGCTGACCAGTCAGTGGAACGACAATACGTGATCCACCAGCTTCCAAGTCGTCTTGCTGAGTCTCATTGTCTGTACCCGTTCTCAGCCAGCACACAGCCAACAATGTTTTGTTTCAGAAGGAACTGCACAGATGCTGGAAAATCGAAAGTAGACAAAAATGCTGGAGGAACTCAGCGGGTGAGGCAGCATCTATGGAGCGAAGGAAATAGGCAACGTTTTGGGCCGAACCCCTTGGGAAATAGGTAACGTTTCGGGCCGAAACCCTTGGGTTTCGGCCTGAAACGTTGCCTATTTCCTTCGCTCCATAGATGCTGCCTCACCCGCTGAGTTTCTCCAGCATTTTTGTGCACCTATACAGCTAACAATAGCCTGTATCATCGTTACATCTTTTTTTTTTGCATACCCTTCATTCATTTGTTCCATATCTCTCTAGATCACCGTCTGTATCTCTCGTTTCCCTTGCCCTTGACTCTCAGTCTGAAGAAGGGTCTCCTATTCCTTTTCTCCAGAGACGCTGTCTGACCCGCTGAGTCACTGTGTCTACTTTAGGTTTATGGAACCAGCATCTGCGGTTCTGTCCTACGCAGTCCTTGATTACTCCCGCACTCTGTGTTTTTTTTTTGGTTTATTTGTGAGCCAGCATCTGCAGTTCCTCGTTTCCGTGCCTGCCGGGCTTAATTGCAAAAAATCAGGCCTTGGTCAACAGAAGAAGCACTTGAGAACCTCAGGTGCTATCACAAGCAAGGTCACCAGAGGTTGCCGTTTAGGTCTCCTAGTGGGACAGGGGCAAGGTCTCCTAAGTGGGACAGGGGTGCAGCAAGTCGCGTCGTCCGATTCCCACCTGCTCCTCGCCAATCCCAACCAAATTTTTGGTTGGGAAAATGTTCACCAAATTTTTGGGTGAACATTTTCATCCTCGGTCGGGCCGAGAACCACGGGAAAATATTCTCCTGTTGTGACATCAATCATTATATTGCGAGAAGGAAAAAATAAATTAAAGTGAATTAAGAGGAAATATTTTCATCTTAATTACCTTCCCCCTGAACACACATTGTGGCCGACTAGCAAATGGCTCTAACATCATCTCCCAACAGTGGCCTTCAGATCGGTTCCAGCAGTCAGACTGGTTTTATTTTCTCATTTTATAACCAATTAAAGTACTTATGATTTTGAACTGTACATCATTGTTAAGTACAGCTTTGCTGCCAGTTATTAAAATTAGCCATTTGGGGGAATTGTATTTACGGGATGTTGGTAATGAACTGGTGCTCCGAGCTCCATGTGTATATTAGAAGAGGGAGGCAGCCGGTGGTGGGAAGGTGTTAAAGTGGCGGAGGGTTAATAAGACTTTATCCCCAGCAGAGGAATGCCCTCTCATTACAGGCACGGCTGCATTGGTAATGGGAGAGCCCGCTCTGCATTAAAATAAACTCCGCGTGTATTTTGGACAAGAACAGGACAGGCATTGCTGTGCATGTGTGTGTGTCAGTGTGTGTGTGTGTGTGTGATGGGCTGGAAGGCAAATCAATGGTCTTTGCCATTCTGCAGATAGATGTCAGTCGCCAGCAGTCGCCTCCACTGCCCCCTTCTGGCTGCCAGCAGCATGCACGGCTACATCTGGTGGACTCTGCACAGCCGGACCTCCTCCCAACAGGCACAAAGTGCTGGAGTTATTATGGCCCTGTCCCACGGTACGAGTGCATTCCAAGAGCTCTCCCGAGTCTGCCCTGATTCGAACTCGGAGATTTACGGTAATGGCTACTCGGGGCTCTCGTGGACATTTTTCAACATGTTGAAAAATCTTCACGAGTCTTCCCGTGCTTACCTGCCGTTAGTGAGTCTTCCCGAGTACCTGCCGTTAGCGTTACGAGCCGCTAAGAGACGTCCCCGAGCTCCGACGTACCCGCTACGTTCATTCTCCGTGCTTACCACGAGTTGATTTTTTTTAAACTCGTGAGAGCTCTTGGAATGAACTCGTATCGTGGGACAGGGCTATAACTCGGCGGGTCACTCAGGCAGCATCTCTGGAGAGAAGGAATGGGTGAAGTTTTCAGGTCAGGATCCATATCCTCCAGAGATGCTGCTTCCTGACCCGCTGAGTATTACTCCAGCACTTTGTGTCTTTTTGTTGTTGTAAAACAGCACCTGCAGTTCCTTGTGTCTACATTTTATCGCTCCCCTTTCCGTTGGGAATGTGCAGTATAGACAGAAACCCGGAGAAGGTTTGCTAGAATGCGAAAGCGAGGAACTGCTGGTGTTGTTTTACTAAAAGAAAGTGCTGGAGTAACTCAGCGGGTCGGGCAGCATCTCTGGAGAACATGGACGAGCAACGTTTTGGGGTCGGGGTCCATATCCTCCAGAGATGCTGCTTCCTGATCCTCTCCGATGCCCCAGCACTGTGTGTCTTTGTTTTGTAAACCAATATCGCAGTCACAGGTAGATCGGGTGGTCAAAAAGGCTTTTGGCACTTTGGCCTTCATCAGTCAGAATATTGAGTATAGGAGTTGGGGGGGGGGGGGGGGGGTTGGGAGTTAAGTTTCAGTTGTATAAGATGTTGGTGAAGCTGCATTTAGAGTATTGTTTAAGAAGGAACGGCACAGATGCTGGAAAATCGAAGGTAGACAAAAATTTTGGAGAAACTCAGTGGGTGAGGCAGCATCTATGGAGCGAAGGAAATAGGCGACATTTCGGGCCGAAACCCTTTAGAGTATTGTGTTCAGTTTTGGGCAGCGTGTTATAGACAAGATGTTGTCATGGCTGGAAAGGGTGCAGGGAAGATTTACAAGGATGTTGCCAGGACTCAAGGGCCTCAGCTAGTGGGAGGTGTTGAACAGGCAAGAGGTCTATTCTTTCGAGTGCAGGAGGATGATAAATGTACAAAATTGCGAGAGGAATAGATCGGGTAAATGCACAGAGTCTCTTGCCCAGAGTAGGGGAATCGAGAACCAGAGGGCATAGGTTTAAAGTGAAGGGGGGAACCTGAGGGATAACTATTTTACACAGAGGGTGGTGGGTGTATGGAACGAGCTGCCGGAGGAGGTAGTTGAGACAGGTGCCATTGCAACATTTAAGAGACATTTAGCCAGGTAAATGGATAGGACATGTTTAAAGGAAAATGTGCCAAATGCAGGCAGGTGGGACCAGTGTAGATGAGGCATGTTGGGCGGTGTGGGCAAGTTGATCCAATGGGCCTATTTCCACCCTGTATGACCCTATCTGCAGTTCCTTGTGTCTGCATTTTATCGCTCCCCTTTCTGTTAGGATGTACAGGTTTAGGAAGCAATCCAGAGAAGGTTTACTAGAATGTAGAAACAAGGAACTGCAGATGGGACACACAGTGCTGGAGTAACTGAGCGGGTCAGACAGCATCTCTGGAGAACATGGATAGGTGACGTTTTGCCTCAAGATCCTTCTTCAGACTGGATTTATTAGACTTTTGCCTGGGTGGGGCAGATTGTTTTATGTGGAAAGATGGAGCAGGCTGGTCTTGCATCCACTGAATGAATTGATTTAAACGCATCAGATTATGAGTGTCTTGGTAGGGTGCATGGGGAGGTAGGTGGGATTTTCCCCAGTACAAGAGACTGCTAAGGATTCTAAGGATTATTTCCTGAGGACAACGATATATGAGTCTTTTTCTTTAAGAGGTTTGTGAATTTATGGGACCAGCGACATTTCGGGTCGGGATCCTCCATCAGTCTCGGAAGAAGGACTGTGAAGTTGGGTCCTCACGGCATCTGTCTATTCCCACCACAGACGCTGCCTGACCCACTGCGTTCCTACAACACTCTATGCACTTGCATTCAAACCTGCGTCTTCGGCAAGCTCATCAGTTATTGAGTTCTAGTAGCAGAATTAGGCCATTTGGCCCATCAAGTCTACATCAAAAATCTGCTTGCCCACCATACCACGTCCAGGTCCCTCAGATCGGCCGACTTGGGGTTACTGAACATCCCGCGGTCTAGGCATAAGCTCAGGGGCGACCGACCGCGCCTTTGCGGTTGCAGCTCCTACACTGTGGAACAGCATCCCTCTTCCCATCAGAACTGCCCCCTCCATCGACTCTTTTAAGTCCAGACTTAAAACTTATTTCTACTCTCAAGCCTTTCTTGAGGTCCTCTGAGGGAGCGCTGTATGTATGTATTTATGTATGTATTGTTAGATCTATGTGCCAGTGTATGTAGCACGTTAGTACCTGCACTGATGTAAAGCACTTTGGTCAACGAGAGTTGTTTTTAAATGTGCTATAGAAATAAAATTGACTTTACTTGACTTGACTCTTCCATTCAATCATGGCTGATCTACCTCTCCCGCTCAGCCCCATTCTCCTGCCTTCTCCCCATAACCCTTGACACCCGCACTAATCAAGAATCTGTCAATTTCCGACTTAAAAATATCCTTTGACAGCCTCCACTGCCAGGCAATGAATTCCACAGCTTTAGGTAACTACAAAACCCTTCCCCTCTCCCCCTTTCCCCCCCTAAACACTCCCCACCTCTGCTGTGCCCCACATATTTCTCCCCTCCACTCTAATTTCCCATTTAAGTTCCTTCCTCCAGCTTCACTATTGCAACTTTTCAATCCTTTTGTCTCACACCTGTCTTTGTCCAACCATCTGCCTGTCAATATCCATCACCTGTGTCGGACTGTTGACTGCCAAGCTTTATCTGGCCTCTCCTCTCTTCTTACCCCCCCCCCCCCCCTTGTGAGTGAAAGAGGGGTGAAATGTAAAGCCAGAGAGAGAGGGATATAGGTGGAAGGGAACGGTGGGGGGAGGAGGATTGGGTGAAATGGGTGGGAGAGGGGGCACAGGGGGTAAAACTGGTAGATGTTACATCAAATTGGAGAATTCAACGTTTACACCGTTGGGTTGTGAGTCACCCAAGTGGAATATGAGGGGCTGTTCCTCCAGTTTGCATGTGGCCTCACTCTGGCAATGGGGGAGGCCCAGGACAGATAGGTTGGTGTGGGAATGGGAAGGGGAGTTGAAATGGTGGGAGATCCAGCAGACCTTGGCAAACCTCTTGGTGATCTGGCCAACAGAAGCCTGTAGAGGCCAAGTCAGTGGTCATATTTTTAAGGCAGAGATAAATAAATACTTGATTAATACGGGTGTCAGAGGTTAGGGGGGGGGAAGGCAGGAGAATGGGGTTAGGAGGGAGAGGTAGATCAGCTATGATTAAATGGCGGAGTAGACTTGATTGGCTGAATGGACTAATTCCAATCCTATTCCTTATGACATTGTGACCTTGTGACCAAGTGCAAGTGTTTGCGTCTTTGCCAATGCCCCAGGGAAGATAGTCACAAAATGCTGGAGTAACTCAGCGGGACAGGAAGCATCTCTGGAGAGATGTTTCGGGTTGAGACCCTTCTTCAGACATACCACTGGGGCTGTGAGCTACCCAAGTTGACAAGTTCACAGGTCATAGGAGTAGAATTAGGCCATTCGCCCCATCGCGTCTACTCCGCCATTCATTCATGGCTGATCTCGGCCTCCAAATCTCATTTTCCTGCCTGCTCCCCATAACCCTTGACACCCGTTCTAATCAAGAACTTGTCTGTCCCGGCCTTAAAAAATACCCACTGACTTTGCGTGCAAGTGATTTACCGCGGCCTGCTCTCCCCGCAGCTGAGCGGGTGACCGTGTGGTCTGAGAATAGATGGCGCACTGTAGGAGTTAGCGGTGACAGATTCCCCGTGTGCAGCCTGCTCTGCACCGCACAGCTCCTGAGGGGACAGGTCCAATGTACGACACCCAGTGACGGAACGAACCTGTGTTGGGCCTGGCATTAACAACGGAGAACAGAGCCGCAAGAAGGTGAAACGAAAATACCATGCTCGACAACTTTACAGTTTATAAATCAAAAATGCATTAGTAGTAAAGTCATGTATAAAATCATCAGCAATATATCAAAAGTAAATTAATGTTCTTAGCAAACACGTTAAATCGATGTTTTAAAATAAACTCTTTATATCTATCTGGACCTTCCAGACTTGTGCCAAGGGCCCTAGCAGGTAGAAGGCTGATCACATTCCCCTTCTGAGTAATGTAGCATTCTCAGTAGCATTCACTGTTTAGTGTAGTTTAGAGATACAGTGTGGAAACAGGCCGTTTGGCCCACTGAGCCCGCGCCGACCGGCGATCCCCGCACAACAACCCTACCCTACACCCGGGGAACAATTTACAATTTTGCCAAAGCCGAATAACCTACAGACCTGTACTTCCCTGGAGTGGGGAAGGAATCCGGACAAAACCCACGTAGCCACGGGGAGAACGTACAAACTCCGTACAGGCAGCACCCGAGGGGAGGATCCAACTTGGGTCTCTGGCGCTGGACAGCAGCATTTTCTACCGCTGCGCCGCCCATTCTTGGGTGGAAAATTCTATTTCTACAATTTTACTTGAAACGTCCACATCCACTGTAACTCCAGCTGTAACTCTATCCATCCAGCACCCACGACTCTCTCATCCCCTCTCATGCCATCTTCTCTCCCTTCCTTTTCCCTCTCCCACCCCATCTCCTCATTCTCATTCATCCCCACTCCCTCTTGCACAAGCTGAAAATTCTCCCACAATCCGTGACGACCCTTCCCACTGAAATTCCCGAGCTTAGTGGGAATTGGGAGCTCGCTTGCCAGCTGATACTGTGGAGAACAATACCTGAGAGATCCTCGGAGATTCATGGATATTCAGAACACGTGTTAACCCTTTACTACGATACCTCTTCTCCTTCTTTCGTGTGGCGTGCACAGCCTAAAGTTGTTGGACAACTTGTTCCATTTGATCTTCCGTTTGTGCACGTGGAGTTGACTGCATTAGTCGAAGCAGGGCGGACCACGTGAAGGTTGCAATCTTCCAGGAAGGAAATTGATCTGCCAACACTCATAAAACACAGTGACGAGTGGAAAGGATTGGGGATGTGTAAAGACTGGGGATGGGAGGAAGGGGGGGGGGAGGGGGGAGGGAGTCAGGCTACCCCATGACAGAAGGGGGAGGAGTTGTACAGTTTGTTAGCCACAGGGAAGAAAGATCTCCTGTGGCGTTCTGTCCTACATCTTGGTGGCACCACTGTTGCTGAAGGTGCTCCTCAGTTTGACCAGTGTGTCACGGAGGGGGTGAGCTGTATTGTCCAAGATGCTCCGCAGTTTGAGGAGCATCCTCCCATCCGAGCCCACCTCCGCCCCCAGGACGGAGCCGGCCTCCCCGATGAGTACTTTCTCCCTGTGACCACGTGGGTTTTCTCCAGCCCTGCTGAAGAGCAACATAGCATTTACTGAAGGGGGCACTGCTCAAAGTGCCAAGGCCTGCACTGCCAACATCGCCAGGCCGGGACGACCCCTCTAACACCGACCCAGTTTCGTCGCCACGACAACGGGCCTTTACGGCCAAGTTAACGCTCTAACATTTTTGAAAAACTTTGGACTTGAAGGATACAAGACGGCGCCGGATATGTGGCGGCCTTTGTGTACAGGCTCAGTGTGGTCTACTATCTTACACTCTTGTACTTAGAGGCAGCACAGTGCCTTACTGTAAGGCAGCAACTCTACCGCTGCGCCACCGTGGGACCTGGGTTAGATTCTGACTAAGGGTGCGGTCAGCGTGGAGTTTGCACGTTCTCCCTGTGACCGCGTGGATTTTCTCCAGGTGCTCACGTTTCCTCCCACATTTCGAAGGTGTGTGGGTTTATCGGTTAATTGGCTAATGTAAAAGTTATATAAAGCGTGTAGGAATGCGCTAGTGTACTGGGTGATTGCTGGTTGTCACAGACTCGGTGGGCCGATGGGCTTTTTTCCAAGCTGCATCTCTCAAGTCTAAAGATTAAAGCAAAGGCAGCTGGACTGGTGTGGTAGCAGTAGAAAGCCGGTTTACAAAACCTTCAGGAATGTGGCTTTTTGTTGCGCGCTAACCAGTCAGCAGAAAGACTATGTATGATCACAATCGAGCCGTTCACAGTGCACAGATACACGATGAAGGGAATAATGTTTTGTGCTTCATAAACTCCAGTAAAGTTCGATTAAAGGTAGTCCGAGGGTCCTCAATGAGGTAGTTAGTAGGTCAGGACTGCTCTCTAGTTGTTGGTAGGATGGTTCGGTTGCCTGATAACAGCTGGGAAGAAACTGTCCCTGAATCTGGAGGTGTGCGTTTTCACACTTCTGTACCCCTTGCCTGATGGGAGAGGGGAGAAGAGGGAATGGCTGGGATGAGGCTGGTCCTTGATTATGCTGCAGGCCTTGCCAAGGCAGCGGGAGGTGTAAATGGACTCACTGGAAGGGAGGTTGGCGTGTGTGATTATTGTACATTTATCTGTGTGTTATAGCGTTAATGTTATTCTGCAGCAAATACAAATGTGATTGTTCCGTTGTCAGTACATATGACAATGAAACGCACTTGACCAGGTCCTCTCATAGATGAACTGAGGCCCAGGCCAATTTCAATTTCAGAGGCCCACAAACCAAGATCAAGCAGAGGCCCTTCAATTTTCAGAGGCTGGTCCCCAAATCAAGATCCCCTTGAAGCAGACAGGTATGAGGCCCAAAGCAAATGGCACTCGTTGCCCCCCCCCCCCCCCCTCTGACAGGGCCTGCTCGACTCCTTGAAGCCTCACCTCCAGCCTCCCAAAGCTAGTCAGGGACAGGCAATGAACGCTGACAACACTTTCTCCCCAGCAGTGAATAAAGACAACTTCCCTCAACTTTTATATTATTAGTAACATTAATATGAAATTTCACTTCATTAATCAAGTTTGATGAACACACGCACATTTTTCTGACAGGTGAGCTTGACAAAGAAATGGCTGTGCTGGCAAAAACACCCAACCCAAGTTTGAGCTGGTTTGTGAGTTTTTTTTTATATCTCTGCCAGCATGTTAATTACTTGAATATTTTCAGCACACTTCACACTTTTTTTTTCAAGAGCTCAACACTTTGCATTTAACGGCAGTGACAGCCGAGAGTCACAGGAGCAGAAAAACTGCCGACGTCTTTTTCAGGATGCGTTCCCTCCATGATCTCCGCCTCGCTGCACTCGCACGAACAAGCTTCGGTGGAGAGCAGGCACAGTGCTCCGGGCCGTCAGATGGTGGCTGAGCCAAGCCCGCTTCCAGCAGCTTCACCCACACATAGCTGCCCATCGCTTTACACCTTGTGATTCTCCCCAGCTCAAAACCCGCCCAGTGCTGGCGCCGCGATTAAGATGGATGACATGTTAATAATCCCTCCACTAGTCCTTTCCCTTTATTACCCAGCTCAGCGAGTGCGTCTGAAGGTGGCGCTCAGCCCCATTCCTCATTAGTTGAGCTTAGTTTAGAGATACAGCGCGGAAACAGGCCCTTCGGCCCATTGAGTCCATGCCAGCCAGCGATCCCCGCACGCCAACTCCATCCTACACGCACTAGGGGCAATTTCCAATTTACGCAAAGCCAATTAACCTATACGTCTTTGGAGTGTGGGAGGAAACTCTACAGGAGCTCCTGTAGAAAAACCCACGCGGGTCACGGGGAGAAAGTACGCACTCCGTACAGACAGCACCCGTAGTCAGGATGGAACCCGGGTCCCTGACGCTATAAGGCAGCTACCGTGCTGCCCTTGTTCTGAAGGTCATGCTTCAGTTGTATAAGACGTTGGTGTGGCCACGTTTAGAGTATTGTGTTCAGTTTTGGTCACCGTGTTATAGGTAAAATGCTGTCCAGCTGTAAAGGGTGCAGAGTAGATTCACAAGGATGTTGCCAGGACACGAGGGCCTGAGATATAGGGAGAGGTTGCGGAGGCTGGGACTCTATTCCTTGGAGCGCAGGAGGATGAGGGGTGATCTTATAGAGGTGAATCAGACAGTACCCTAGCTTATGGAAGGACCGTTCAGAAGCGTGATAACAGAGGGGAAGAAGCTGTTACTGAGTCTGGTGGTGCGCGCTTTCAAGCTTCTGTGTCTTCTGCCTGATGAGAGCAGGGAGAAGAAAGAATGGCCAGGGTGCGACAAGTCTTTGCTCGTGTTGGCTGCTTTTCCCAGCTATCGTGAAGTGTAGATGGAGTCAATGATGGGGAGTCTGGTCTGTGTGATGGACTGGGCTGCAGCTCTCTATCTTGCGGTCTTGGGCAGAGCTGTTCCCAAACCAAGTTGTGATGCAACGTGAAGGCATGCTTTCCATGGTGCACCTGTTGAAGTTTGTACGAATCACTGGAGACATGCTGAATGTCCTCAGTCTCCTCAGGAAGCAGAGGCTTTGGTGCTACCTTCTTTGCTGTCACAGCAATATGGCTGGTCCACGACAGATCACTGGTGAGATTAACGCAAGGAATTGGAAGCTCTCAACCATTTCCACTTCCACCCCATTGCCTTTGACTGGGACTTCCTGAAGTCAATAACTAGCTCGCTCTCCTTGGTCTTGCTGACATTGAGGGAGAGGTTATTGTGCTGACACCATGTTATGAAGTTCTCTATCTCCTTCCGGTATCCCGTCTTATCATTGCTCGTGATTCGGCCAACTACAGTGGTGTCATCTGCAAATGTGTAGATGGAGTTACAGCTGAATTTGGCTGTACAGCTGCTCCTCGACCTACCTTCCGATAAGCCCAACATAAATCGAAAATATCGGAAGTCGAAAACTCACTTAATACAATTTGCCACTGGGGGTGCCGCAGCGCGGCCTGGGGACTTCGGGAGTCGCGGACTCCAGTAGGAAGTGGCCAATTCGGATTTGCAAGCCGCTGAGGTTGTTCTCCCGTTCCGACATCGGACTTCCATCATCCCGGCGAGAGGGCCTGAACATCGGACCGCCCATAGTGGCGACAGCGAGGGGTTCAGGAGTGCCCCCCCCCCCCCCCCCCACCCCGACCACGGGAGGACAACAGAGGAGGATGACTGAATTTTGGAGCCTTCCCTCACAGTGGGAAACTTTGATCCCGCTGTGTGGGGATGTCTGTTAAAGACTATCGTGTTCTGTGCTCTTTATTATTCATATGGCTGAATGGCGACCGCACATTTCACTGCACCAATTGGTACATGTGACAAATAAATATATCTTGTCATGTCTTGATCACGTGACCGGAAGTGACGTGCGGTTCGCTGCCGTTGCCCAGCGTTTGCACCATCGTAAATCGGGGAGCATCTGTACATTCCCGGGTGTACAGGGGGTATAGTAGAGGGCCAAATGCATCATTGCGGGGCACCCGTGTTGAGACTTATTGAGGAAGAGGTGTTGTCACCGATCCTCACTGATCGATGGATGGGAGATAGGTGCAGTTAGCAGAACCAACCTGTACCAACCCCCCAGAGGAACATCCTTCTGCATGGATGGCTGATGAAAGACTATTACCCCGAAACCCCAATCCCTGTGTTTTCATTCCCCCTCTTGGCTGAGGGTTGCCTGCATTTAGTTTACTCTGGAGATACAACGTGGACACTGGCCCTTCGGCCCATTGAGTCTGCGCCGACCAGCGATCACACATACACTATTTCTGCGCTGTCTCAGTTTTGCATCCTCACACTAGGGGCAATTTATAGAAGCCAATTGACCGACAAACCTGCGCGTCTTTGGAGCAAACCGGAGCACCCGGAGAAAACCCACGCGGCAACAGGGAGAACGTGCAAACTCCGTACAGACAGCACCCGTCGTCAGGATTGAAACCACTTCTCTGGCGCTGCAACTCTACCGCTGCACCACCGTGCCGCCCCAACCTAATTGTGGAAGTTTGCACCAGCGCCTTGTTTTATTTTTGCTCTTTTCCTGTCATTTTTACTGCCTCGTAGAATTTTGTGCATAATGTATGGTTTTGCCGCACCATCCTTGTGCGTTATGACAAGAAACCCGACTTGACTTGACTCTGCAATTCACACAAACGATTAATATTTGAATCCGGATGCGGAATTGCAGGTGGCAGTAGTTCTGAGTAAAAGTGAAACCCAGCTACAAGCTGGCACGAGCGGCACGGTGCAGCTTGGTTCTGTTTCGCTTAGAGATACAGTGTAGAAACTGTCTCATTGGCCTCACTGACCAGTGATCACCCGCACATTAGTTCTATGTTATCCCAGTTTCACATCCTAAGCACCAGGGGCAATTTAGGGAAGCCACTTCACCGACAAACCTGCACGTCTTTGGAGTGTGGCAGGAAACCGGAGCACCCGGATAAAACCTACGTGGTCACAGGGAGAACGTGAGTCCACCTCCAGTTTAAATTCCAATTTGGAATATTTTGGAGGACCCCAAGAAACGTGCAAACTCTGTACAGGCAGTACCCATAGTCAGCATCAAACCCAGGTCTCTGGCGCTGTGCCGGCCCCAAGTGACTCGCGTGATCACAGGAACACGAAGGGTTAGCTACCAAAGGTCTTGAAGCGTGCGCTGCCAATTCTTACTCTTCAAACAGCGTTGAATGCTTGACCTGAGGTGCGGTTGAGTATGCCTTTTGAAGACAATGTCTCAGGATCAGTATGCTTCAAGTCCAGGGAGGCAATGGTCCTGATCATTGGTTGCTAATCCAATAATTTAACCCAGCAGCACTTTGATGTAATCATACGTAAGGCCTATCAATGCCTCCACATCCTTAGCTGATTGAGGAGATTCTTTTTTTCTTTTCTTTTTTTTTGTAAAATATTTTTATTAGAAGTAAATACATATTAAGAAGGAATAACATAAAATAAAAAAAAAAGAGAGATATTATTCGTCACATACATTCTTAATATTTTTAAAGTTTACAATCATTCTTATTTATACTTCTATACTTTTTATTATTTTATAACAGAAAGAAGATAGTAAAGAGAAATAATAAAGAGAAATAAAATAAAAGTAGAAAATCAATAATATGAGTGGAGTATTAAGCATTGGAGATATATCCGTGGTCTATTATTTATAGTTCTTCACCTATTCCTTCATTCAGCTTTCAGTCAGGCCCTCGAACCGGACCACCTTGACCCTTTAAATATTCAATAAATGGAGACCATATTCCTCTGAATTGATCTAGCTTGTCCAAAAGGACAAGTCGTAATCTTTCCAGATGAAGTGTCTCTGACATTTCTGTAATCCACATTTTGATTGTGGGGGATGTAGGACCTTTCCAAAATCTTAATATTAATTTTTTACCAATTATTAAACTATAATCGATAAAAATTATTTGCTGTGTTGTTAGTAGTTGATCCGTTTCTAATATTCTTAATATGATTAACTTTGAGTGGAGTCAGATTTGCATTAACTACATTCGAGATTATCTTAAAAATTTCTATCCAAAAGTTAGTAATTTTTATACATTTTGTGAATGAATGCGTTAGATTAGCTTCTAAATGCTGACATATAGCAGAACATTTGAAAACATTCTGTTTAATTTGGATTTCGAAAAGTGTAATCTATGTAAAACTTTAAATTGTATCAAAGAGTGTCTGGCATTTAATGAGCAGTGGTGTATATGTTGTAAACTTTCATTCCATACTTCTATACTAATTGTTTGACCTAATTCGTTTTCCCATACTTGCCTATATATTTCTGACATTGGTAAATCATTTTCCAATAAAATATTATAAATATATGATATTAATTTTTCTGTAATCGGATATTTATTTAGACATTCATCTAAAATTTCTGTCTTTCTATTTCTAAAATCCTGTGTGTTTGATTTAACATAGTCTCTAATTTGTAAATATCTAAAGTATATCTAAGAGACTTTCCCTGTAGAAATCACCAATCTAATTTATTCCATAGTTCTTCCATTTAAAAAAACCTTTATCCATCGTTGAAGGTTTAAATGTAATGTTGTTTACAATGGGAAGAGCCAGTGCTATACTTTCTAATTTTAATGTTTTGTTTAATTGTTTCCAGATACGTATCCCACTTTCTATTATTGGATTTCCTCTATAAATTTTATTATGTATTTTAGTATTGGCAAATAAAATCGAGCTAATTTCGAAAGGTGAACAATCTTCCTTTTCCATTTTTAACCAGTTTGGCTGTTTATCTAATTCTTCCAACCAAAAATTCATATTTTTAATATTAACTGTCCCGTAATAAAACATAAAATTAGGCAATGCAAAACCTCTATTTATTTTTGATTTACATAGATGTTTTTTATTTATTCTATGGCTCTTATAATCCCAAATAAAATTGGTAACTATAGAGTCCACTTTCTTAAAAAAAATTTTAGGAAGATCTATCGGGATCAGTTGAAATAGGTATAATAATTGCGGAAGAAAAATCATTTTTATCGCATTAATTCTACCTAGCATTGAAATAGGTAATGCTTTCCAATATAGGATATTCTTAAGTAGTTTATTCAGTAGGGGTGGGAAATTAGATTTAAGTAGAGAATCATATCTTTTTGTTACATGAATTCCAAGATATTTGATTTTTTTCATTTGCTATCTTAAAAGGAAATTGTTGTAGTATATGTGAGTTATTTCCCATTATTGGCATGTTCACTTTTATTCCAATTAATTATATATCCTGAAAACAATCCAAATTGAGTTATTAAATCTAATAAGTTAGGAATACTAGTTTCAGGCTTTGTAATATAAAGTAATACATCATCTGCGTATAAAGAGATTTTATTTTCAGTTTCTTTGGTTTCGTACCCGTATATTTCAGGATGTGATCTCACGCGTTGTGCTAATGGTTCAATTGCCAGTGCGAACAGTAGTGGGGATAGAGGACAACCTTGTCTACAGCCTCGGAATAAATTACATTTAGTTGATAACATTTGATTTGTTCATATTCTAGCTGTTGGCTTGGTATATAGTAGTTTAACCCATGTTATAAACTTCTCTCCCAACTGAAAAGTTTCCATAACCGAAAATAAATAAGACCATTCAACCTGATCAAAAGCTTTCTCTGCGTCTAATGAAATAATTGCTAAATCTTTATTAATATTTCTTTTCGAGTATATAATATTAAATAATCGTCTCAGGTTATATGAGGAGTATCGTTTTTATATAAATCCTGTTTGATCTGAACGACTTACTTTATTAATCACTGTATTTAGTCTTTGTGCTAGTATTTTGGTTAATATTTTTTGATCAGTATTTAAAAGAGTTATGGCTCTATACAACCCTGGATCATCCAGATCTTTATCTGATTTAGGTATGAGCATTATAATAGATTCATTTAATGTTTCTGGTAACTTCTGTTGTGCATAAATGTATTCATAAAGTGTCTTCAAACGTGGTGCTATCATATCATAGAATGTTTTATAAAATTCCGATCCAATACCATCCGGTCCTGGAGTTTTACCATTTTTTAATGACCTAATAGATTCTTCGATTTCTTTAGTAGTTATTTCAGCATTTAGTGATTCTCTATTTTCTGAATCCAGTCCTTTTAGATTACAATTTTTTAAAAATGTTTTTATTCCTGTCCGATTTTCTGTCGTTTTGGCTGAATATAAATTTTTATAATATTGCAAAAATCTCTCATTTATATCTTTAGTTTGTGCTAGTAATTCACCTTTGTCTGATTTAATCCTATGGATTAATTTTTCTCCCTCCAATTTTCGTAATTGATGAGCCAATAATTTTTGTGGTTTATCTCCGAATTCAAATTGTATTTGTTTAGTATATTGGTAGAGTTTTACAACTTGGTCTGACTGTATTTTATTTAATTTATATTTCAATGCAAAGATTTTATTATGTTTTATCATGGTTGGGTTAACAGCGTTTTCTGTGTCTAATTGTTTGATCTCCTTTTCCAATGCCTGTTGTTCCCTCCGATTCTCTTTATTATAAAATGCTTGAGTGGATATCATAATTCCCCGAACATACGCTTCAAAAGTTTCCCATAGTAGGGACAAAGGTATTTCTGGCTTATCATTTATTTCAAAGAAAATCTTAATCTGTTATGTTTTGTATTCTTGAGTTATTTTGTCTTTTAAAATTTGTGGGTTAAATCTCCATTGTCCCTGTTTTTCCGTTTTACCAGTTATTTTCATCATAAAAGTTAAAGGTGCATGATCTGAGATTATAATATTATGATATTTTGAATTATAAGTGAATGGGATAAGTTTTAAATCTACCAAAAAATAATCTATTCTTGAATAAGTTTTATGCACAGGTGAGTAAAATGAATATTCTCGTCCAGCTGGGTTTTGCATTCTCCAAACATCTTTAATATTACTAGTATCTGTGTATTCATTTATTAGATCACTGGAATGCGATTTAATTTTCCGTTGTTTTGATGATCTGTCCAAATAAGGATCTAGTGTACAATTTAAATCTCCTCCAATTATTACGTTGTGTTGTGATAATTCTGGGATAGTATTAAATATTTTTTTTTAAAACAGTGGGCTGTCAAAATTTGGGCCATATACATTGACAAAAATCATTTTTTGTGTGTATAATTCTCCTATTACAATAATATATCTACCATCACTATCAGTTCTAGTTGTAGTATGTTTAAATGAAGTGCCTTTATGAATTAATATTGCTACACCTCTAGATTTGTGTGTGGAAGAAGAATGATACACTTTGTCAATCCATTTAGCCTTTAATCTATGCTCTGCCTCTTTTTTTTAGATGTGTCTCTTGGATAAATGCCACATCTACTTTAAGTGCTTTTAAATGTGCTAATACTTTACCTCTCTTAATTGGTTCATTAATACCTTTAACATTCCAGCTACAAAACGTTATTCCTCCATTCCCCATATTCGTTTGTAAGTCTTGCATCTTTTATTTAAGGGGGTATATAATAGGGCAAATGGTTCAGCTCGACATACCCGACTTTACACCCGAACTCCGAATAGATGAATTTCAAGACCCTTGGGTATCTCACATATATACGTCCTTTGTATTAATTTATAACTCCATTCAAATATAAAATAATAATAACAAGAAATAATATTAAAAAAAGGATAGATTAAGAGATTAATAGGGTGCACAAAGAGAGGAAAAACTACATCTAATATTGTAGTGTAGTTAGTGTTAGCCATACTACCATGGCTAGCAATCTACCGACTTCCGTAGTCGATGTTACAAACTTATCCATCTCCATGGTTCATTAAAATTGTTATTCCATAAAAATATTTAACCGGGAGTATTAAACTCTGATGTATACAAGATCCATCGGTCAAGTATATGATAATATCTATACTTAATACATATTAAAAGATATAATAATAATAAAAATAATAAAAAATAATAAATAAAATAATAATTCAAAAAAGGGAAGAAAAATATAGAAAAAATATAAAAATAAAAAAGTGCCAGGGGGGATAAATAAAGTCAAACTTTATATTCTGTGTGATTATATTTACTGTTTACTTAATTCTAAATAAATCAGCTATAATTAGTTGTTAATCATTAATTGGTATTTATTAGCTTTAATTAATAATAATACCACAGTATTAATTTTAGTATTTGTTAGTTATTAATATTAGTAGTGTTACTATTCTAATTGTTAGTATTCATAGAAGAGTCTCCAATCCGTATCTCCAATCCGAATCTCCAATCTGCATCCTTCTCCATCTTCTTTAGATGAAACAAGTTCATAGTCCATAGTCCTTTCCAATCTTGAAAGTAGAATTTAATTGTTGTTATAGTTCATCTTTGAAGAT
The DNA here is from genome assembly GCA_035221665.1 of Okamejei kenojei. Lineage (NCBI taxonomy): Eukaryota > Metazoa > Chordata > Chondrichthyes > Rajiformes > Rajidae > Okamejei > Okamejei kenojei. The sequence continues at coordinate 6,627,210 of CM069163.1, read as the reverse complement.
TTCATTCAGGCTACCTCTCGCTCCTTAATCCCTTGGGCAAAGTTCATTGCATCCGCTGGGTTTTTGAAATAATGTTCTTCCTGGTTGTAGGTGACTCTCAGGGTGGCTGGGTACTTCAGACTGTACTTCAAATTCTTCACTTCCCTCAAAATTATTTTGGTCTCCTTGAACGCATTTCGTTTCTTGGAGACCTCTGCTGGATAATCTCGATAAATGCTGATCGAATCTTCTTCATATGTAAGATTTCTACTTTTTACAATTTTGTTCATCATCTCCTCCAGGACATGATCATACTGGACTTTTACTATCATTTGTCTTGGAGGGGCGTCTTGCTTTGTATAACGTCTCATTACTCTGTGTGCTCGGGCTAGTAAAGGCTTTTGTTCCAGAGATAAAACCTTTTGCAATAAGTTTGCAGTAAACTCTCGGGTATCTTGATTCTTTTCTCTCCCTTCTAGGTTCTGTCTACTCTGGCGTCCTTCCAACTCGGTACATTTATCAGTTATTTTGCCCAGTAAATCAGATAAACGTTGATTTTCTTTGAGGAGTGTTTTCGTAGTCTGAGCACTTGTTTCGGCTGGTTCTTCAAGGTTCTTTATGGCTGTCGACTGCTCCTTGATTTCTTCCACCACGGGTTCCATTTCTGTTTCCACCTTATTTTCGATTTTATCATTCATCTCTTCCACTATATTTGCAGATTGATCCATTAATATTTCTGCAATTTCCTTTCGCAGTTTGTCAGATAATTCCGTGGACGAGATATTGATTTCAGACTTTAACTCCTTCATCTCCTCCTTGATTTTTTCTATTTCTTCCTTAAAATTCATTTTTGCCAATTCTGTCTTTAATTCCAACTTTATTTCTTTCTTTCACTCTGCCATTTCTTGTACAAAAAAAAGTTTAAGTTCTTCAATTTCCGATTTTTTCTTCGTTTTTTTCGACACATCTTCTTGGGATAGTGCCCTACCTGAGCCCGAGGCTTCAGTCGGGCCTTGTCCTTGTTCTGCCGTGTTCAGCCTTGTATACCGGAGTTTTGTTTTATCCACGGGTGGGCTGCGCTGTGTTGACATTACGAGTCGCACGCCTGATGACGTCACTCATGGCAGCCGGTGCAGAAACAGCAGGCAGCAGGTAGGTCTTTTCTCCCCGGTTTTTCCTCGTTTTTTTTCACGGAGCTGGCTGGCGTTGCTCTCTAGCCCTCCATGGCGCCACCGGAAGTCCATTGAGGAGATTCTGTATGTCAACAAATACTCTCTTGAACTTCTTCAGGTGTACAGTAGAGAGCATATTGACTGGTTACATCACGGCCTGGTTCAGCAACTCAAATGCCCAGGAGCGAAGTAGATTGCAAAAAGTGGTGAACATTGCCCAGTCCTGGACTGACCTCCCCACTATTTTTAGCGTTTGTTTAAAGTTTGTTTTAATGTTCTTCTCTTTGTTTTACGTGGGGGGGGGGGATCGGGGGAAACTTTTTTTTTCAGGTTCTTACCTTCCCGGAGAGGTGATCACGTTTCGGATCACATTCTCCAGGCTCTGCGGCTTACCATCGCTGGAGCTGGAAGCCGCCTCGGACTGTCGTGAGCCCCACCGCGGGGCACGGACTTAACATCGGAGTGGATCCCTTGCCTGGGATCGCTCCCACCGCAGCCGCGGACTTACCATCAAGGGCTTGCAGTCTCGGGAGAGGCAAGTCGGGAGCTCCAACGCCGCAGAAGGTTCTTCCAGCCCCGACGCGAGGTTTGATCGCCCGGCGCAGGGGAGCTGACATCCCCCGATGCAGGAGCCGATCTCCTCGACGCGGAGGGCCCGAGTGGCGCCGGCTACGGGACTCAAGACCGTCCCGTCAATGGGGGGCTCGAGGCCCCCGACCAAGGAAGAACAACAAGGGAAGGACTTGAACTTTATTTTCGCCTTCCATCACAGTGAGGAGTGTGTAGGAGTCACTGTGGTGGATGTTTATGTTAAAATGTGTTTTCTGAGTCTGTTGCTTTTTTAAATTGTATGACTGACCTGGCCAGTGAGTTTCACTACACCAATTGGTGTATGTGACAATAAATGAACTTATGAACTTATGAACTACAAGAGTTGCAGCCTCAAAAAGGCAGCCAACATCACCAGAGATTCACACCACCCTGCTCACAATCTCATTTCACTCCTGCCGTTGGGAAGAGGGTATCGGAGCCTGAAAACTGTAACGTCCAGGTTCAGGAACAGCTTCTTCCCTACAGCCATCAGGCTATTAAACACCACAACCTCCAAACAGGCTTCAAATGACATGGCGTTATTATTTTTGACTTTGCACTATTATTGTTCATTTATTTGTCTGCTTTGTTTTATATACAGAACATTCTTTTCATTATGGTGTTTACAGAGTTCTATCTTTACATATCTGTTGTGCTGCAGCAAGTAAGAATTTCATTGTTCCATTTCGAGTCCTATGATAATGAAACACTCTTGACTCTTGACTGCAATGCAACAGGGGTGGACAACACTTTATAAATCAGGAACTCAGGGCAGCAATGAACTTTTTCAACTTTCATAATACTAGCAAAGCCTTTTCGCTGTGAGGGGCAGGAATACAGTCGGCCCTGAATGTAAAGTTGTGAGAAAGAGATATGAGCGTAGATTACTTTTCACTGTTAACTATAGACAGCTGCCGAATATACAGTCATTGCCGTGTTCAGTATGGATTCACCAAGACATCTTTAGGTCTACGAGATATTTGGCAAATTTATTAAAAACCATATACCAGATAACTGCAGCGAATTGTGGACGCAGCCCAGACCATCACACAAACCAACCTCCCTTCCATTGACCATCCACACCTCACGCTGCCTCGGCAAGGCCAGCAGCATCATCAAGGATGGGTCTCACCTTGGTCACTCCCTCTTCTCTCCTCTCCCATCAGGCAAGAGGTAGTAGGCCCCCCCTCGGTCATGACTGACCATGGGTGACGCATCCTAGTTTGCAGGTGATGAGTGGTCGGATGCGAGCCTGGGCGATGTCATATGGAGGACAGGCTGTTGCCCATGCAGCACGTCCCCCTCTCCACGTCGCTGATCGATCCAAAGAAACAGCAGGTCCATTACAGTTTGGCACCAGCGCCTTCGCAGGACTTGCCAGGGCTCAGACTCCGGATTTTCTTGAGGTTTACACCTGGAGCCTTTTCCATGACTGGATATGGCCACAAGGCAGTGGAGGTTTTAAATCAGAGTTTTCCCTCTCCTAGATGGACCGCCTTCCCAGGCGGACGAGCCCCATCTGCCCGAGACACGTGTGGGCGGGAGCGTCTACCTTCCCGTGCAGGTCTGTAGCACCCGCCCACTGCCCACTGCACGAGGTACAGAAGTGCGAAAACGCACACCTTCAGATTCAGGGCTAGTTTCTTCCCAGCAGTTCTCAGGCAACTGAACCATTCTAACAACAACTAGCGAGCAGTCCTGAACTACTATCTACCTCATTGGAGATCCTTGGACTATTTTTGAGCGGACGTTATCTAACACTAAACGTTATTCCCGTTATTCCCTTCATCATGTATCTGGACACTGTGGATGGCTCGATTGTAATTCTGTGTTGTCGTGCCGCTGACTGGTTAGCACGCAACAAAAGCTCTTCACTGTACCTTGGTACATGTGACAATAACCTATACTCAAATTTTAAAAAAAAACACATCATTTTTAGTCATGATTGCCATGAGAAATTGAGCTAAGTGTAAAGTATATAAATAGGTATAGAGAAATACTTCAAATATTCAACATGTGGGTTAGCACAGGGGGCGACACAGTGGCACAGCGGTGGAGCTGCTGCCTTACAGCGCCAGGGACCCAGGTTCGATCCTGACTGTGGGTGCTGCGTGTATGGAGATTTGGTACGTTCTCCCTGTGGCTGTGTGGGTTTTCTCCGGGAGCTCCGGTTTCCTCCCACTCACCAAAGACGTACAGGTTTGTAGGTTAATTGGCTTGATAAAACTGTAAATTGCCCCTAGTGTGTAGGATAGTGTTAGTGTACGGGGTGATCGCTGGTCGGCGCTGACTCGATGGGCAAAAGGGCCCATTTTCGCGCTGTATCTCCAAAGTCTAAAGTCTAAAGATTTCTATTCCCATGTTAATGAATAGTGGCATTTAAGAAGCATTTATACAGGCGGGTGGTTATGCAGTGAATGGAGGGATAAGGATCACATGCAGGCAAAGGGGATTTACTTGGGGTACCCAGTGTGTACACAGATATGTTGAGCTGGCTGGCATAACCCTATGCTCTGCTGTTCTCTCTTAACAGAGTAGGAGGCCGTGCTGCACATCAAGCCTGTTTCCGTGCTGTGTAGGAAGGAGCTGCAGACGCTGGATTACACTGAAGACAGACGCAAAATTCTGGAGTGCTACTATTTCTACCAAAGCTGTTTTGAGGGCGGTATGGTGGTGCAGCGGTAGAGTAGCTGCCTTACAGCGTCAGAGACCCGGGTTCGATCCTGACTGTGTGTGATGTCTGTACAGATTTTGTACGGTCTCCCCGTGACCCCGTGGGTTTTCCCCAGGTGCCCTGGTTTCCACCCGCACTCCAAAAGCCTACAGATATATAGGCTTCATTGGCCTCGGTAAAGATTGTAAATTGTCCCTAGTGTGTGGGATAGTGCTAGTGTACGGGGTGATCGCTGGTTGGCGCGCACTCTGTGGACCGAAGGGCCTGTTTCCACGCTGTATCTCTAAACTAAACTAAAATAAAACTGGCCTATCTGGTATGGAAGACATCTCAGAGACTTCTAATCCCACTGCAACTACTGAACAAGCATCTAGCATTCATCTAGTATATGGTTTGTCAATAGTGGGTAGGAAGGAACTGCAGATGCAGGTTTACACCGAAGATAGACACAAAATGTTGGAGTAACTCAGCGGGATAGGCAGCATCACTGGAGAGAAGGATTGGGTGACGTTTCAGGTCAAGACCCGTCTTCAGAGATGCTGCCTGTCCCACTGAGCTACTCCAGCATTTTGTGTCTATCTTCTGTTTCCGTGCTGTATCTCTATCTTTAAAGATCGCCATGAGAAATGTAACATCCTCCTCTGAGTTTAAAGTAAACATAGCGAGGCAGGGAGAGAAATGCTTCAAATATCAAACACGTGCCTTAAAATGGAACTGTCTGAAACTCGGTAAACAAGTGGTTAAGTGCAAAACACATAAATAAATTCATTTTGCATTGATGGTATCAAAGTTACCACAATAATCATTTTGAGTGTCACTTTTTGATGCATCGTCATACGACAGCGTGTTTTAAGATGATCAGCTGCTAAAAGAATAGTTCTGCAATTTTAATATTTAAAGAGTCTCTAGATACTTTGTAAGTGGAGTCTTTCAGTACTTTAGAGAATGCAAGCACTCAGGCTGTCAACCGGGTATGTGTGGGGAATTGCAGATGACTTTAGACAAGGTGACAGTTGTATCCTTGTGCTTTTGAAAGCTGAGATTGAGGTAGATTTCCCAGATTGACATTAATATTGGCAGATCTGACGATTCTGATGGGAAGGGGAATTATTATGATTGCTCAGGTAGTCAATATTGTGGTTCGTTGAAGTTCAGGCTTTTGGATAAAGCCAGACCCAGCAAAAGTTTCTGCCTCACAAAACAATTTGGTTTGTAGGGGCCACACTGAGTTAAGTTTAGTTTAGGGTTATTAATCGGTACATAGATCAGTGTAGTGACTCCCATGATCATTTGACATTTGTCAAATGGTGCAGTGAAAAGCTTTGTTTTGTGTGCCAGCCAAACAAATCAGATAATACTACACATGGACATAACATGCCAAACCAAACCATACCTTGCCAAACCATAAGACATCGGAGCAGAATTAGGCGATGCAGCCCATAGAATCTGCTCAGCCGTCCGATCATGGCTGATGTATTTTCCCCTCCCAGCCCCGTTCTCCTGCCTTCTCCCCGCAACCATTGATGTTCTTCTTACTCCAGTACAATGGAGTTTGTACTTTCTCCCCATGACCTTTTCTCCGGGCGCTCCAGTTTCCTCCCGCATTCCGAAGACGTACAGGTTTGTAGGTTAATTGGCTGTGGAAAATTGCAAATTGTCCCGAATGTTAGTGCTAGTGTGCGGGGATCGCTGGTCGGCGCCGACTCGGCTGGCTATAGAGCCTGTTTCCACGCTGTATCTCTAAACTAAACTAAACAATAGATAGAGGGAAGAGTGCAGAATATCGTTCTAAACATTGTAGCGGACAAGTCCACAGAAAAGTCCAATGACTGCAATGAAGTAGCTTGCAGAAGCTTGCTTATGGAAGGATCATTTAGGTGGCTTGCTTTGAGTTTCGGCAACTTACTTCAATAATGTATGTTGGGAATGAAATCCCCCTCTCGACCATCATAAGACCACAGGTCAGAGAAGCTGGCAGCTTATTTTTTTTAATCTATTCTGACAGGTATTGTAAGTCCTGCCACCAAAAATATTTGTGTCGGGAGGAACTGCAGATGCTGGTTTACACCGAAGACAGACACAATAAGCTGGAGTAACTCAGCGGGTCAGGCAGCATCTCTGGGGAAAAGGAACAGGTGACATTTCGGATCTCTACCTGAAACGTCACCTATTCCTTCTCTCCAGGGATGCTGCCTGACCCGCTGAGCTACTCCACCTTTTTGCGTCTATCTCCAGCCAAAACTATTTGGTTGTCCTCACCACAGGAACTCAACCACTGAGACCAAACAAGAATTCTTACCGACTCCCCTCACCAGTCAAGAATAAAAATGCGAGGAAGAGTCTTGGGCGGAGGTGTCACATAGGTTGATGTTGGTATTGGTTTATTTTATTGGTGTTATTATTATCTCGTGTACCGAGATGCGTTTGTCTGTGTGCTGTCCAATTAAATCAGATACCATACATGAATGGAATCAGGTCACAGGGAAAAGTAGAGCAAAGAGAAATAAGTGTGTAGGAAGGAACTGCAGATGCTGGTTTACACCGAAGTTAGACACAACATGCTGGAGTAAAGGACCTGTCCCACGTTCACGACCTAATCCACGACCTTTTTTACTCGTGGACATTTTTCATCATGTTGAAAAAAACGCCCCGACCTACTTGATGCCGCGAGTACCTACGACTAGCATCACGACCTGCTATGACCTCGTGACGACCTTGCTGCGAGAGTGAGTCAAGAAGTCGTGAATTAGGTCGTGAAAGTGGGACTGGCCCTTAACTCAGCAGGTCAGGCAGCATCTCTGGTGAAAAAGAATAGGTGATGTTTCGGTTCAAGACCCTTTTTTGGACTTTGTCAGGGGCGAGGGAATCATCAGGGATGAAAAGGCACAGAAGGCAGTGAAGGCCAATTCACTGGATGTTTTCAGGAGAGAGTTAGATTTAGCTCTTAGGGCTAAAGGAATCAAGGGATATGGGGAGAAAGTAGGAACGGGGTATTATTTATGGATGATCAGCCACGATCATATTGAATGGCACTGCTGGCTCGAAGGGCCAAATGGCCTACTCCTGCACCTATTTTTCAATGTTTCTATGTTTCTATGGATAGGAAAACATTTAGACAGGTACATGGATAGAACAGGTTTCGAGGTATATGGGCCAAACGCAGGCAGGTGGGACTAGCATAGACGGGGCATATTGGCCGGCGTGGGCAAGATGGTCCAAGGGCCCGTTTCCACACTGTATGATTCTATGACATCATGACTCTGTGATGAATGGTCAAGAATCTGAAACGTTGACCCTGTTTCACTCTCTACAGATGCTGCCTGACCTGCCGAGTATTTTGCGGCATTTTCTGTCCTCGTTTTTCATTTTCCGGGCTAATTTTAAACTATAATTTTGGCCGCTGTACAGATATTCCTGATTGCAACTTTGCCTGGGGCAGACTATAAGTGGAGTGCCACACAGAAGTGAAATGGTTGCCCATTTACAGAAGGATGCAAACAAATCAAAACCTCCTCCGGCCATAATGGTTCCAATAGAGTGTCTCACAAAGTAATAGCAAGAAAACACCAGTGTACGCCACACTTACCAGCACTGCAATGTTGCTCCAGCTCTGTTATATTTCTCGTCTGGATAATCGAAAACAGTTCTCATTGCCAGGAATAGTTACAAAATGCATCGTGAACTCTTAAAAGGCCTGTCCCACTTCCCCAAGTTATTCACAAACTCTCCCGAGTTATTCACAAACTCTCCCGAGTGTTCCCCTTGATTCAAACCCGCAGAATGTTCGCAACGAGTCCGTAGGAGTCCGTGGATATATCGTGGCGGCTCGTTACGCCGGTCGAAGGTACTCGGGGCTATTTTATTACTAGTGAACATTTTTGATCAGGCTGGAAAAAAAGTCCCGTCTTACCTGATGCCCTGAGTACCTACGGCTGGCAGAACGAGCCGCTACAATATATCCACGGACTCCTACGGCCTCCTACACTCGTTGCGAACATTCTGCGGGTTTGAATCAAGAGGAAAACTCGGGAGAGTTTGTGAATAACTCGGGAAAGTGGGACAGGCCTTTTACCAAGCACCAGTTGCAGCTTCTTGCAATGATACAGGACCAAATCTACACCACTACAGACTGGAGCCTGAAGAAGGGTCGCGACTAGAAACGTCACCCATTCCTACCCTCCAGAGATGCTGCCTGTCCCGCTGAGTTACTCCAGCATTTTGTGTCTCACTTCAGTGTAAACCCGCATCTGCAGTTCCTTCCTACCCACCACAGACATACCATATACTAGATGCTTGTTCAGTAGTTGCAGTGGGATTAAATATCTCCCAGATGCTTTCCATGCCAGATAGGCCTGTTTAGTTTGGAGATACAGCGCGGAAACAGGCCCTTCCGCCCACAGAGTCCGAGGCAACCAGCGATCGCCCCGTACACTAGCACTATCCTACACACAAGGGAAAATTTACAATCTTTACCAAAGCCCATGAACCTTATATATCTGTACGTCTTTGGAGTGCCGGAGGAAACCAGACCACCTGGGGGAAACCCACGGGGTCACGGGGAGAAAATAGAAAATCTGTAGAGACATCACACATAGTCAGGATCAAACCCGGGTCTGTGATGCTGTAAGGCAGCTACTCTACCGCTGCACCACCGTGCTGTTCTCAAGACTGCTTTGGTAGAAATAGTAATACGTACATGCTTTGGACATAGTATCTACTGTAAGTCGGAGTTAAATATCCTTGGATTTTGTTTGGTTTGTATTAAGGGCCTGTCCCACCAGCATGCGACTGCATGCGTCTAGCGCGACCAAACGTGGTGGCTTGAGGCGTACGGCCTCGCGGGGCCGGTTCCACTTCGAACCGCGGAGGTGTATGGAGTTGTGCGGGGCTGCTCCTGACATCATACTCATCAATCAGCTGGGCAGGAGGCGGGCCGAGTGAATTTGGACGTCGCACGGTGACTGGCGGTGACGCCATCATGTAACAGCACGCCGGGCGGCGACGTCATCGCGCAACGCCATGCGCTGCGTACGGCCTCAATGCGGCTGCAGGCCTGTTGGCCGTTGCCGCGCGGGATTTTAAACATTGTCAGTTTTTCGGAGCCCCGCGCGATGTCGGGTCCAGCTACGCACAACTCCATATGCCTCCGGCGATCGAAGTGCGACCGGCCACGCTAGGCCGTATGGCTCAAGCGACTGCGTTAGGTCGCGCTCACTGCATGCAGTCGCTTGCTGGTGGGACAGGCCCTTTATTGTTGTAATGTGTTGGTAAGAGTAATTGGAGATGTGGCGAATTTCCTCAGACTCCTGAAGAAGTAGAGGCTTTCGTGTATCTTTTTGGTTGAGGCTGTTGGGGTTATTTATGCCGAAGCAGTTGAAGCTCTCAACCATTTCCACATCCGCACCATTGATGCTAAATGGAGTTTGTCCCTTCTCCCTGGAACCACATGTGTTTTCTCCGGGTGCTCCGGTTTCCTCCCACACTCCAAAGACATGGCAGATGCAGTATAATGGGGATAAATGTGAGGTTAATCATCTGCCATGTATCTGCCCACTCACTCAACCTAACCAAGTCACCCTGCCGCCTCATAGCATCCTCATCGCAGCTCACACTGCCACCCAGCTTTGTGTCATCCGCAAACTTGGAGATGTCACATTTAATTCCCTCATCTAAATCATTAATATATATATTGTAAATAACAGGGGTCCCAGCACCGGGCCTTGCGGCATCCCACTAATCACTGCCTGCCATTTTTGAAAAGGGCCCATTAATTCCTACTCTTTGCTTCCTATCTGCCAATTAGTTCTCTATCCATGTCAATACCCTGCCCCCAATACCATGTGCTCTAATTTTGTACACTAATCTCTTGTGTTGGACCTTGTCAAAGGCGTTTTGAAAGTCCAGATACACCACATCCACTGGCTCTCCCTTATCCTACTTGTTACATCCTCAAAAAATTCCAGAAGATTAGTCAAGCATGATTTCCCCTTCATAAATCGATGCTGACTTTAACCAATCCTGTCACTGACTTGCAAATGTGCTGCTATAACATCTTTAACAAGCATCTTCCCCACTACCGATGTAAGGCTAACTGGTCTATAATTCCCCATTTTCCCTCTCCCTCCTTACTTAAAAAATGGGGTTACATTGATTACCCTCCAGTCCATAGGAACTGATCCAGAGTTGAGAGAACATTGGAAAATGATCACCAATGCATCCACGATTTCTAGGCCCACCTCCTTGAATACTCTGGGATGCAGACCATCAGGCCCTGGGGATTTATCTGCCTTCAGTCCCAACAGTTTACCGAACACCATTTCCTGACTAATGTGGATTCCCTTCAGTTCCTCCCTCCCACTAGATCCTCAGTCCCCTAGTATTTCTGGAAGATTGTGTGTCAACCTTAGTGAAGACAGAACCAAAGTGTAACTGTTCTGCCATTTCTTTGTTTCCCATTTTAAATTCACCTGTCTCTGATTGTAAGGGATCTACATTTGTCTACACTAAACTTTTCCTTTTTACATATCTAAAGAAGCTTTTCCAGTCAGTTTTATATTCCCACAAGCTTTCTTTCATGCCCCCCCCCCCTTAATTAACCCCTTTGTCCTCCTCCATTACATTCTAAATTTCTCCCAGTCCTCCGGTTTGCTGCTTCCTCTGGCCACTTTATACGCCTCTTCCTTGGATTTAACACTATCCTTGATTTCCCTCGTTAGCCACGGTTGAGCCGCCTTCCCCGTTTTATTTTTTCGCCAGACAGGGATGAACAATTTTTGGAATTCATCCATGGGGTCTTTAAATCTTTGCCATTGCATCCCCACCATCAACCTTTTAAGTATAATTTGCCAGTCTATCCTAGCCAATTCCTGTCTCATACCTTCAAAGTCTCCTTTCTTTGAGTTCAGGACCACAGTCTTTAAAAAAAAAACCGTGTCACTTTCCATCCTAATGCAGAATTCTACCATATTATGCTCACTGTTGCCCAAGGGGCTTTGCACAACAAGATCGCTAACTAATCCTTCCTCATCACACTATACCCAGTCTAGGCTGGCCTGTCCTACAGTCGGTTCTCCTACATATTGGTTTAAAAACCATCCCGTATACATTCCAGGAAATCCTCCTCCTCAGCACTGCTACCAATTAGGTTGGCCCAATCTATATGTAGATTAAAGTCACCCATGATAACTGCTGTACCTTTGCTACACGCATCCCTAATTTACTACTTGAAGCCAAAGATCCTATTGCGGAGCAAGATAGACCACTCCTTCTAAATGCAATGGGCTGACGTGTAGTACGCAACGGAGCAGAACGTGGGTCTTTTTTTCATCCATTTCAGTACCCGACCCGACCCGACCTGACTCGCAGTGTAATCAACGTTGCGGGGGAACAGTTTGTGTTAATAAATTATAATTCTGAAAAAGAGGAGAAGATTTTTACCAAAGAACTTTTATCTTTACGAGGATGTTTCCGTAAACCGGTTTCCGTCTCCGCGCTAGTATCCTTGCTCCGCTATGGGATCTTTGGTGCGGAGACGGAAGCCGGTAACGGAAAAGGGGCCGAAAATTACCCACGAATCTGCCCATGACCGCACTACGTCTTTTTCATCGAGTGATCTATCTTGCTCGCTGTAGGATCTTTGCTTGAAGCTATCCCCAATACTGTTTGGTGGTCTGTATACAACTCCAACAAGCGTTTTCTGCCCTTGGCTATTTTGGAGTTCTACCCATACCCATTGTACAGCTAATGCCTCTCCTTGCTTTTGCATTATTCTCCTCTTTAATTAGCAATGCCACCCCACCTCCTCTTCCTTTCTGTCTATCCTTCCTGAATATCGAATACCCCTGCTCCCAGCCTTGGTCACCCTGGAGCCGTTTCTCCGTAATTCCAGCCATATCATATTCCTTAACTACTAACTGCACATTCAAATCATCCATTACGAATTACATATTACGAATGCTCCTCACATTAAGGCACAAAGCGTTCAGGTTAATTTTTCTTATCTCCCTTCTACCTTTTGCTCCTGTCCTCCTTTTATGGCCCTCTGTCTCCTTGCATTGGTTTCCATCCCCCTGCCCTGTTAGTTCAAACGTGACCTTTCCTACACTCTCTTTCCCGTTAACTGCACGCATACACTTCCACGCTGTTGACTCCACCACCCCCCCACTGTTTAGTTTAAACCCACCCTTGTAGCACTAGCAAACCTGCCTGCCAGAATGTCGGTCTAAATGAGGACTGGTTGCATCTGTCAGTTCCTGAGGGAAACCATGGCATGGTGGCGCAGTGGGTAGAACAGCTTGACCTCAGATGCTGTCCTTGTGGAGTTTGCACACTCTCCCTGTGAATGTATAGTTTTCCACAGGACGTGGGGGTTTGTAGGTTAATTAGCCTTTGTAAATTGCTCCTAGTGTGTCGGGAGTGGATGAGAAAGTGGGATAACATGGAAGCGGGAAGAGAAGTGGGGAGTGGGGGTAGTGGGGGACAAAGCCTGGCAAGAGAATAGGTGACAACTGAAAGTGATAGGTAGACAAAAGTGCTGGAGAAACTCAGCGGGTGCAGCAGCATCTATGGAGCGAAGAAAATAGGCAACGTTTCGGGCCGAAACCCGAAGGGGTTTACGGCCCGAAACCCGAAGGGGTTTACGGCCCGAAACGTTGCCTATTTTGTCTACATTCGATTTTCCAGCATCTGCAGTTCCTTCTTAAACAACTGATAGTGATAGTTGCATACCCCTTATCCCAGAGCCTTTTGTCTCCTTTTCATCTCTGGCCTTTGTCCACCCGTCTGTTTATCAACCTCCCGCACTTGTATCCACCTATCACTCGCCAGGCTTTGTTCCACCCCCACCTGTCTTCCAGCCTTCTCCACCCTACCACAATCAGTCTGAAACATAGAAACATAGAAACATCGAAAATAGGTGCAGGAGTAGGCTATTCGGCCCTTCGAGCCTGCACTGCCATTCAATATGATCATGGCTGATCATTCAACTCAGTATCCTGTACCTGCCTTCTCTCCATACACCCTGATCCCTTAAGCCACAAGGGCCACATCTAACTCCCTCTTAAATATAGCCAATGAACTGGCCTCAACTACCTTCTGTGGCAGAGAATTCCAGAGACTCACCACTCTCTGTGTGAAAAATGTTTTCCTCATCTCGGTCCTAAAGGAATTCCCCCTTATCCTTAAACTGTGACCCCTTGTTCTGGACCTCCCCAACATCAGGAACAATCTTCCTGCATCTAGCCTGTCAAACCCCTTAAGAATTTTGTAATTTTCTATAAGATTCCCCCTCAATCTTCTAAATTCTAGCGAGTACAAGCCAAGTCTATCCATTCTTTCCTCATATGAAAGTCCTGCCATCCCAGGAATCAGTCTGGTGAACCTTCTCTGTACTCCCTCTATGGCAAGAATGTCTTTCCTCAGATTTGGAGACCAAAACTGTACGCAATACTCCAGGTGTGGTCTCACCAAAACCCTGTACAACTGCAGTAGAACCTCCCTGCTCCTGTACTCAAATCCTTTTGCTATGAATGCTAACATACCATTTGCTTTCTTCACTGTCTGCTGCACCTGCATGCCTACTTTCAATGACTGGTGTACCATGACACCCAGGTCTCGTTGCATCTCCCCTTTTCCTAATCGGCCACCATTCAGATAATAGTCTACCCTCCTGTTTCTGCCACCTCACATTTATCCACATTATACTGCATCTGCCATGCATTTGCCCACTCACCCAGCCTACCCAAGTCACCTTGCAGCCTCCTAGCATCCTCCTCACACCTAACACTGCCCCCCAGCTTCGTGTCATCCGTAAACTTGGAGATGTTGCATTCAATTCCCTCGTCCAAATCATTAATATATATTGTAAATAGCTGGGGTCCCAGCACTGAGTCTTGCGGTACCCCACTAGTCACTGCCTGCCATTCTGAAAAGGACCCGTTCACCCCTACTCTTTGCTTCCTGTCTGCCAGCCAGTTCTCTATCCACGTCAATACTGAACCTCCAATACCGTGTGCTTTAAGTTTATATCTCTTATGTGGGACCTTGTCGAAAGCCTTCTGAAAGTCCAGATATAACACATCCACTGGTTCTCCCTTATCCACTCTACAAGTTACATCCTCGAAAAATTCTATAAGATTCGTCAGACATGATTTACCTTTCGTAAATCCATGCTGACTTTGTCCAATGATTTCACCACTTTCCAAATGTGCTGCTATCCCATCTTTAATAACTGACTCTAGCAGTTTCCCCACTACCGATGTTAGATTAACTGGTCTGTAATTCCCCGTTTTCTCTCTCCCTCCTTTTTTAAAAAGTGGGGTTACATTAGCTACCCTCCAATCCTCAGGAACTACTCCAGAATCTAAAGAGTTTAGAAAAAATTATCACTAATGCATCCACTATTTATGTGGCTACTACCTTGAGTACTCTGGGATGCAGCCTATCTAGCCCTGGGGATTTATCGGCCTTTAATCCATTCAATTTACCCAACACCACTTCCCGACTAACCTGGATTGCACTCAGTTCCTCCATCTTAATTGACCCTCGGTCCTCTGCTATTTCCAGCAGATTATTTATGTCTTCCTTTGTGAAGACAGAACCAAAGTAGTTATTCAATTGGTCTGCCATGTCCTTGTTCCCCATGATCAATTCGTCAGTTTCTGACTGCAAGGGACCTACATTTGTTTTAACTAATCTTTTTCTCTTCACATATCTATTAAAAAATTGCAGTCAGTTTTCATGTTCCCTGCCAGTTTTCTTTCATAATCAATTTTCCCTTTCCTAATTAAGTCCTTTGTCCTGCTCTGCTGGACTCTGAATTTCTCCCAGTCCTCTGGTAGGTTGCTTTTTTTGGCTAATTTGTATGCTTCATCTTTTGTTTTGATACTATCCCTGATTTCCCTTGTTATCCACGGATGCACTACCTTCCCTGATTTATTATTTTGCCAAACTGGGATGAACAATTGTTGTAGTTCATCCATGCAGTTTTTAAATACCTTCCATTGCACATCCACTGTCAACCCTTTAAGAATCAATTGCCAGTCTATTTTGGCCAATTCATGTCTCATACCTTCAAAGTTACCTTTCTATAAGTTCAGAACCCTTGTTTCTGAATTAATTATGTCACTCTCCATCCGAATGAAGAACTCAACCATATTATGGTCACTCTTGCCCAAGGGGCCTCGCACAACAAGATTGTTAACTAACCCTTCCTCATTACTCAATACCCAGTCTAGAATAGAATGCTCTCTCGTTGGTTCCTCTACATGTTGGTTTAGAAAACTATCCCGCATACATTCCAAGAAATCCTCTCCTCAGCACCCCTGCCAATTTGATTCACCCAATCTATATGTAGATTGAGGTCACCCATTATAATTGTTTTACCTTTGTTGCACGCATTTCTAATTTCCTGTTTGATGCCATCCCCAACTCCACTACTACTGTTAGGTGGCCTGTACACAACTCCCACTAGTGCTTTTCTGCCCCTTGCAGCTCTACCCATATCGATTCCACATCCTCCAAGCTAATGTCCTTCCTGAAGAAGTGTGCTGACCCAAAACATTACCTACCCATGTCCCCCAGAGATGCTGCCTGTCCTGCCGAGTTACTCCAGTACTTTATGTTTATAGACCATGCAATATTATCACAATGAAACATCTTCTCACTATTTTCTTTGTTGCTAGCTGTTTGTTCGCCCAGACACCAGCATTTGCTCTTTCACCATGTATATATAACAAGAATTTGGGATATTAAAATATGATGCTCACATTGTATAACTCTACAAGAAATGTCTGGACAATCTCACTTACCCCATTATCATTGGGAGATGAGGAGGATCCACCCATCACAATCAGCTGTCATCAGCCACCTGTACCCACCTATCACTTGCCAAGCTATGTCCATTATCATTGGCAGAAGGTACTCAACTTTAAGAAACAAGGAACTGCAGATGTTGGTTTGCACGGAAGGACACAAAGGGCTGGAGTAATTCATTGGGCCCAAGCAGATTCCCTGGAGAACATGAATAGGTGATGTTTCGGGTCGGGACACTTCAAAAAAGTGAAGGAAGGTCCTGTTATTCTTACAAGAAATTTGAAAATATTGAACAAAATATATAATTTATTCATCCTTCCTTCCCTTCTGCGATGCCCTACAATCTTGGGCTGTCCAAGGCCGGTACTTTTAGAAACGTTTAGACAGGTACATGGTTAAGAACAGGTTAAGAACAATATGGGCCATACACAGGCAGGTGGGACTAGTGTAGATGGGACATGCTGGTCGGCATGGGCAAGTTGGGCCGAATGGCCTGGACATGTGCTGTATGACTCTATGACTCTCTAATGGGCCTGTCCCACTTACGTGACTTTTTCGGCGACTGCCGGCACTCGTCATAGTCGCAGCAGGTAGCCGAAAATGTTCACCATGTTGAAAATCCAGCGGCGACCAGAAAGACGCTACGACTCTTTGGGCGACTGAGGAGACGACTCACGACCGTACAGACGACACCCTGGCGACATGTCACGGGGTGAAGCCTGCATGGTCATGAGTAGTCGCCCAAAGAGTCGTACCTTGTTCTGGTCGCCGCTGGATTTTCAACGTGTTGACCATTTTCGGCGACCTGCTGCGACTATGATGGGTGCCGGCAGTCGTCGAAAAAGTCGCGTAAGTGGGACAGGCCTATTAGTCTAACCTCAAATGCCAAGTCTGAAGAAGGGTCCCGACCTGAAACGTCACCCATCCATGTTCTCCAGAGATGTTGCCTGACCCACTGAGCTACTCCAGCACTTTGTGTCTTTTAAGTTACCCAACTTGTAGATGTGATGACTGTTATTCTCGAGCAGTGTTATGCAGCTGACATGCGAGTGCGTCTCTGCCTTGCACACATTTGCATTGACCATGACCCATGTCCTGGATATACTCTGTATTCCACGGTGGGTGAAAGGTTGGCCATTCGTAGGAAAGAGAAAGATGACGCTGACCTGCCTGTGACTTGCTCACAAACAGGATGAGCAGATGTTTCCGTTCATACTATTCTACAAATAAACGATTCTTCTTTGATTTTTTGTTTGAAACGTAGATGGTTTGCTCTCTGGATTATACAGCTGTAGAAGAGACAGGGACCATGAACCAGCTCCGTAAACAGTAAAGCTCTCCCTCCCCCACCAAGCGCCCATTGGGAAGCCTTCGACCACACCACAAGACACAGATGTGTTATTAAAAATAATTTGATATTGGGACTCATCTAGTTTTAGTTTAGTTTGGAGATACGGCGCAGAAACAGACCCTTCGCCCCGCCGGATCCGCGATCCTCCCCACACACTAGCACTATCCTGCACAGTTGGGGCAATTTACAATCTTTACCAAAGCCAATTAACCTACAAACCTGTACGTCTTTGGAGTGTGGGAGGAAACTGGAACTGCCGCAGAAAACCCACGAGGTCACATGGAGCTCCTAGGTTCATAAGGTCCTGCAGGGTCTGGACCCGAATCATCAAGCATCCCTTTGCTTTTGGCACGGTGGCGCGACTGGTGGAGCCAGAGACCCAGGTTCGATCCTGACCACAGGTGCTGTCTGCGCGGAGTTTGCACGTTCTCCCTGCGACCATGTGGGTTTCCTTCGGGTGCTCCTGTTTCCTCCCACATCCCAAAGACGTGCGGGTTTGTAGGGTAACTGGTCCTCTGTGCGTAGTGAGTGAGTGAGTGAGGAAGTGGGAATAACAGAGAACCAGTGTGGTCAGGTGATCGACGGTAGGCGCAGACTCGGTGGGCCGAAGGGCCTGTTTCCGTGCTGTATCTCTGGACTTCGCAGATGCTGGCTGAGCCGCTGAGTTCCCCCGGCAGATTGTTGTTTGCTCCAGACCCCAGCGCCTGCAGTTTCTAGTGTTTCCGTTCTCGGTGCTTTACCTGGTTTAGGTTACAGTCTCTTGCTTATTGACAGGCAGATTATGCTGACAATGCGGAGCATGATGGCTCACTATTACACCTGTCACTCCAAGCAACCCATCGCACACAGAGACTCACTGTTTCCCTGCAGCTCCAATAACACTTCATGAATAAAGGAAGTCTCCAGAGACACGAGAGTGCCGCTCGCTCCTCATGGGAAAACACGCTTGGTGATTCTCAAGTGTCGAGAGTGTTTAATTGTCATCGGTACCTGCAACGGCACAATTAAATTTAGACGTTCATAATTCATAAGTGATAGGAGCAGAATTAGGCCTTCCGGCCCATCGAGTCTACTCCATCATTCAATCATGGCTGATCCAGGAGCGGAAACGTCCAAGGGCGGAGAAGACGGCATAAAGTGTGACCACTGCCCAGTCCATCACCGGCTCTGACCTCCCCACCAACGAAGGGATCTATCGCAGCCGCTGCCTCAAAAAGGCAGCCAACATCATCAAAGACCCACAGCATCCTGGCCACACACTCATCTCACTATTACCATCGGGAAGAAGGTACAGGATCCTGAAAACTGTAACGTCCAGGTTCAGGAACAGCTTCTTCCATCAGGCTATTAAACACTACAACAAATAAGCTCTGAACTACAATGACTATTATTATTATTGCATTATATTTGTTTATTTATTGAGTATGTGTGCATGTGTATATACATATTCACTGAACTTTTTTTTCCCGTTATGTATTCTGTTTACATATTCTGTTGTGCTGCAGCAAGCAAGAATTTCATTGTCCTATCTGGGACACGTGACAATAACACACTCTTGACTCTTGACTCTATCTGTCCCTTTGAACCCCATTCTCTTGCCTTTTCCCCATAACATCTGACACCTGTACTAATCAACAATCCATCCATCTCTGCCTTTAAAAAAAATATCCATTGACGTGGCCTCCACCACCTTCTGTGTCAAAGAATTCCACAGATTCACCACCCTCTGACTAAATAAATTTCTCCTCATCTCTTTCCTAAAAGAACGCCCTTTAATTCTGAGGCTATGACCTCTAGTCCTAGACTCTCCCACTAGTGGAAACATCCTCCCCACACCCAGTGCCGACAAAGTCTCATCATATGTTAACCTACTCATTCCTGGGATCATTCTTGTAAACCTCCTCTGGACCCTCTCCAGAGCCCAGCGCATCCTTCCTCAGATATGGGGCAAAGAATTGCTCACAATATTCCCAACGCAGAATGATATAAAATTCCAAGAGACATCGATAGGGTGGACGGTAATAACTTTTTTTCTCACGGTGGAAGTGTTAAAGACTGGAGGGCAGTGCTTTAAGGTGAGAGGGGACAAAGTTTAAAGATACGTGGAGACGTATTTTTACTGGGAGAGTGGTAGGTGCCTGGAACACAGCGCAGTGTGTGGCGGCGTATACGATAGTGGCGTTTCAGAGGCGTTTGGATAGGCAGACACACGGAACTGCTGATTCAGGAATCTTATGGAGAACACAAATTGCTGGAGCAACTCAGCAAGTCTGGCATCACTCCTGGATGACACGGATAGGCGATATTGTGGGTCAGGACCCTTCTTCAATGTTATTTTAAATAGGCACATGGATATGCAGGAACGGAGGGACATGGATCACATCAGACAGAGAAGATCAGTTTAATTTGGGTTTCGTGCTCGGCTGAAGGTTTGTTCCTGTGCTGTACTGGTCTATACCTATGTTTTTTTTGTGCAAATCTGCACGTGTTTGAGATGTGGGAGGAAAAACCGGAGCACCCGGAGGAAGTCCACGCGGTCACAGGGAGAACGTGCAAACTCGACACAGACAGCACCTGAGGTGAGGTTAGAACCCGGGTCATTGGCAGCTCTACCAGCTGCACCACTGTGCAGCCCGGACTTCAGTAAAGGTGATTCCATGCTTTTCAATACAGGGCCCTGGTCTAAGCCCTCCCGACCATCTTGACCAATTATGTGGAAACAAGGAACTACAGATGCTCTTTTAAAAAAAAGACAAACTGCTGGAGTAACTGAAGAAAGGTCCCGACCAAAAATGTCACCTATCCATGTTCTCCAGAGATGCTGCCTGACCCGCTGAGTTACACCAGCAATTTGTGTCTTTTTTTGACCAATTACTTGCCTTGCTAATTCCTGGTCTGTGGTCAAATATTCCAAATTGGCCAAGATTTTACACTCGTTCACACCAGTTCTCCGTTATCCCACTTTCTCATCCACTCCCTACACACTCGGGGCAATTTGCAGAGGGCCGATTAACCGACAAACCCGCACGTCTTTGGTATGCGGGAAGAAACCGGTGCACCCGGAGGAAACCCACGCGGTCACAGGGAGAGCGTGAATTGATCCAAGATGGCGTCCAAGCCAGGCGACTCTTTGTGCGCCGATCACAGAAGTGG
Organism: Okamejei kenojei; assembly: GCA_035221665.1. Taxonomy (NCBI): domain Eukaryota; kingdom Metazoa; phylum Chordata; class Chondrichthyes; order Rajiformes; family Rajidae; genus Okamejei; species Okamejei kenojei. The sequence continues at coordinate 6,606,479 of CM069163.1, read as the reverse complement.
ACCTGCAATCACGCATTACAATTGCTCCACTCTTTTAAATCACTTTTCACCGTGGATGGCTCGACTGTAATCATGTATAAGAAAGAACTGCAGATGCTGGAGAAATCGGAGGTAGACATAAATGCTGGAGAAACTCAGTGGGCGAGGCAGCATCTATGGAGCAAAGGAATAGGTGAATTTTCGGAATTTTCGACCCGAAACATCACCTATTCCTTCGCTCCACAGACGCTGCCTCACCCGCTGAGTTTCTCCAGCATTTTTGTCTACCTGTAATCATGTATAGACTTTCCGCTGTCTGGTTAGCACGCAACAAAACCGTCCCCACTGTACCTCGATACACGTGACAATAAAGTAAACTCAACTCCACACAGGCAGCACCCGAGGTCGGAATCGAACCCGGGTCTCTGGCGCTGTGAGGCAGCAGCGCTACCAGCTGCCCACTGTGCTGGCGGTGGTTTCATATTTGGAGGCAGCCATTCGGTTATATATTGGACGCACTCCCTATTAACCTGCCCGGCCTGCAGGTTATGGATGGAGCTCAAAGCTTAACAGGCCCCCCGCCCATATTTGCACCCTGATTACACTTATTTATCGGCACAACAGAGTCATAAATTGAGGTTGTGAAATGCTGACATGAAAGATTACTAAATTTAAATAGTAAAATGCAAGACTGATTAAATCTGAAATTTAACGTCATAAACTAATAAATCTAAAGACGGAGCGTAAATCACTTGTTAAATCAACATTTCTTTTAGCGTTTTCCAATTCTCTGCGCACTGCCTCCTTGCAAGTGACGGATATTGATGATGGAGTTGGCAGCTTGTTTCCTGCAGGGAACGCTGTCCACTACTGACACTTGGGGTCTGCTACAGTATGGAATTCAATCATGACCTGACCTGACCCCAGGCAATCTGAACCAAACACAACCTCTGAAGACTTGGACCCTCAAGGTAAATATGACACCATTAAACATGGTCTTGCAGAAGGTACAGGAGCTTGAGATCTGTTACATCCACGTTCAGGAACAGCTTCTTCCCCACAGCCATCAGACTATTAAACTCGCCAACAAACAGACTCTGAACTGTGGGTACACAAAAGGCTGGAGAAACTCAGCGGGTGCAGCAGCATTTAAGGAGCGAAGGAGATAGGCGACGTTTCGGGTCAAGACCCAGACTGCGGGTCTCGACCCGAAACATCGCCTGTCTCCTTCGCTCCTTAAATGCTGCTGCACCCGCTGAGTTTCTCCAGCCTTTTGTGTACCCTTGATTCTTCAGCATCTGCAGTTCCTTCTTTAAGACTCTGAACTGTAACAGCTTATTGCACTTTATCTGTTTATTTATGTATATATTGAATTGAACTGTTCTGGATTTTTGCTTACAATATCCTGTTGTGCTGCAGCTAGCAAAAAATGCATAGTCTTACCTGGGACACATGACAATAAACTCTCTTGACTCTTCACGTGCCAGCAACATTAAATAATGTTAAGGGTGGCATGGTGGCGCAGCGGTAGAGTTGCTGCCTTACAGCACCAGGGACCCAAGTTAAATCCTGCCTGCGGGTGTTGGCTGTACAGAGTTTGTACGTTCTCCCTGTGACCTGCATGGGTTTTCTCCGGGAGGTTTGTAGGTTAATTGGCTTCGGTAAAGATTGTAAATTGTCCCCAGCGGCACCTCCTGAAGCTGCAACCTAGCAGGAAGGTGAGGGCAGTAGTTGGCATGGGAGCACTATTACCCCTCGTCACCCGGGCCTGGCGTTAACCGTCCTCTGCTCCTTCACCGTGGCTCTGCCGAAGTACTGGAATTCCCCCTCAACAGCAACATGGGAGTTCCTTCCACACGTGGTGTCCAGAGGTTAACCATATAACCATATAACCATATAACAATTACAGCACGGAAACAGGCCCTCTCGGCCCTTCCAGTCCGTGCCGACCATTTATGAAGTTCATGAGGTTCATGAAGGAGGTTTGTCAGGACACAGAGTGCAGGCCGTAAATGTCCCCTAGTGTTAAAAGTGGTAGTTCTGTTGGAGTTGATCCTGACCTGGGATGTTTAGGGTTAAACAGATAAAATATAGTTAGAGTCATAGTGTCATATGGCACGGACACATTCTATGCCCACCAAAATGCCCCATCTAATCATTTCTTGAATAATACGGGTGTCAGGGTTTATGGGAATGGCGAGGTAGACTTGATGGGCTGAATGGACTAATTCTGCTCCTATCACTTATGACCATGTGACCTTATGATCTAAGCTGATCCCATTTGCCCGCATTTGGCTAAACCTCCTATCCGTGCACCTGTCCAAGTGTCTTTTAAATGTTGTTTTACTTCGGAGTCACGTGAGTGACTACGTGAATAGAAGCCCGTACAGCCGTTGGTGCGTCATGACGTCAGACGCTGGTGCAGTCGGGCGGTTGGAGCAGCAGCGCTCCTCTGAGCGGTAAGTTTAAAAACGGAGGTAAGGTTTAAAAAATTTTACTACAGGTCATTTTCTGCGACGGTTGGGAGTTCTTAGAGAATGTTGCAGAAAGTGAAGAAGGTGTCGGCGAGCCGCTCCGGGGTTGGAAAGGAGAGTGACCAGGAGAGTGTTGTGGATGGAGGCCCGTCTGGTACACCTGGTCCGGTGCTGGCTACAGCCAGTGGTTGCGGACCCACTGCCGGGGGGCAGTGAAGGCTTGCCAGTAGGGCGGAAGGCCACTGGCAAGTCTGTGAGGCCCGTAGATGAGTCGGGCCAGGAGGTTATACCCTCCTTAGGAGAGTCCGTTTGCTCACGGCTCTCCAAAGTCGAGATTTTATTGCAAAGAATGCTCGACAGGGACCAGCTCCGTGAGGAGGAGTGGTGCCCAAGCCAGGCTGATGGAGAGCTTGTGCTAGCAGCACCTGTTTCAGGGCTGCAGAACTATCCTGCCTGTGAGGAGGATGTTCCATCAGTGCAGTTTGCTGACACTGATTCTATGCTGGGGGAGAGCAGTAAAGAAGTTCGGTTGGAGATAATTCCGAACATTGCTGGGAAGTTTGCTCAGCCTAGAGAGGCAGGAGAGGCGATTGATGGGGAATTGGCTGAAGCCATTCAGTATATGCTCTCCCACCAGTTACAGGAGCTAGCTATGGAAGAAGCAGCAAAAAACTATAAAGCTCCTGTTAATTGTGATCTCCTGAGGGTACCGGTGGTTAATCACCAAATTTGGTCACAGATGGGTATGCCTGCTAGGGCCCAGGAGATGAAGTTCCAAAAAGTGCTTAAACTGTTGTCAGCAGGTATTACAGCTGTGGTGAAAGTGATTGATCCAAGCAGTGTGGTTGAAGCACACCAGGACGGACTGGGATTCCTTTGTAATGCGTTTTTTGAACTCAATAACATCAGGAGGGCCGCTATTAGGCCAGTGCTTAATCCGAATTTGGCAAGTTTGTGCAAACCAACCAGTGTACCACCACAAAATCTGTTGTTTGGAGGTAACCTTGCGAAAAGGGTCAAAGAGTGTCATGAAGATGTTAAAACTATGGCCCTCATTAAGCCGGCTGGTAAGCAGGGCAAAAGGTTTTCTCCGTATTGGAAAAGAACTAAGGTGGATGCAGGAGAAGGAACGAGCCGTTCAGGTCTTCAATTTCGGAACTGGCAGGCTGCCAGCATGAAGGGGAAGGTGCCTTTCTCCACAAGAGGTCGAGGACAACAAGGTCCGCAAGGAAAGATGCAGGTAAGGAAAACATCAACAGACGATGAATTAATTGATGTTCCTGTTCAAATTGGGGGAAGGTTAAAATTGTTTCTCAAACAATGGCAGCAGTTGACATCAGATTTGTTCATACTTAGTAGTATTGAAGGGGTGAAAATTGAATTTTACTCTAAAGACAGTCTACCTAATCAACATTTCCTAGTCGTAAACTTTGTTTTTCAGATGAAGAAAATGTGCTTATTCAAGCAGAGATTCAGTCGTTACATAAGAAAGGGGTAATTGAGCCTTCTGTCTATCAAAGGGTCGACAATTTGTGTCAAATATATTTCCCAGATCTAAAAAGACTGGGGGGTGTAGAATTATTTTGGATTTATCGAGCTTGAACAAATTTGTTTGTTATAGGCATTTCAAAATGGAAACCTTTATCACGGCCAAACATCTAGTGTCCAAAGGGTGTTATATGGCAACTATTGATTTAAAGGATGCGTATTACTCAGTGTCTATTCATGAGATGATAGAAGATATTTGAAATTTATTTGGATGACTCAGCTGTGGCAATTCAGGGCATTGCCGAATGGATTAACTTCAGCTCCTAGATTATTTACTAAATTGGTAAAACCTGTGTTAGCGTTACTTAGAGCTCAGGGGCATGTGGTAATGGCCTACTTAGATGATATTCTGATTGTTGGAAAGACTCATGCTGAAACTCAATCATCAGTTTCAGTTATAAAAATAACTTTTGAACAAATGGGATTTGTGATTCACCCAGATAAATCTAAATTATCACCAGTCCAAATTATTGATTATCTGGGATTTACCATTAATTCCAATCACATGTTGGTAACTTTGCCCAGGGATAAATTGAATCAGTTAATTGAGGACTGTGTTAATCTCGTTGGAGAACAAAGGCCTTCGATTAGACAAGTAACCAGGTTAATTGGGAAGTTGGTGGCAGCATTTCCAGCTGTGCAGTATGGTCCTCTACATCATCAACAATTACAACGATCAAAGGAACAGGCACTGAGAATACAAAGGGGCCATTTTGATAGGCCTATGCAGTTGTCAGCTGGGGCGATTGCTGACGTACAATGGTGGATAGCAAATGTTTCAACAAGTTTTAGGAAGGTTTTGGTGGAACCACCGTCATTGATATTACAGACTGATGTAAGTGCACTGGGTTGGGGTGCAACAGATATGTCTTCTAGTTGTGGAGGCAGATGGAATGTGGATGAGACATCGCTTCTTCAACTAAGAGGGATTAATTATTTAGAGTTGTTGGGCACCTGGTATGGGCTCAAAGCTTATTGTTCTAGAAGGAGGGATCTGCATGTGCAGGTTCAGATTGACAACACCACGGCAGTGGCATATGTAAACCACATGGGTGGAGTTAAGTCTTGTGATAGACTGGCTAACCAGATTTGGAGCTGGTGTATTGACAAAAATATCTGGCTTTCAGCACTTTATTTGCCAGGAAGGTTCAACACGGTAGCTGATACTAGGTCACGTCAGTTTAATGACAACATTGAATGGATGTTAAATCAGGATGTATTTAACCAAATGATTGTTCAGTATGGATTGCCAGATATTGACTTGTTGCATCTCGATTAAATCATCAGTTACCTAGATATGTTTCATGGGAACCAGATTCTGGGGCAGTAGCAGTGGATGCGTTTTCGCTGCATTGGGGAGGAATGTTTGTGTATGTATTTCCTCCATTCTGTCTCATCAGCAAATTGGCCTACACAAGCATGGTTTCCCATTGTATTACAAATGGCTAGGGAGCCTTACATGCTTATTCCCAAGAATAAAAATCTACTGGTAAATCCAGTCACTACGGGGATCAACATCCTTAATATGATCGTATTGATCTGTTAATTTGCAGATTTTAAGGAGGCCATACCTGGGGAGAGGACTGTCTCATCGGACTGTGGATGTTCTCACGTCGGCCTGCAGGGATAGTACACAGCAGCAATATATCACCATATATAAAGAAGTGGGAGCAATTCTGCCTACAGCAGAATATTGTATATCACACTGCAGGGATCACGGACGTATTGGAGTTTTTGTCAACTCTTTATTTCGACCAGAAATTAAGTTATAGTGCGATCAATTCAGCCAGAAGTGCTCTGTCTTCTTATTGACCTATGAATGCAGAATTACCTACCGTAGGGACACATCCGTTAGTTTCACGATTCATGAAGGGAGTTTTCAATTCTAATCCTCACTAAACCAGGTATGCCGGGATTTGGAATGTGAGTGAGGTTCTTATGGTTCTTCGCCAGTGGGCTCCGGTTACAAGCCTATCTATAGCCAAATAAACTATTAAGGTGTCATGCTTATGGCGTTGGTTTTAGCTCAACGTGTACAAACGTTGCAAAAGCTACGGCTGGATAGAATGCATGTGTCGGCAGATGCCATTGTATTTTATGTCTATGATTTGCTTAAACATAATAGAAGAGGCAAGACAGGATGTAAGATTGTGTTTTCAGCATATCCTGCAGATGATCGCTTGTGTGTAGTCTCACATTTATCACGTTACAATTGAGATTACTCAACCTCTGAGAGGAACAGAGTCGCTTTGTTTATTAGTCACAAAAAACCACACAGTAAGGTGTCGGTGCAAACAATTTCAAGGTGGCTAAAGCAGGTCCTGGCAAGTGCTGGAATTGATACTGATAAATTCAAATCTCATTCCACCAGGGCGGCATCAACTTCCGCGGCAAGAGCGATGGACGTGCCAATAGACCATATCCTCGCAGCCGCAGAATGGTCCAGTGAGCTAACTTTTCAGAGATTTATCACAAGCCGATTTCAAGGCTCGGGGTGTTTGCTGATTCTGTTTTGAGTACTGTTACATTTTCCCCCTGAGTTAGAGGGGTTTGTTATGATTTGTTTGTAAATAAACTGTTATTCATTTAGCAAATGTATTACTGATGCATGATTGATTGTTAACGACTTTTTAGTCAATCCAGGCAGTGTGAACGTCGGATTTCGGTCTGCGGCGGAATTCACAGTGCTTTGAAGTCTTCACGTAGTCACTCACGTGACTCCGAAGTAAAATAGTAAGATTAAACGAGAACTTACCAGTTTGAAGTTTGATCTTTATTTTATGAGGAGTCGAGTTGAGGGACTACGTGCCCTCTGCTCCCACCCTCATAGATCTCATCTGGTAGTTCTAGTTTTATCATCTTACCGTTATACTTCAGTCATTGTTAGCTGTGAATTCATTCCGCTGCTTTGAAGATTGACGCACCAACGGCTGTACGGGCTTCTATTCACGTAGTCCCTCAACCCGACTCCTCATAAAATAAAGATTAAACTTCAAACTGGTAAGTTCTCGTTTAATCTTACTATTATGGTGCGTACTTCAAATAATACTCCTGACAACTCATTCCATGCACCCACCACCCTCTCAGTGAAAAGTTGCCCTTCGGGATCCGATTAAATCTAGCCCTTGCCATTGAAGATGCCCCATCTACACCAGTCCCACATGCCAAGCAAGCAGGTTCACTTAGAGAAACTGCCAAGTCACTCGACAGAGCCAGTAAATCTTGACATGAGGCTTCTGATCCCACATCTAAGAAGATAAGATAAACTTTTCTAACTCGCAGACAGTCGAGACTAGCTTGGTGTCTGATGTAACAAATAACACTTGTATTCTGTACCAAGAACAGCTAATTTCAAAAACATAGACTACTGCTGTTTGTACAGTAGATTAGGGTAGAAGTGTGGACTTAATGATTATATACAGATACACCAATGATTTACAGGCAACTGGCTGTCCAACACTTTTTTAAATCTGGAGAAAATGACCAGAGGCCTCTCGAAATCCCTCCTTGGAATTTCCCCTGAAAATGTGGCACCCAGGCCGGGTGAGGCGGCCGATCTCGACCTCATCGGGACTTCCGCGGCCGATCGGCGGGTCGAATCTGCCCCCTGCGGCCGGGGCTCTGGAACTCCAGCCCGACCGGAACTGGTAGATCCGTTTCCATAGCCAACCTCCGTCCTGTGGCATTATGCCAGCGAATGTCCTCTCCAAACCAATGGCAGACCGTCAACAACTAGTTCCTGATTTCCCATCTACCTCAGACTATCTTTAATAAGACGTTGGTGGACTTTATCTTGCACTCAACGTTATTCCCTACATCCATTGTGTATATATATATTTATATAAGAAACGTGACACGTGACTAAGCAAAGAATCTCACTGTGCTTAGTCACGTGTCACAATAAAGTATTTCTATTCCTATTCCTATCTGTACACTGTGGAGGGCTGATTGTAATCATGCATAGTCTTTCCGCTGACTGGATAGCACGCGACAAAAACATTTTGGTGCACTTGACCATAAACTAAATTAATCTAAACTAAACTAAACTACCTGGCGGTGGGTCGGATTCACAAAAATGAGAGTTAAATTGACTTTATTATTATATGCACAGTAAGGTACAGGTGCAATGAAAAATCTTGTCACAGCCATACTGCACAAAAACAAACCTTTTGCCCCAACTTGGCCATGTCAACCAAGATGCCCCATCTACTCTAATCCCACCTGCCCGCCTTTTGCGCATATCCCTCTAAACCTGTCCAAATGTCTTTTAAATGCTATTATAGTACCTCCTTAACTACCTCCTCCGGCAACTCGTTCCATACACCCACCACCGTCTTTGTGAAAAAAAGCTGCCCCTCACGTTCCTATTCCATCTTTACCCCCTCACCTTAAATCTTTCGTCACTGGTTCCCTTCTCCGGATAAAGGACTCTGTGCATTCCCCATATCTATTCCCCTCATGATTTTACACACATCTGTACGATCACCCTTCAGCATTCCTGCAATTTTCCTTGATTTTTTTTTCAATTGAGATTACAAGCCTGATACAAAGCGAAAAGGTTTTTTTGATTGAAAGATGCAGCATGATAGATATTGATCTCTGGCAACGACACATCTCGACTGTATGAGCCTGTCCCACTCACTCCTGATTGAAGAATACAGCATGGAAATAGGCTCTTCGGCCCATCGAGTCCGAGCCGACCATCGATCGCCAGTTCACACAAGTTCTATGTCATCCCACTTTCTCATCCACTCCCTACGCACTGGGGGCAATTTACAGAGGGCCAATTAGCCTACAAACCCGCACGCCTTTGGGATGTGGGAGGAAACCGGAACACCTGGAGGAAACCCACAGGGTCACAGGGAGAACGTGCAAACTCCACATCGACAGCTCTCGAGAGCAGGTCTTACCCGGGTTTCTAGCGCTGTGAGGCAGCGATCTATCGGCATTATTTCTGCTTATTGTTACTTGTTGTTAAGTACAGACCCTCCCTGGGTTATGATTCTGTTCCTGTGAGCTGTTGGTGACCTGATCAGTTGGCCAATTGGAAATACGGCAGTGAACCAAGATCCCACACGCGGATGATGCCGTCAGAGTTGGGCTGTCCCGTGGGAAAATACCATGTCCGTAAGGTGACAAAAATTCTGGAGAAACTCAGCGGGTTTCATTGCCAGAGTGAGGCCCAGCGCAAATTGGAGCAACAGCACCTCATATTTCACTTGGGTAGTTTACACCCCAGCGGTATGAACATTGACTTCTCTAATTTCAGGTAGTCCTTGCTTTCTCCTTCCTTCCCCTCCCCCTTCCCATCTCTACGACAAACCTACTGTCTCCGTCTCTTCCTTTCTTTTTCCCACCCCTTCCCCCCGACATCAGTCTGAAGAAGGGTCTCGACCCGAAACGTCGCCTACTCCTGTTCTCCATAGATGCTGCCTCACCCGCTGAGTTTCTCCAGCATTTTTTGTCTACTTTCGATTTTTCCAGCATCTGCAGTTCCTTCTTAAACATAAGAAGGAAGGTGGAGAAGACCCGTATCTTAATTCAAAGTGGCACAGCGATAGAGTTTCTGCCTTACAGTGCCAGAGCTCCAGGTTCGATCCTGACTGAGGGTGCTGTCTTTGTGTGGGGTTTGCGAGATTCTCCTTGTGACCGCGTGGGTCTTCTCTGGGTGCTCCGGTTTCCTCCCACACTCCAAAGACGTGCCGGTTTGCAGGTTAATTGGCTTCTGTAAATTGTCCATAATGTGTAGGATAGGGCGGCATGGTGGCACAGCTGTAAAGTTGCAGTCTCGCAGCGCCAGTGACCAGGGTTCGATCCTGACCACGGGTGCTGTCTCTACGGAGTTTGTACGTTCTCCCTGTGACTGTGCGGGTTTTCTCTCAGGTGCCCCGGTTTCCTACCACCTCTCTAAGGCGTGCCGGTCTGCAGGTTAATTGCCTTCTGTAAATTGTCCCTAGTGTGCAGGATAGAACTAGTGTACGGGGTGACCACTGGTCAGCGTGGACACGGTGGGCCGAAGGGCCTGTTTCCACACTGCATCTCTAAACGAAACTTATTTATTTCCAATGTGTTTCATAGTCCGTAATCAGTCACTTTAGCTTTTATAGTTTTTAATTACCTTTGAATGTCAGAGAAAAAAAATTAAAAGCTGTTAAAAATTCTTGCTGGCCTTGCCATCTTGTAAAGCCTGTCAGTGGGTACAAGGTCCTGGCTTCCCACATTCCACTCGAGGCCCAGCCACCACCAAGAACACCCTGTCACCTTGTAAGTAAGTAAGTAATTTTTATTTATATAGCACTTTTAAATCAAATCATGTGGAAGCCAAAGTGCTTTACAGAGAAATAAAAATTAGATTACCATACATCCATATCAAATTTTAAAAAAGAAGAAAAATAAAAACAGAATACACTATAGGATTCAACATGAACGTCCCCCCAACAGCAGAATCAACACTTGTGGGGAAAGGCACCAAAAAGTCCAGTCCTCCTCCTCCTAGTCCACCCGAGGTCGGGGCCTATTTGAGGCCTCCGCAGCCAGTCACCACAATGGCGCCCGATGTTATAGGCCCTCCTGCCATGAAGATGGAATGCCGGCGTCGGGTGAACTGTCCTCAGCGGCTTGGAAATGTCTGGAGCGGCCGCTTCCTCCCCGGAGACCGCGGCATCTGAAGTCCTCAGGCCGCGCTGGTTGGAGCCCCGACTGGCGATCTCTGATCCCAGGCCCCGCAGTGTTTTAAATCCAGCTGGACGCCCGCAGCCACAGCTCCGCGGTGTTGGGAGTTGGCAGTCACAGCACTCCGGAGCTTACCGCACGGTGACCCGGGTAGGGCATCGCCCGCTCCGTGATGCTGTCCCAGCGCTGTGCCGCCGCTGAAGCTGTAGTCGCGGCAGGAGACCGCTCCAGTCCCGATGGTGGGCCGCATGGAGAGGCTGAAGAAGATGTGCGTAGATGAGGTGCCACAGAACGATTGGGTCTTCCACACTCAGTCCAAATAAATATTCAACTGTGAGGTTTAGGTTTTGTCATTGTCACGTGTATCGAGGTACAGTGAAAAGCTACCAGATCAGATTAAACTATGCATAAATACAATCGTCAAAATATGTAGATCGAGGGCCTGTCCCACCTGGGTGACATTTTCGGCGACAGCCTGAAGAGAAGTTGTCGCGGCGTGTTGACGGGTGGCGCGGGGTGACGGGGGGTGACGCGGCGTGACGATGGGGGTGACGCGGCGTGACGGGGGGTGACGGGGGGTGACGGGGGGTGACGCTTGTAGTGACGAGCGGTGTCTCCCTGCCGCCCCTGGATTTTGGAATGTTCACAATCTTCAGGCGACATCTGGGTGTCATCATGTCAGACGCTGACGTATGCTGTCCTGCGGGTGACGCCCGGTGACCCGGGCATATAAAAGGCGCCGACTTTCAAAACTTTTTAGATTATTTGGCTGAAGATAGCCAGGGGGCAAAGTGTCCATAAAGAATGGAAAGTACAAAAGTCCAATGTCCGCAATGGGGTAGAGGTGAATCGGACAGGACCTAAGCTTAAGGAAGGACAGTTCATAAACTTGATAACTGAGGGGGAAAAGCTGTTCCTGAGTCTTGTGCTGCACGCTATTACATATAAACATAGAAAAATAGGTGCAGGAGCAGGCCATTTGGCCCTTCGACCCAGCACCGCCATTCAATATCGCCATGGCTGATCACCTAAAATCAGTACCCCGTTCCTGCTTTTTCCCCCATATCCCTTGATTCCTTTAGCCCTAAGAGCTAAATCTTGTGTTAAACTCTCTCTTAAAAACACCCAGTGAATTGGCCTCTGCTGCCCTCAGTGGCAGAGAATTCCATGAGCTGTGACCACGATCACTGTCAACATCAGGAAAGCTTTCAAGGTGCCAACGTAATGAATTTGGGGCTATCTACACATGAAGTTATCCTTTGCCTCGCTTGCAGCTCAAAGTCTTTCCAGTTTGAACACCAGGCATCAGAGTACCAATGATCAGGTTTCACCCCAGGTCTCTGTCTCAACGTAATCACTGTGCTTTCTGCTGCGTGCTGGTTTTTTCCAATTGCTCACATCCAGGGTGCCTTCCTCGTTACTGGGTGCGCGCGTGTGTGTGTGTTAACGTTCTGTACCATTTGCCCGACAGGAGCGGGGAGAAGAAGGGATGACTATGCTAATATTTAAAGCAATGACTATCAACCTCTTCAACCAATTCTGAACCCTTCATATTGACTTTTATTTGCTCACTCTTTCTTGTCAGTTTTCTCTCTGTCTCTCTTTTTTTTCTTTTCAAAAACTTCATTCGACACAATCATATGATACATCACATTAAAACATAATCAGAATTACAATAAAACAAATAATCATTATAGTATAACAGTGCATTCATTGTTTACAATACTCTCAACCCCACGCGGTGGCCAGCGCCAACGGAAGGCCTGCAGAGTCCCCGTGGACACCGCGTGTTCCTTCTCCAGGGACACGCGCGCACGGACGTAAGCCCGAAAGAGGGGCAGGCAGCCGACACTAGCCTGACCATCGACCGCCCGCTGCCTCCCTCCCTTTCTCTCTCTCTTTTTCTAAATCTTATTATTCTATCCTCTTTATTTCATTTTTCTCCCCCATTTGCCACTAAAATGATCATTTTTTTCCTATTGCTGTCATTTGATTTTATCTAATTGGATATGGACATGAAGTACCATCCTACGATTCTCTACAATCCATGCTGTCCTGTAATAGTCGCCATGTCGTCGTTGTTTGAGATGAGCTTAGTTTATTGCCACGTGAAAAGCTTTTGTTGTGTGATCAAAGATGGTCCGAGGGTCTCCAATGAGGTAGGTAGTAGCTCAGGACCGCTCTCTGGGTGGTGATAGGATAGTTCAGTTGCCTGATAACAGCTGGGAAGAAACTGTCCCTGAATCTGGAGGTGTGAGTTCTCAAACCTATGTACCTCAAGCCCTTCAGCTCACAATACTTGGGCCAAAAATGATGCCAAGACCAATTCTTATCTGCCTGCACATAATCCATGTCCTTCCACTCCCTGCATATCTTTATCCCTATCCGAAGGTCTCTTAAATGCCACTATCGCATCTACCTCCACCAGCACCCCAGCAGCACGTCCCAGGCACTCACCACCCTCTGTGTCTAAAACATACCCCGCACATCTCCTTCAAACTTTGCTCCTCTCACCTTAAAGCTGGGCCCTCGTATTTGATTTTTCTATCCTGGGAAAAAGGTTCCAACAGAGTGCCCTGTCTATACCTATCACGGTTTTATATCCTTCCAACAGGTCTCCCACTCCCTCTGGCATTCCAGGGAAAGCAATCCAAGTCTGTCCAACCTCTCTAATACCCCCTTATTTATTCTGGTGAACCTCTCTTGCATCCTTTCCAAAGCCTCTGACTCCACCGTGCGCCCAGGACTCCAAGCGCGGCCAAACCGAAGTCCTATAAAGCTGCATTATTACTTCCTGGCTCTACATTTTCAGGGAGTTATGAACTTGGACCCCAAGATCCCTCTGTACATCAAACTAATTTTCACTCCAAAAAGCCCAGTGCAGTGAAGGTCAGCTTTTTTGTTTGTAGGTCAGTGTTAACATAAATAAATGGACATTGCAGGAACATTTAACTGGTGTCTTTATGAAGCTTGTGTTTTTATTGTCATAGACACACAGCGTGGAATCAGGCCCTTCGGCCCTACTTGCCCACATCAACCAACATGTCCCATCTACACTAGTCCCACCTGCCTGCGTTTGGCTCATATCCCTCCAAACTTATCCTGTCCATGTACCCTGTCTAAATGCTTCTTAAACATTGCAATAGTACCTGCCTCAACTACCTCCTCCGGCAGCTCGTTCATGCACCCACCACCTTTTGTGTAAAAAGGTTACTCCTCGGGTTCCTATTAAATCTTTCTCCTCTCACCTTCAACCAATGTTCCCTGGTTCTCGATTCTCCTACACTTGGCAAAAGACTCTATGCGTTCACACGATCTATCCCTCTCATTATTGTGTACGCCTCTATAAGATCACCCCTCATCCTCCTGCACTCTAAGTAATAAAGTCCTAGTCTGCTCACCCTCTCCCTCCCTGTAGCTCAGGCCCTTGGGTGGGGCTCATGTTGTCGACCTCCCCGTGGTCAGCTCTGTCAACTGACCTCAGTCAGGCGAGCGACAACAAACAGAGACAGCAGCGGGATAATGCAACCTCACTCGCCGCAGCTTGCAGCCCTAATGCAACCTGAGTCGCCGCGGCTTGGCGCCAACCCGGAGCATGCGCCCTTTTCAGGGCGGGCACCTACAGATGTTGAACCGGATGGCACCACCCTGCTGCAGCTGAATGCAGAAGGGCATGACTGGCCACAGCGCCTAGAGGGCGTTACATAACTTCTGCTGACTCAAACGCAAGAAGGCCCTTGGGTCCTGGCAACATCCTCGTAAATCTTCATCTGCGCCCTTCCCGGTTTTTAACTTGGAGATCTCTAAGGAACACATCTTTTCCTGGTTCACCTATCAGCGGAAATTGGCGAAATGATCTTAAGGAACCACATTGTCTTTAAGTATCGCAAGATTGTTTAACTGTCCTTTGCCTGGCCCCTTGTAATACAAGTGTCCTGGATTTCAGTCTAATTATTGAACAAATGGCAAACTTCATGACACAGACTTGATGTATCGTTTCCTCTGATCTAATTATAGAGCAGCTAAGTATAAAATGCTATTCTCTGCTTTATGTTCTTCGCCCAGCCTTTTTACCAACATTAGTGGATTGTGGAAAATGTTTCCCCCGACATGCAGCTCCAGAAATTACTCAGAAATACAGGAATACAAATGGTTGCCTGAAGTTCCTCTCTCTGACATTTAATCTAACGGGGCTAACGTACTCAGCTAAGTTATTGCACAAAGCAATCTGCGCTGAAATTGTCGATGCTTGTGCAGTGGTGTCCGAGGGAATCTTTATCAGGGCCTCGTTTTTAAATAAAGGAAAGATGGAATAAACTCGGGTCCGTCGACATCATGTTATGGCAACTTCCGAGGGTTGCAAATATTATTCAGAGGTAACTTAATACATGCAACGTGTCAGAAGCCCCAATTTTTAAGGCAGAGATAGATAAATTATTGATTAGTACGGGTGTCAGGGGTGATGGGGAGAAGAAGGCAGAAGAATGGGGTTAGGAGGGTGAGATAGATCAGCCATGCTTGAATGTTGGAGTACACTTGATGGGCCGAATGGCTTAATTCTGTTCCTATTACTTATGACCTGATGAGCATCAAAGACATAGAACAGCTCAGCACAGAACAGGGTCTTTGACCCGCAATATGTAGGAAGGAACTACAGATGCTGGTTTATACCGAAGATGGCCACAAAGTGCTGGAGTATCTCAGTGGGTCAGGCCGCATCTCTGGAACAAATGGTTGGGTGACGTTTCGGGTCGGAATAGACGATCGGTTCAGGTCTGAAGAAGGGTCCTGACCCGAAACGTCATCATTCCTTTTCCTCCAGAGATGCTGCCTGACCCGCTGAGTAACTCCAGCACTTCATATATCTATATGTCTGTCTGTCTGTCTGTCTGTCTGTCTGTCTGTCTGTCTGTCTGTCTATCTATCTATCTATCTATCTATCTATCTATCTATCTATCTATCTATCTATCTATCTATCTATCTATCTATCTATCTATCTATCTATCTATCTATCTATCTATCTATCTATCTATCTATCTATCTATCTATCTATCTATCTAAAACATGATGACAAGTTAAACTAATCTTCATTGCCTGGATGGGATCCATATCCCTCCATTCCCTGCATATCCATGTGCCTATCCAAAAGCCTCTCAACGCCCCAATTGAATCAGCCTCCACTACACCCCTGGCAGCCCATTCCAGACACCCATCACCCACTGTGTAAAAAACTTGTACTGAGGCGTGAAACTTTGGTTTAAATTCCGTGCCAAGATTTCTGCATTAAATATTCATTTCACACCTCAGTGCAGAGTTATAGAGTGACACAGTGTGGAAACGAAACAAGCCCTACGGCCCAACTTGCCCACATGTTCCAGCTACACTAGTCCCACCTGCCTGCGTTTGGCCCATATCCCTCTAAACCTTTCCTATCCACCTACCTGTCTAGCTGTTTCCCAAACGTTGGGGGGGGGGGGGGGGGGTCTCTGCCTCAACTACCTCCATAAAGTAATTCCATTAAATAAAAAATTAAAGCCAAAAGTTATAGAACTAGTGTGAATGGGTGATCATAGGTCGGCGTGGACTCAGTGGGCCGAAGGGCCTGTTTCCACGCTGTATCTCCAAACAAAACTAAGCTAAGTGCGCAAAGTAAAATGACAATTCGGGCTGTTTTAACGAACCGGGTAGGGGAGTTTAATGGCACCCTAATTCTGTGCAAAGATTTTTGCATTAAACAATCATTTCACACCTCACAGTACCATAAAGTAATTCAATTTAAAACAATTTCAGATCGGAGGTAGATTTATTAAGCTGAGGTAAATAGCCAGGATAGCATTCGAATTCTGTCGCATGTTCACCCCACCTCCTTTAATGTTTGGGAAGGGACAGATTCTTTGAGTATAATTGAGTCGACACAGATATGTACCTTGGCACACAATTTAAAAAGGGATGAAAGGAGACACGAGCGATCAAATTGGTCCCTGAGAAACAACCAACTAATTAATTGTTTAAACGTTAATTAACTAAATTGCTTAACTTATCCATGCTTTAATTCAGTTTAAGGAAATAAAGATTATGTCGCTATTGTCAGTCTCAAGAAGCCTGTAAATCATTCAACATGAGTACGTTTCAGATTTGTAAGAATGCTTTTAAAGTCTGCAGGCTTTCTATTATGATCATTTTTTATGTTCTTGACTCGCATTCAGAGATAAGGAAAAGCAAGGCTGTGCGCTGATTTAATGAACTTTGCAGGAGTTTTGTCTGTTCGGCTGGTCAATCATTGTGTGCGCTGGTTTAATTGTTCTGAAATAAATCAAAGTCTCTGCCAGATTTAATTGAAATCAGCGTGATTTATTTATCTTTTCTATTTTATCTTCTATTATTAATAGCTATTTTCCCCCCATCTTTTAGCTTCTTTGTGTCACATGCCGTCGCTGACACTGCCATTGACATCCTGTAACAGGTGAGATGGCCGCACCGTGACAGAGGGTTTCTGGGCAGAGACAGCACACATTTAGATAGTGCTTATTATAACCCCAGGATATTAGTTTAGTTAGAGATACAGCGTGTAAACGGGAAACATGTAGACAGGCACATGGATAGGGTAAGTTTAGAGGGATACGAATCAAAAACAGGCAGGTGGAACTAGTGAGAATGGGGTATGTTGGTTGGCATGCACAAGTTGGGCCTGTTTCCATGCTGTACTAGACTAAGTGGGACCCGTTGGGTACCAGATTCACACGGGAGGGCTGGTCCCACAACGCAATATTCCACTTCTCCACCAATTCCAATATTGGTGGGCAGTGGGGGGGGGATGTCATAGTCATGTCATGTCATGTCATTGTCATCAGTTGCCCCAAACACCGGCCACCGAATGGTGAATGAGGTCTGATTGACCTGGACGATGACACGTTGGCCTAGCTCGCCTCAACGGAGCTGCAGGTCTAAAAGACACACGACAGAAGACTAATCCATTTCAAGTCAAGTCAAGTTAAGCACAGGGCAGGCGGGGCCAGCCAACAATACAACCCATTTGCTTTCATTTCAGGTGAGGTCAAACAAAGCAAAGGCAAAGCAAAAGCAAAAGCACAGGGCAGGCCAAACAACTCATTTCATTTCATTTCAATTTCCATTTGAAATTTCAAGCACAGGGCAGGCCAAACAACTCATTTCATTTCATTAAGGGCTAACAAATCATTTATTGCAAGCACATTAAGAGTTAACAAATCATAATTCATTGCAAGCACATTGCTGGCTAACAAATCATTTATTGCAAGCACATAAAGGGTTAACCACATAAAGCACATAACTACATAAACCACATAAACCAAATAAAGCACATAAAAGGTAGACTCACAATTCAGTAGACTCACAGTTCAGTAGACTCACAGTTCAGTAGACTAACAGCAGAATCAGAGTTGTGGCCCCTTCCTCGCGATCTTTCAGAGTGACTGACGTTCAGGCATCCAGGGTTTTATAGTCATGCCCTCCCACAGGAAGTGGCGTTATCTTCATCATGGTGATTGACAGGCGAGAGGACCAATCAGCTGATCTCAAGATTTTTTAAACACTCATAACTTTTTTATTTTTCATCGATCGGAAACATCCTCGGGGCTGCCTCAGGACTGTGAGTAAGATGGCCAAAAATCATAGCGATATAAGGTAGCGTTTTGTTCTAAAATCAATATACAGCGCAGACATGAAGTGGTCAAGATGAGATTTTTAATTATATAGATGACACTATGACTCTCAATGACTAGTTTAGTTTACAGATACAGCACGGAAACAGACCCTTTGGCGCACCGAGTCTGCACCGAGCACATGGAGGATACACACGCAGGTCATGGGGAGAACTTACAAACTCCGTACAGACTGCACCCGTAGTCAGGATCAAACCCGGGTCTCCAGCGCTGTAAGCCAGTAACCCTACCATTGCGCCACTCTGCTGCCATCTCAAAGTGCTTTACCTAGTCACTGATATACTTTAGAAATGTAGGGGACTGTGATATTATGGGGAGTTTGTCAGCCAATTTAGTATTGTTATTAGTTTATTATTGCCACGTGTACATAGATAGAGTGAAAAACATTCTAACTCAGGCAGATCACGCAGTACAAGAGGACATCATGCAAAAGAGAAAATACATAGAATGTGGACTGTTTCAGCCACAGAGAAAGCACAGACAAAAAAAAAGTGTGAGGACTGCAAATAGGTAGACTGGAAGATCAGGTATCCTTAACATGTGTGAGTCTGCTAAAACAGGGAAGAAGTTGTTCCTGAATCTGAGGTAGGTGCTTTCGAATGTTTATATCATCTGGGAGTGGGGAGTAAAGAGAATGGCCGGTGTGTTGAGTGGTCCTCGATGATGTTGGCTGCTTCCCCTAGGCTGCATAAAGAACAAATAGAGTTGATGGGGAGAGGCTGGTTTGTGTGATGGAACGGGCTGTGATCACAGCTCTCCGAAATCTCTTGTGGTCTTGGGCAGAGCAGTTTCCATACCAAAATATGATGCATCCCGATGGAATGCTTTCTGTAGGATTTGCTAAGAGTCACTGGAGATTTGTCAAATTTCCTTAGCCTTCTGAGGAGAAGCATTAGTGTGCATTGCTTGGCCATAGTTTTTTTAATTTCAAAATAGACTTTATCAGGTAATAAATATATACAACACATGAAGCGTGCAAGAAATTCATCCAACATTTTCGGAGGCTACACAAACATTCAATACTGTTTACGCACATTGCGCAAATTTCACAAATTTGCCCCCACCCTTGCCACTAACGTGGCCCGCTGGCGTGGAATCCCTTCCCTCCCCTTATTTTTGAGGGGCGTCTCCACCACACCCTGCCCGCCATGTCCAGCAGCGGAAGGGAGTCTGTGGTCCTCCCCCTTGGCGTTGGCTGCACCGAGCTTCAGTGCGTCCCTCAGCACGTACTCCTGCGGGCCAGTCGGCAACATTCCCCCGACGGACATCTCGCTCCGCTGGCGTCAATGCAGTAGACCCAAGGAAGATCATTGAATTTCCACCTGGGAACTTGAAGGTAATTTCCACTTTAGCTAGCAATGTTGCAACATTTTGAAACACATCAGCATTTCTCTCGCAGCCAGGTCGAAACACTGAAATTTAACACAGCATTAACAATGGGAGGAACAATGAGGGTGGTTAAAGCACGGTGAATGATGGGGCACGAGAGAATATTGAGGAACCGAGGGACCACAGTGTGCAAGGTTTGATGACGTTGGCAGCACAGGTTGATGAGGTGGTACAGAAGGAATAAAGGACACTTCCCCTTCTCCCCTCTCCCATCGGGCAAATCGTATAGAAGTGTGAAAACACACACAACTCCAGATTCAGCGTGTCCATCTTTTGTCGTGACTGCACTCCACTTCTCTGTAGATAGACACAACGGTATAGGTCGAAGTTAGACACAAAAAGCTGGAGTAACTCAGTGGGACAGGCAGCATCTCTGGAGGGAAGGAATGGGTGACATTTCGGGTCAAGACCCTCGACCCGAAATATCACACGTTCTCTCCAGAGATGCTGCCCGTCCCGCTGAGCTACTCCAGCATTTTGTGTCTATCTTCGGTGTAAACCAACATTTGCAATTTCTTTATTTTAGTTTAGTTTTGTTCAGAGAGATAGCTCGGTAGCAGGCCCTTCGGCCCACTGTCCTTGCCGACCTGTGGTCCCTGAACACTGATACTATCCTATGCACACCAGGGACAACTTACAATTATACCAAGCTAGTTAGCCTATAAACCTGTACGAATTTGGAGTGTGGGAGGAAACCAGAACTCCCGGAGAAAACCCACACGGATCACGGGGAGAACGTGCAAACTCCGTGCAGACAGTACCCGTGGTCAGGATCGAACCAGGGCCTCTGGCGCTGTAAGGTAGCAACTCTCCTGCTGCGCCACCGTGCCACCCCTTCCTCCCTACACATTCTGCCTGCCCCAAGTCGCTGTCTTGGGTTTCATCGAAGTGGCCCACAATGCTCAAAGGATGCGACCTGGCACGTCCCGCAGCATCAGACAGGGGCACGCTGCTCCCCAGCAACTCCCTGAGCATTTAACAACCCTCCCGGCGAGGCAGTGGAATCAGTTGACAGCACACACCCACAGACCTCAGCAGACGCTCCTCAAAATTGCCCGATGATAACAGTTAAATCAGTCCTCGCCTGTCGAGACCATCTGTTACAGGTGTGTCCCTTCAGCCTGAGAACAGGCACATCAATACTTGTAGATTTATGGAGCTTGTAAATCAATGTCTTGCTGTTGCACAGTCAGCTGGAAGGAGATGTCTTTATCGGGCTGTGCGGAAACTAGTTTTGCTGTTTGGAGTTCTGGGAAGCTCTCGCTGTGTAATGACCCAACTATCTTGTCAATGGATGAACGGAATAATAGCGGCCTCTGTAAAGAACTCAGCTTCCCACTTCACATGAAAATCAATCTGCTATCCTTTTATTGTTCCTTAAGAAGCAATAGAATGCTGCTGGCCGATCGATGAGAAGTGATATTTCTCCAGCCTCCGTCTCCTCAGTCTTTGTCACCACCCTGACCAAGTTATTTAATTATATTTTTTAACAGGTTCAATCCATTCAAAAGTGGTCTGCCATAACCCTGCCGCACCCTTGGTAACTGACTCAGGGCAGTCAGTGAGAATTGCCCATGGGGTTCTCGTCCAACAGTGTCACGTTGATTTGAAGCAGGTTTTAGTCTGAGCAGATGGGTAAGAAACAGCGACAACGAAAATGAAAATCCCAAAAAGCTGAAGATAATAATAATAATAATAATGATAATATTAATAATAATAATGTGGACTGGACAAGCTAGATGCAGGAAAAATGTTCCCAATGTTGGGCGAGTCCAGAACCAGGGGCCACAGTCTTAGAATAAAGGGGAGGCCATTTAAGACTGAGGTGAGAAAAAACTTTTTCACCCAGAGAGTTGTGAATTTGTGGAATTCCCTGCCACAGAGGGCAGTGGAGGCCAAATCACTGGATGAATTTAAGAGAGAGTTAGATAGAGCTCTAGGGGCTAGTGGAGTCAAGCGATATGGGGAGAAGGCATGCACGGGTTATTGATTGGGGACGGAAGGGCCGAAAGGCCTCCTTCTGCACCTATTTTCTATGTTTCTTTGTTCAATGTAATATTTGATTGTCATTGTAAATACATACAGTGAAATTTCAGGCGCACTGCCCGAGCGGAGCTCCAATGTATCAGATAAATAATAATGAATAACAAGTAACAAATACAAAAACGGCAAGAAAACGTCAAGTCATAATGTGCAATATTTCACAGTATAGTGTTCCGGCTGTATAAATATATTGGCTATGGGGGCTGTGTGTTCAGTGCAGAGTTCAGAGTGGTGATGTCCTTGGGGTAGAAACTGTTTGTTAATCTTGTGGTGTGTGAGCTGATGGACTTGTAACGCTTTCCTGAGGGCAGAAGGGCAAACAACTGATGTGCGGGGATGAGATGAGTCCTTGAGTATGTGTGATGCCTTCCTCAGGCAACCAGAGCTATAGATCTCTTCCAGGGCCGGCAGGTGAGTGTCGGTGGTCTTCATGGGCTGTGTTGATGACTCTCTGCTGAGCCTTCTTGTCAGCCGCAGAACTGTTGCCATACCACACCTGGATGCTGTTAATCTAAAATTAAAACAGAATAGGTGTGGGATATCCATCTCCGAAACATTCAGTTCTGCACCCTCTTCAGTGCCATCTCATCCTTTCTATAACGTAGGGTGGGACAGTGGTGCAGCGGTAGATTTGCTGCCTTACAGCACCAGAGACGCAAGTCGATCCTGGCTGCGGGTGCTGTCCGTACGCAGTTTGTACGTTCTCCCTGTGACCACGTGGGTTTCCCCCGGATGCTCCGGTTTCCGCTCACACTCCAAAGACATACAAGTTTGTAGGTTAATCGGCTTTGTAAAATTGTAAATTGCCCCTAGTGTGGAGGATAGTGCCAGAGCACTGGGCAATCGCTGGTCAGCGCAGAATCGGTGGACCGATGGGGCTGTTTCCGTGCTGCATCTCTAAACTAAATTAAATTTAGCATGGTGACCAGAACTACAAGCCGTACTCCAGGTAACATTGCCAGAAACAATGTTAACTATCGTTAATGGGAGTGTGGAAGGCAGTCGTAGCCGAAAGAGAGATAGCGATATCTTGGTGAAATGAGCTGAAAAATGGCAGATGGAGTTTAACTCAGACAAGTGTATCGTGATATATTTTGGAGTATTAACGAGGCCATGAATGATTTTGGGAAGTATTGTGGGACAGAGGTGGCACGGTGGCGCAGCGGTAGCGTTACTGCCTCACAGCGCCAGAGACCCGAGTTCGATCCCGACTGCGGGTGCTGTCTGTACGGAGAGTGTACTCTCACTTTGCCCACGTGGGTTTTCTCCGGGAGCACCGGTTTCCTCCCACACTCCAAAGATGTACAGGGTTGTAGGTTAATTGGCTTCTGCAAAATTATATCTGATCCCTAGTGTAGAGGATAGTGCTAGCGTACGGGTACCACTGGTTGGCATGGACCCGGTGAGCAGAGGGGCCTGTTTCCGCGCAATCTGAAGGCTAAAGTCCAATTCGATTTCAATAAAGTCGATCATCTGTGAAGCATTTTGGACAAGTCTGAAAATGAGAGAGATGCCGTGTAAAAGTAAGTTCTCTTTTCTTTCCACTGTGACAGCCAAGTAGTTGGATGCGTACCAGAGAATTGAAAAGGCTTGAAACCTCAGAGCAGGAACAAATCAATCAAACCACTGAGCTTCACATCAGCGTTCGTCTGTCAGGTTTTGAGACATTTCTCGCAAAATCCATAGTCATCAGTCTTTGCATTGGAGGCGGATACACTGGGATATATCCTGTAATAATAATAATGGGATATGGAATATAGCCCGCGAGGTGCAGATGCAAGTGAGGGGGGCAGAGGTTTAATGGGAGCCTGAAGAGTATCTTTTTTTACACAGGGTGTGTTGGGTGTATGGGACGAGCTGCCGGAGGAGGTAGTTGAGGCAGGTAGTATCGCAACGTTTAAGAAACATTTAGACAGGTTCATGGATAGGACAGGTTTAGAGGGATATGGGCCAAACACAGGCAGGTGGGACTAGTATAGACAGGGTATGTTGGTCGGTGTGGGCAAGTTGGGCCGAAGGGCCTGTTTCCATGCTGTACCACTCTATGCTCAATCAAACAGTGCCATAGCTTATGGAAGGAATAACTCTGATAAACCCATATTTTGCAAGGCCAACCATGACCAACACAAAACTCACGCAGGACGTTGGGGACCAGAGCCATCGTCTGCCAAACAATGATTCTGGTCACATTGTTCCCGATGTTGGGGAAGTCCAGGACAAGGGGTCACAGTTTAAGGATAAGGGGGAAGTCTTTTAGGACTGAGATGAGAAAATCGTTTTTCACACAGAGAGTGGTGAATGTGTGGAATTCTCTGCCACAGAAGGTAATTGAGGCCAGTTCGTTGGCCATATTTAAGAGGGATTTGGATGTGGCCCTTGTGGCTGAAGGGATCAGGGGGTATGGAGAGAAGGCAGGTACAGGATACTGAGTTGGATGATCAGCCATGATCATATTGAATGGCGGTGCAGGCTCGAAGGGCCGAATGGCCTGCTCCTGCACCTAATTTCTATGTTTCACATTGTTTTCACATTGAATTACAGAGCATGGAAACGCTCACGAGAGACTGCAGATGCTGGAATTTGGAGCAAGAAAGAATCTTCTGCAAGAGCCTAGTTTGTCAAACAACATCTGCAGGTTAATCTGAAAATTCTGACCATTCATTTTACGTACATTTGCTTCTCGTTCTACTGAGTTTAGTTTAGTTTGGTTTAGTTTAAAGATACAGTTCGACAACAGGCCCTTTGGCCTACCGAGTCCACACCGACCAACCATCACCCCGGCACACGAACACTATCCTACACACACTAGGAACAATTTACAATTATACCACGGCAATTGTCTTTGGAGTGTGGGTGGAAACTGGAGCACCTGGAGAAAACCCACGCAGTTCACGGGGAGAACGTACAAACAGCGTACAGACAGCACCCATAGTCAGGATGGAACCTGGGACCCTTGCAGAGCGAGGCAGCAGCACTCCTACTGCACCACTGTGCCATCAAATGAAGCATCTATAGACACTGCCTCCCTGCTGAATGTTTCCAGCCTTTACTGGAGACACAGGAGACTGCAGATGTTGGAATTTGGGGCACGGAAGAATCTTCTGCAGGAACCTATTGTGTCGAGTAACATCAGCAGGTTCACCCAAAAGGTCCGACCATTCTATGAACGCACAGATGCTGCTGAGTTCCGCCGGCAGATTGTTCCCAGCATTGTCTCAGAATTCCAGTGTCTGTGAGGTTTGGCATTTAGACTCATCCGCCCTGACTGCACTGATAAGCACTGTGATGTGTGAGTGAGAAAGCTATGCATTCACGTTCCCGTGCCTCGAGTCAGAGGTGGCATGTCTGGGCACTAACGGCTTGCTCTGCTGGCAGTGACAAATGGTTCCTTCCTGACGGCACTGAATCCTTTCCAACGGGCCGCGTGTCAGCAGCGTGACTGAATACTCTGCCCTCGGCGGGATGCGTGCCGTTGCGACAACATTTTTTAAAGAGCTCCAAACCAAACGCGGCCCGTTCCTCACCCCAAACAGTCGCTCCTTCCACCACCAGCAAGCCATGCCTGCAGTCTCGGCAATCAGCAAAATATGTGCTGCAATATCTCACCACAACCCACGCTGCAACTTCTACATAGAGACATAGAAAATAGGCACAGGTGTAGGCCATTCGGCCCTTCAAACCTGCACCGCCATTCAATATGATCTTGGATGATCATCCAGAATCAGTACCCCGTTCCTGCTTTCCCCCACATCCCTTGATTCCGTTAGTCAGAGCGAAATCTAACTCTCTCTTGAAAACATCCAGTGAATTGGCCTCCACTGCCTTCTGTGGCAGAGAATTCCACAGATTCACAACTCTCTGGGTGAAAACGTTTTTCATCATCTCAGTCCTAAATGGGCTTCCCTTATTCTTGCACTGTGACCCCTGGTTCTGGACTCCCCCAACATGGGGAACATTTTCCCTGCATCTAGCCTAGTCCAATCCCTTCAGAATTGGTTGGGCAGCAAAAACATGGGATCACTATCGATCTGCAACTTTCCTCCGAGGTGAGGTTTAGTCGCCGACCATCCGACCCTGCAGCAGGTAGCATGGGATTACATGGTACCCGTGGCAGGGGAAACCCCCCCCGACCTGACCTTGACCTGACCGCGTGGGGTTTCTTCAGGTGCTCCAGTTTTATTCGCACACTCCAAAGACATACCGGTTTGTAGGTTAGACAAAAGTGCTGGGGAAACTCAGCGGGTGCGGCAGCATCTATGGAGCGAAGGAAATAGGCAACGTTTCGAGCCGAAACCCTTCTTCAGACTGATGTAGCGTGGGGGCGGGAAGAAGATAGGAAGAGGAGGAGCCAGAGGGCTAAGGTAGAGCTGAGAAGGGGAGGAGACAATAAGGGCTACCGGAAATTGGAGAAGTCAATGTTCATGCCGCTGGGGTGTAAACTGCCCAAGCGGAATATGTGGTGCTGCTCCTCAATTTATGGTGGGCCTCACTCTGGCCATGGAGGAGGCCCAGGACAGAAAGGTCGGATTTGGAATGGGAGGGGGAGTTGAAGTGCTGAGCCACCGGGAAATCAGGTTGGTTATTGCGGACCGAGCGGAGGTGTTCGGCAAAGCGATCGCCAAGCCTAGGCTTGGTCTCACCAATGTAGAGCAGCTGACACCTAGGGCAGCGGATGCAGTAGATGAGGTTGGAGGAGGTGCAGGTGAACCTCTGTCGCACGTTATTCCATGTTATACCACTTTCTCATCCACTCCCCACACGCGGGGTCAATTTACAGAGTTCCAATTAGTCTACAGACCTCACACGTCGTTAGGGTGTGGGAGGAAACCACAGCACCCGGAGGAAACTCACGCGATCGCAGGGAGAACGTGCAAACTCCACACACACAGTATCAGAGGTTGGGATTGAACCGGGGTCTGTAGTGCTGTGCGGCAGCAGCTTTACCAGCTGCAGCACTGTGCCGCCCCATCTCCATAGATTTGTTGGAGTAAACCTTCAGAGGACACGTTCTACAGTGTTACAGTATGAAACAGGCCCTTCAGCCCTCCTTGCCTTTGCTGACCAAAGTGTCCCATTTACGCTTGTCCCACCTGCCTGCGTTTGGCCCACATCCTGGGGACTAGTGTGGATGGGGCAGTCTACAAGTGGCTATTGTGTTTCTCAAGACAAGAACACTGACCTTGCCATTGCTGCTCTGCTTTTTAGGAGTGAAATGATTTTTTTTCTCCTCTTAATAATAAGGTGTTATTATCTTATCGCAGCAGAAATTAGCATCTGATATCTGATGTCACTGGGTATTCTGCACATGCATCTGTTTAGTGGACAGTTACTCTTCCACATCACCACAACATTCACAATGATCACTCCAGGAACAGCTCACCTCATGTGTATGTCACAAACATTGCCGGTTCTGACAGTGCTTTGTGAACTCCTGCAGTGTACTGTCGACATCTGCGGAGAAATTGTCCAGAGGGTGGTGGGTCATCTGAATGTAGTTTCTATGTTTGCATTTAGAGCTGTCCTTCGCTACAATCCTGCACTGTTGGTCAAATATCATAAATCATAAAATGATTTACTCAGTTGCATTCAAAAAATATCTGTGGCTTCATGAATGTAGGTCAGTCCATCGCGCAGACCAGACTCCAAACCATTCTCCAAACAAGTGCATCTACACTTCACACTGACTTGGGAAAGCAGCCAACATGAACAAGGGCCGTTATCACGTTATCTCTTCTCTCCGCGCCCGTTGGCCAGAAGATACAAAATCTTGAAAGCACGTACTGCCAGACTCAGAAACAGTTTCTTCCCCACTGTTATCAGACTACTGAATAGTCCTTCCTGAAGTAAGAGTGTTTTCCTGATCTTCCAACCTACCTCTTTGCGGACATTGGGCTTTTTCTCTGCAACTATAACTCTACAACGCTGTAAAACTATATTTTGAGTATTAGTATTTTTCTCTTTGCTTTACTCGTTGTATTTCGTTTTTTTAGTTTTCAGTTTTAGTTTTAGAGATACAGCGCAGAAACAGGCCCTTCGGCCCACCGAGTCCACGCAGGCCAGCGATCCCTGAACATTGACACTATCCTACGCTAGGGACAATTTTCACATTGATACCAAGCCAATGAACCTGCAAACCTGTACGTCTTTGGAGTGTGGGAGGAAATCAAAGTTCTCTGAGAAAACCCACACGGTCACGGGCAGAACGTGCAAACTCCGTACAGGCAAGCACCCGTAGTCTTGATGGAATCCGGGTCTCTGGCGCTGTGAGGCAGCAACTCTACCGCTGCGCCACCGTGCCCTCCTGTATTTGTGTCTGCCGTGATTACATTCAGGCACAGTATGATCTGATTTAATTGCTTAGCAGGCAAACAAAAGCATTTCACTTTGCATCTCGGTAACACGTGACAATAATAACACTAATTACTGGCTTTGTGAGGTTGAAATGCCAAAACATCTTAACAGGGCATGACAGGAATGTGCCCTGGAAAAATCAGATCATATTTTTAAACGTTCTCTCTGCCTTTGAAGCATCCATGATGAAGATTGCCTCCTTTACCCATAAGCTAATTAACATGCTGAAAGTATACACAGCAGTCTGTTGTATACTGAGCTGGTGGTGCAGAACGGTGCTGAGACCTGCATCTTCTTTCCTGGGAAGCTGCGGGGAAGCACCCGACAGGTATGTAATTGTGCAGGTTGTTGTCCTACGGTGAGTACAGGATATGTTTTATATACAACATATAACACAGGAACGGGCTCTTCTTCCCCTCTCTCATCAGGCAAGTGATACAGAAGTGTGAAAACACACACCTCCAGATTCAGAGACAGTTTCTTCCCAGCTGTAATCAGGCAACTGAACCATCCTACCGACAACGGGCGAGTGTTCCTCAGCTACTACAATCGACCTCATTGAAGACCCTCGGACTATCTTCAACTTGACCATACTGGATTTCATCTTGCACTAAACGTTATCCCCTTGATCCTGTATCTGTACACTGTGAATGGCTCGATTGTAATCAAGTACAGACTTTCCACTGACTGGTTAGCACGCAAGGAAAAGCTTTTCCCTGTACCTCAGTACATGTGACAATAAACTAAACGGAGCTAAATGCCTACTCCCAGCCAGTGTAGACACATTCTGGTAAACCCAAACTGACTGCACGGTGGCAGGGCTGACGGTGGCACAGCGGTACAGTTGCTGCCTTACAGCGCCAGAGACCCGGGTTCAATCCTGACCACGGGTGCTGTCTGCACTCCAGGGACCTGAGTGGGTTTTCTCCTGATGCTCCGGTTTTGCTCCAAAGACGTACAGGTTTGTAGGTTGATTGGCTCGGTATCATTGTAAAATTGTGTGTGTAGGATAGTGTTAATGTTCGGGGAACACTGGTCGGTGCGGAATCGGTGGGCTGAAGGGCCTGTTTCTGTGCTATATCTCTAAACCAAACTAAAAACGCCACTTTAGTGAGAGGGCGATGCTGCCGTGTTAGTTTGTTTCTGCTATTCTTTACAAAGTCTCTGCTTTTTGAGTCAGTCTGACTGCTGTACCATCAGCTGTTTGCCTGAACCTCTGGAGTTGGACACCCATTGTCAATAGACACTCAGTTTATTCCAGCATGTTACTCATTACTTCAAATTAATTATACTGTTAGTAATTCCTGCTGCAGTTAATTGGATACTCAGTCAGTTTTTGTCCATAAATGAAGGATTTCTTAATGACTCTTCAGTTGAGTGCTATTTCGTTTAGTTCAATTTAGTTGAAAGAACACACAATTGTTATGCCTACTTAAGCATATTTTATAAAAAATGGAAAAAGAGCCCCATTTAATAGGCATTATTTCAGGACCATAATTAATTTAATATTATTGTCAGATTCGTAATAACGGTAAAATCAAGATACTGTGGACTCTGAAATCCAACATAAAATCAAAGAATGTTTGAAATACTTAAGGGCCTGTCCCACTTGGGCGTTATTTGTGCGTCATTTACGTGACATCATTTACACGTCACGACACACAACGTACGCGTCATGACGCATGGCGTGCATTAGCGTGCATGGCGCGTGGTGAGACGTGGTGGCGTAGGCAGTGACGCGCGCTAGTGCGCGCCACCTGTGTGTCGCGCAAATGACACCCAAGTGGGACAGGCCCTTTAGTTAATCTAGATCTACTTAATCTAGAGAGCAGTTTTGAGCTACCATCTACCTCATTGGAATCCCTCGGACTGTCTTTAATCGGACCTCTGGACTTTACCTTGCACTAAACGTTATTCCCTTCATCATGTACTGTATCTGTACGCTCGATTGTCATCATGTATAGTCTTTCCGCTGACTGGTTAGCTCACAACAACAGCTTTTCACTGTACCTCAGTGCACGTGACAATAAACTAAAGTAATCAGGCAGCAAGTGCAAAGGTAGAAAATGGCTGTGATTTTCTGTGTAGGGACATCGAGCAGCATCCATGTTGTCCATTCCTCCTGTCTAGCCCAGTTCTACACTCACTTGAGAGCAGGGCTGAGGAATCTTAGTAACCTTCTGCCTCACAGTGGGACTCCATGGGGTATCCAGATTTACAGGGCATCAGGTAAGTCCCTGGCAGAGCCAGGCTGGTCTGCTCTGAATTTCCCAATCCTTCTGAGAAGTGCTGGCTCTTAATACTGAGAAATGTGGCACACTGGTGCAACGGGTAATGTGTTGCCTCACAGCGCCAGAGACCTGGGTTCAATTCTAACCTTGGGTGCTGTCTGTATGGAGTTTGTACTTTCTCCCTGTGACTGCGTGGGTTTTCTCCGGGTGCTCCAGTTTCCTCCCACATTCCAAAGACGTAAAGGTTTGTACGTTAATTGGCTTTGGTTAAAAAAAACCGTAAATTGTACCTAGTATGTAGGGGCTAGACTAAGTGGGACCCGTTGGATCCCTGTTACACGGGAGGCCTGGTCCCCCAACGCAACCTACTCCCCAATGCAATATTCCATACACTCACCGATAGCCCCTAACTGTGCAGGCTCGGCTCATTTCCCTTCATCCCCCAGCATTCCCTTCTTCATGTGTGGAAGGGGAGGAGGGGAGGGAGGTGTGTGTGGGCGGGGGAGTAGGGGTATGGGGGGTTGTGGGGGGGGAGGGGTGGGGGGGAAGGGTGTGTGTGGGGGGGTTGGGGGGGGGGGTTGTGCGGGTGGGAGGGCAGCGAGCATTGTGGAGCCGGAGAGGGGGGTGTGGGGGGGGGGGGGGGAATGGGGGGTGTGGAGGCGGGTGGGGGGAGGGGGGTGTGGGGAGAGAGCTCGCAGAAAAGACGGGGGTCGTGGGGGAGAGGTGGGGTATCACAGGGGAGGGGGGCAGGAGCCAGCGAGGGGGATCAGAGGGGAAGGGGCTGGAGGACTCACAGCGGGCGATGTGGTTCTCCTCCACCGGGATCGGTCTCAGTTTCCCGTTTGGCGACATCTCAGACTCTGCGCCGGGTTGGGCCGCTTCCGGTCCCTCCAAACATTGAATTTGGTTGGAGACCTCCCCCAGCCATGCAGAGCCTCCCTCAGCTCCAGTAAAGACGTGATGGCGCAGGAAGGGACTGAGCCTCCCGCGGAGTGACAGAAGAAAAGACCAATCCACGCGGCTCCGACTGGCAGGGGAGTAGATCTGCGCACGCGCGATATTTAAACCTCGCTAACTTTTACATTAGTCCACCGATTGGAAAGAAACTTGGTGCAATCGCAGTAGAGGAAAACGGTGAGTAAGCTGGCGAACAATCGTAGCAATATCGCATACCGTTTTTGCGCAAATAGAATGGTCGCGCAAACCGGAAGATAACAAGGGTGGGTGGGTTGGTGGGCAGGCAGGTAGGTAGGCAGGTAGGTGGATGGATGGATGGATGGGATGGGATGGGATGTAAACTAACTGAGCCCCTAGTCTGGTCAAGTCAAACACCGAATACGAGCACTGGAATTCCAACTCTATTTTACTTCGGAGTCACGAGAGTGACTTCGTGAAGACCCCGCCAGCACGCATGCGCGACATATCGTCGACCACATGCGAAGCGACAGGCAGGGAGGAGGGTCGCTCCTCCACCGGAACAGACCTGCAGGTAAGGTTTTTTTTTCTTTCAGTGACTCTGTGGGACAGAGTACCCCACCAACGGGCCGCCTCGAGAGACTGACTGCGGACCGCGGACAGTGGGCAGTCAGCGGCGGCAGAAGCGCTCCACAGACCCGGAAGTCGGGCAGCCCGTTGACCCAGGAGGGTCCGGGCTCGGAGACTGCCATTCGTGGGTAGCGAAGGCAGAACAGGAGCTCCGAGACAGAGCCGGGGCCCCGACTCAAACGCAGGCGGCACAATGCTTGGAGGTGGGCAAACCTGTTGACCCGGCGGGATTCGGGCTGACAGATTCTATATTCCCGCATGAGCAGGTGGGGAGCACTACCTCCAACATGGCACACTCCAGCAGGAGTCTGGTCACCATGGTTCTCCGAGCAGACCCATGGCAGTACCCTTTACAGGGCTGCTAAATGCTCACCCTCTTCGCAGAGGAGCATAAGGAGTCAGGCCTAGGCTGACTCTGAAGGAGGGAATCGCATTACGCAACGTCTGGCTGGAGGGGAGCGCTGCTCCACCAGGGGCCAAACCTGACGGAAATATGACCAACAGGTAAGTTGTACTAAACTTGAGTTGGTTGGGTTTCTGTATTGTTTAAATCCCTTACAGAAACTTTGTAATGCAGAGAAGAGGCAAAAAGAAGGCTGCTTCAAGCATTCCATTGAAGACCGCGGGACTTCGGAGCGAGGTCGGCGGCCAACATTCCCGGAGCTGACCGTTGATTTCCGGCAGCACCCGTACCTCAGGCCGGGAAGACAGCGCAGAAGTCGGGGAGCCCCGCTCAGTCGGGACCCGACTCTCCACCGCAGCAGTCCAGGGAGCTGCATACTGGCGGTAGGACCGCGCGGGATCAGGGTAGCCAAGACCCCGACTCCCCGCCGCTTCAGTCTGTACGAAAACAGACCAGCGGCAAAAAAGTGCGGAAGACGGGGCCCGGTTAAGGGCACACCCCGACTCACCACCACATCAGTTCGCAAGAGGGCGGACCAGTGGCAAAACCGCACAAAAGTCGTGTAGCCCCGTTGGAGCGGCTGGCACCGACTTTGCGCCGCATCGGTCCGGAGACCTCGGACTGGCGGCAAGCCCGCGCGGATGTCGTGTAGCCCCGCTGGTGCGGCTGGCACCGACCCCACACCGCCGCAGTCGACAGACAGGCGGCAGATCTACCAGGAAGTTGTGTAGCCCCGCAGGAGCGGCAGCCACCGACTCTCCACCGCTTCAGTCCAGAAGACCGCGGAGGAGCGGCAGATCCGCGCGGGAGTCGTATAGCCCCGCAGGAGCGGCTGGCACCGGCTATCTACCGTATCAGTCCCATAGACATCACCTCGACGAGGTGCGGACTGGCGGTAAGAGCCCCATAGATTCGTCAGAATCTGAGGAAGACGGCTTGCCGTCCGCAGATAGCGACAGCGGTCACATTGCTCGTATGGAGCGGATGATGGAGCAGCTGCTCCAGAGGGACCTACTCCACCAGGAGCATGCATCCCAAGGATCACACAGGTCCACGACAGGCCCATTACCAGGACCGTCCAACATCTCTCCCTCCTCAGTAGGGAGCGCAAGAAGTCAGGGATTAGCTGACTTCGAAGAGGGGTTGGCTGAAGACCCACAGTTGCAAGGGATGCAGAAGAGGAACTTCTGGGGATGGTGTCTAAGTTCGCTCAACCATCCCAGAAAGGGCAACCTCTTCAGCCAAGGAACCTCAACACACCAATTACAGGAACAGGTAATTTCGGAGACCACAAGCAAATACATGGCCCGGAAAATTGCGTGTCACTGAACATCCATACCGTGAACACACCCATATGGGGAAACATCAGCCCTGGCATAAGGGCACAGGAATTAAAAATACAAAAAATCCTGAAACTACTGACCTCAGGCATCATGGTATGGACATGACGGAAGAGCAGCAGGATGCATCCATGAAGCGTATGCTCTGCAATACGCAATATGAGTTCAATTGCTTCGGAAAAGCTCTATCCGTCCTACACTCAACCCCAAAATTGCGGTTTTGTGTAAGGCCACCGCTACGCCACCACCAAGACAGTTGTTTGGTGATGACCTGCCCAAACAGGGGAAAGACCTAGACGAGGAAGTTAAAGCGGTAGGTTTGATAAAACCGCCTTCCTCTGGCAGACCTCCAGCGTATCGTCGCAGCATCCATATGCAACATCTAACAGGCCCGGGTTCAACTCGATAGAGTGACGGGAGCAAACCCAAAGGTCGTGCCTTATCATCAAAGACCTGTTTAAGCCAAGGCCCACAGCGACCAGCCTGAAAAATGCGTCAACCCTACACCCCAGCACCACAGCAACCCAAGAAAACAGAAGCATGTCCGTCTACAGATAGACAATACCACAGTGGTGGCATATTAAACCATATTGGTGGTATCAAGTCGATATATTTGAAGCACAGGAACTGGTGCATTGAATTTATTTGGATATCAGCTACATACTTCCAGTAAGCTTAATACAGTGGCACACCAGGTCACGCGTATTCAATGGCAACACCAAATGGATGTTGAATCCCCAAATATTTGCTAATATTATCTAAGTATGGAGTTTGCATCCAAGTTGAACCATCAGATACAACATATGTCTCGTGGGAACCCTGAGGCGTAGTGGATGCGTTCTTGCTACATAGGGGGAAATTGTTCTTCTATGCATTTCCCCCTCCCTCATCACCAAAATGCAGCTAGATTCTGTCAGGGATTCTGATAATACCCATCTGCCCCACACAGCCATGGTTCCCGGTGGTCCTCAACATGGTGAAGGAACCATGGGTGTCCTAAATGCCCGAACCTACTGATACACATATCAGAGTCATCCGTGCCGTATGAACCTGTCGGCTTGCAGGTTCTGAAGAGTGCTGAAGGCTGTCGAACCCCGTCACGGCCGTGCAGAGAGTAGCCATGTAAGGAAATCTTCTGTTCCAGGACTGACTCTGTCACAGATGTGCTGGAATTCTCGCGGGCCTTCACAGGGCCTCAGCTATAGTGCCATCAATAATGCCAGAAGCACATTGTCATCCTACCTCACTATCGAGTAGGATATCACGTGTCGAAACTCATGATATTTCAATTCTTACCCTTAGACACGATACAATTATGACCTGCCATGATAATTGTAGTGTTGTCCCTACTCAGAGTTGGTCACCAGTTTCGGAACACTGGCTAAACTCACTACAAAGAGCTAAGACACTTATACAGCTCAGCGGGTCCAGACCCTCCACAAACTAAACTGGACAGGATGGTCTCGACCCCCACCAAGGTAACCAAGATATTCCATGCATATCCCATTGATGTACCTCTGTATAGCCACCTATCTCCGACATTATATTAATGTCACCCAAAATGTATGGAGAATGGAAACAGGTCTATTGCAGTTTTTAAAGCCCACATCACAGGGTAACTGTGTCCGCTCAGGGTGGTGTTGGATGCAGCGACACTGATATTCTAATCTCATTCTAAGGGCTGCGTCTACGTCAGCGGCGAGGACCATGGAGGTACCCATGGACCATGTCCTCGCAACTTTAGCGGCTGTGCACGCCACACAAAACGGTTTTATAATAAACCTGTGCCACACTCCTGCGACGGTTTGCAGATACTGTTTTTCCCTCCATTTCCCGAACTCAGGTGTTTTTGTTTGTATTAATTAATAAAAGCTCTGTTACGAAAATACATTAACACACGCACTTCCTCCATCAGTTATTACGGCAGTGTGGTGAGCATGACATTCCAGCATGAAATCACAGAGATTTGAAATCTTCACAAAGTCACCCTCTGACTGAACAAAAATATAAGATTAAACCTACCAGTTTGAAGTTTGATCTTTTTTATGAGGAGTTACGATGGAGGGATTTCGTGCCCTCCGCTCCCAACCCTCTCATAAGGTCAACTGGTATATGGTTTCTCTTAATCTTACTATCTCCAGTCAGTTCTGACTATTTGATTTCACACGCTGCTTTGAAGAATGTCGCGCATGTGCTGGCGGGGGTCTTCACAAAATCCCTCATCGTACTCATAAAATAAGGATCAAACTTCAACTGTCTACGCCTCTCATCATTTTATATGCTTCTATCAGGACTCCCTTCAACTTCCTGCTTTCTCGTAAACAATCCAGGCATCATTCTGGTAAACCTCTTATGTACCCTCTCCAAAACCTCCACTTTCTTCCTGTATGGGGCGGCCAGAACTGCACGCCATACTCAAGATGCAGCCTAACCAAAGTCCTGTAAAATGTGTAGGAAAGAACTGCAGATGCTGGTTTAAATCGAAGATGGACACAAAATGCTGGAGTAACTCAGCGGGTCATGGCAGCATCTCTGGAGAGAAGGGACAGGTGACGTTTCGTGTCGAGACCCTTCTTCAGACTGACTTCAGGCCCCAAAGTAGAAGCGTCCACGGGGCTGGAAACTGGAAGTATCCTGAGCTAATTCTGCTACCACCATCATCTACTGCGACATGTGACGGCTTCCACTGATTGTCGCCGGAAGCTTGCGTCCTTTCCAGGATGGACGATGACAGCGAGGTCAACATTTGGAACGGGATGGACACGAAAAGAAGAAGAAGACTGACTTCAGATTGAAGAAGGGTCTCGACACGAAAAATCACCCATTCCTCCTCTCCAGAGATGCTGCCTGTCCCGTCGAGTTACTCCAGCTTTTTGTGTCTATCTTCATAGTCCTATAAAGCTGCATCATGACTTCCTGACTCAGATCCAGACGGTTGTCAGTTGTGAGTGATATTGGAGCTCTACGCGAAAGCTGGTGCAGTCAATGCTGAATCCACAAGAGTGCGCGCCATCTGGGAAGGGTATTCTCCAGCATATATTCCCTAACGTACAAACACAAGAGCATGATCCAACCTATTGTCCCCATCTAATAGGACACAGGGGAACCAATTAAGCTCAGGAAGTTATTGGTTATTTTTATGGATGATCAGGAAGTAATTAACTTTCAGCTTTCGGCAGTTGGATGAAGGGACTGGCAGCGTTTTAGTTTTTTGATGAATAATGCATCGTGTGTACCTGGGATAAATCTTGGGTATTCCCTCATCGACTACCTAGTAAATAAAAAGAGCACATTTCTGGTATACTTACACACCTGTTTTGTTCAGAAACAAGGAACTGCAGACAACATTTGTCAGAAGATACTGCAGATGGTCTTCTGTGGAGATTCACCATCCTCTGACTAAAAAAAATCTTCCGCATCTCCTTTCTAAAGATACGTCCTCTTATTCTGAGGCTATGGCCTCTGATCCTAGACTCTCCCACTTGTGAAAACATCCTCTCCACATCCACTCTATCCAGGTTTCTCACTACTCAGTAAGTTTCAATGAGGTCCGCCTCACCCTTCTAAACTCCAGCAGATACAGACCCAGAGCCATCAAATGCTCACCATATGTGAACCCACTCATTCCTGGGATCATTCTTGTAAACCTCCTCTGGACCCTCTCCTTTATTCATACTACGAAAATGCATGGCTCCACAATTTGCCACACTGTATTCCATCTGCCTTTTCTCTGCCCACTCTCCCAACCTTTTGGCCTTTTTGCTGGCCTTGCCAAGCTCGTATCTGGACTTCTTGTAGACCTCTGCGTCACCAGACCTGAATTCCCGGGATCTGGTCCTCAGGTTTGTAGGTTAATTGGCGTCTGTAAATTGTCCATAGAGTGCGGGCTAGTGCTAGTGTACGGGGTTGGCGTGGGCGCAGTGGGTCGAAGGGCCTGTTTCCGTGCTGTATCTCTAAGCTAAACTCAAACACAGTCCCTTTTCATTCTGTAGCAGTGTTGTGCCTTGCCGCATGTGGCACAGGTCTAAAAATAGCACCAGGTGTGCTTACTGCTTTAGCTCCAGAAATCAGGATCTTGCTCCTGGTGTTCCCAAGTGCAGGGAACAATGCTCCAAGGTGCACAGGTCATCGTAGGAATAACAATGCAGGCGTGCCTATAATACTGAAGGGAATTTATTGATGTCTCCAAAGAGGAAGCTGAAAGCAAAGCCAGACTTGTGTACTCCTGGCTTTTGTTTTTGATACATGGCGTCTGTGCAATTTTTAGAGAAAAAAAACTAAAGGAGCAGTTTGCAGCTTGGTGTTGGAAGAGGGGATCAAGCTGTGGTTACATTGCATGGTGGAACAGCCTCAATGGGCCGAATGGTCTCCTGCTCCTGGTGGTGCAGCTTTGCAGAGTTGCTGCCTTAAACCCCTGTCCCACGGTACGAGTTCATTCCAAGAGCTCTCCCGAGTTTGCCCTGATTCGAACTCGGAGATTTACGGTAATGGCCACTCGTCGGTACTCGGGGCTCTCGTGGACATTTCTCATCACGTTGAAAAATCTTCACGAGTCTTCCCGTGCTTACCTGCCGTTAGCCAGTCTTCCCGAGTACCTGCCGTTAGCGCTAAGAGACGTCCCCGAACTCCGACGTACCCGCTACGTTCATTCTCCGTGCTTACTACGAGTTTGATTTTTTTTTTTAACTCGGGAGAGCTCTTGGAATGAACTTGTACCGTGGGACAGGGCTGTTACAGAGCCAGGGGCCCAGGTTCGATCCTGACTACGTGTGCTGCCTATACAGAGTTTGTACGTTTTCCCCGTGACCATGCGGGTTTTTTCCGGGTACTCCGGTTTCCTCCCCCACTACAAGGCCGTGCAGCTTTGTAGATTCATTGAGTTCTGCAAATTGTAAATTGTCCCCAGTGTGTGTGTACGATAGTGTTAGTGTACGGGGGTGGTCGCTGTGGGCCTAAGGGTATGTTCCCACGCTGTATCTCTAAAGTCTAAAGTCTAGAGAGTTAAAGAGAGGTTGAAAGTTAGGGTTTAGAAAAGTGGAGGAGGAAAATCTTCAATAGATTTCCCAAGAATAGGAATAACATCGAAAAGTACAGCATGGGAACAGACCCTTCAGCACTCAATGTCTGTGCATCAGATGATGCCAAGTTAAAATACTCCCCTCTGGGACCATTGTCCCTCCATTTCCTGCAATGTCCCTCTCCTAACCATGTGCCTATCTAAAACTCTCTTCAACGCCACTATCGTATCTGCCTCCACCACCATCCCTGGCAGTGTGTTCCAGGCACTCACCCACTATCTGTATAAAAATCTTGGAATGTACATCTTTAAACTTTGCTCTTCTCACTTAAAGCTAAGCCCTCTTGTCCCCGACATTTCCACCTATGGAAAAAAGTTTGCCTGCTCTACCTATGCCTCTCATCATTTCATATACTTCTATCAGGTCTCTCCTCAACCTCAGACGTTCCAGAGAAATCAATCCTAATATGAAGAACTCTTCTTTGGATAATGCCCTCTAACCCAGGCTGCATTCAGGTAAACATGCCCCCTTGCTAAATCCTCCACAACCTTCTCTAATGGGGCGACCAGAACTGCACACAGTACTCCAAAAGCGGAATAACCAAAGCCCTGATTTGTCAGAAGATTGTCACACTTGGTAGAGAGGGAGGAACGCAGCATGTCGGGAGTTGTGGAATGATGTCACCCGCTTGCAAAAACAGAGGGGCAATGAAAAAAAGTTCAATATATATACACACACACACACACAAATAAAACAAATAAACAAACAACAAGACAAAACCAATGCCCTCAAGTCTTTGTAGTTCAGATCTTATTTGGAGGTCGTAGTGTTTAATAGTCTGATGGCTGCAGGGAAGAAGCTGTTCCTGAACCTGGATGTTACAATATTCAGGCTCCTATATCTTCTTCCCGATGACAGGAGTGAAATGAGAGCGCAGCCAGGGTGGTGGGGTCTCTGATGATACCAGCTGCATTTTTGAGGCAGCGACTCCTGTAGATCCTTTCGATGGTGGGGAGGTCAAACTGAAGAAGGGCCCTGATCCGAAACATCACCTATCCACGTCCTCCAGAGATGCTGCCTGATGCACTGACTTACTTCACCCCTTTTTGTAAACCAGCATCTGCAGTCCTTTGTTTTTTGCTTGAAACAGACACTCTGTCCGTTTCAGGGGGAACATCAAGTTCTGTCCTGGCCAACAATCTGATTGTCCAGTAAACGGAGAAAATGACTTAAGGATGTTTCTTGGGCGGCACTGTGGCACAGCGGTAGAGTTGCTGCCCTACAGCGCCAGAGACCCGGGTTCGATCCTGACTAAGGGTGCTGTCCGTACGGTATTTGCACGTTCTCCCTGTGACCGTGTGGGTTTTCATCGGGTGCTCCAGTTTCCTCCAAAGACGTACAGGTTTGCAGGTTAATTGGCTTTGGTAAAATTGTAAATTGTCCCTATTGTGTAGGATAGTGCTAGTGTACGGGGTGATCGCTGGTCGGCTTGAACGTGGTAGGCCAAAGGGCCTGGTTCTGTGTTGTGTCTCTTATGTTTAGCTCCATTCACAGGGAGCAAGCACACTAAAGGCCAGTATACAGATGCTGGAAAATTACATCCAAACTATACACCCACTTACACCATCAATCAATGGGGCGGCACGGTAGAGTTGCTGCCAGAGCCAGAGACCCAGGTTCAATCCCGACTACGGGTGCTCTCTGTACGGAGTTTGTATGTTCTCCCCGTGACTGCGTGGGTTTTTACCGAGATCTTCGGTTTCTTCCCACACTCCAAAAACGTACAGGTTTGTTTGTTCATTGGTTTAATATAAATGTAAATGGTCCCAGGTGTGTGTAGGATAGTGTTAATGTGCAGGGATCGCTGGTCGGCATGGACTCAGTGGGCCGAAGGGCCTGTTTCCGCGCTGTATCTTTAAACTAAACTAAATTAACATCACCTTCTGCTCCACCCTGTAACTGTGAGTCCGCAGGTTCCACAGATATAAAACCTTCAGAGCTGGGAGTGGGAGCAAGTCAACCTCAACCACTGACTGTCTAAGAAGAGGTATTTGATGAAAAATACCAAGGCCTTTTGGAAGCCATAAACGTCCAAAGCTCTATTTCAAAAAGGTTGACTGTTCATAAACGTCCAGACTCTATTTCAAAAGGTTCTCTTTAAATGCATCTTTAAAACTATTTCACAACTATTTAACATTGTGTTTGCTTGATTTATCCAGTGCTTAAAAATAAACACTAATTCAAATTAGCACATTTTAAAACATAACACATTTCAAGAATTTTCACAGGAGAATTATGTCTGGGGACACAATGACTGCTAGCTATCTCGTGTGAAAAAGTCAGTCGGCAAAAGCTGCAAATCACAACTAGAGAAAACTAGCCCATAAACTAATTTTCCCAGTAATCATGGGATGTAAACATAGCTGACAGAAAGAAAATTACTGCCCGGTCTAAATTGCTCTTGTGGTGGTGGTGGACTGTAGCCTTCAATTTCAGCAGTACATTTGGTATAGACTCTCCCAGATTACAACGAGGTGGAGAATTGGGTGAGGAGCAAGTATTTTCAATTCAGAATGGCTTGTGACTTTACTTTTGTTTTCTTTAGAGATGCAGCGCGGAAACAGGCCCTTCGGCCCACGGAGTCCTCGCTGACCAGCGATCACCCCGTACACCAGCACCATCCAACACACTGGGGATAATTTACAATTTTACCGAAACCAATTAACCTACAAATCTGCATGTCTTTGGAGTGTGGATGGAATCTGGAGCGCCCAGAGAAAACCCACGTGGTCACAGGGAGAATGTACAAATTCCATACAAACAGCACCAGTAGTCAGGGTTGAACCCGAGTCTCGGTGCTGTCAGGCAGCAACTCTACCACTGCGCCACCGTGTGCGGGGAAGTCAGAAGTGAGGTTCTTTGGTGCTCTCTTCCTCTTGGTAATATTGGTTGTGGATTTAAGAGGTGCTGAGGAAGAGGTTTGGCCAAGTTGCAATATACATCGTGCAAATGATGCACTTTGCAACCATGGTGTATAAG
This sequence comes from Okamejei kenojei, assembly GCA_035221665.1. Classification (NCBI taxonomy): domain Eukaryota; kingdom Metazoa; phylum Chordata; class Chondrichthyes; order Rajiformes; family Rajidae; genus Okamejei; species Okamejei kenojei. Next base: position 6,564,747 of record CM069163.1, on the reverse strand, counting down.
ATCATAAGAGCGTTTCATGCATTTAGGGTAAATGCAGATTATTTTTACCCAGAGTAAGGTAATCAAGAACCAGTGGACATAGGTTTAAGTTGAAGGGGGGGGGGGGGGGGGGGGGAGATTTAATCGGAACCCGAGGGCAACTTTTTTACACAAAGTGGGGTAGGTATATGGAACGGGCTACTAGAGATTGGACAGGTACATGGATAGGATAGGTTCGGAGGAATATGGGCCAAATGCAGGCAGGTGGGACTAGTGTAGTCCCCAGATTAAGTGGCAGTTTAATCCTGGATGTTGCCAAGTTTATCAAGTGCTGTTGATGCAACCTGCGTTCATATAGATTTCAGACATACGTCTTATAGATGGAAGAAATTCTCTGGAGAAACCAGAACTGATTAAACGTGATTGCAGAACACCAAGAAGCAACTGTCAAGCTCTTGTGGCTGTTGTATTATATACGGAATGTCCAGATAATTTCAGATGTCCAGATGATGTTTTGATCAAGGATAAATCTGAGGATATTGATAGAGTGGGATTAAGTGATGATGTTGACCATCAAACCCTCTCTCGTTGCCATAAACATTGCCTGGAAGTAAGTTTACCCTTATACCACTGAATACCACAAGGTGCAGGGCACACAAAAGGCTGGAGAAACTCAGCGGGTGCAGCAGCATCTAAGGAGCGAAGGAGATAGGCGACGTTTCGGGTCGAGACCCTTCTTCAGACTGGTCAGGGATTAGGGAAACGAGAGGTATAGACGGTGATGTGGAGAGATAAAGAACAATGAATGAAAGATATGCAAAAAAGTATCGATGATAAAGGGAACAAGCCATTGTAAGCTGTTTGTGGTATGAAAATGAGAAGCTAGTGCGACTAGGGTGGGGGAGGGAGATAGAGATAGAGGGAATGCCAGGGCCCGAGGGCTGAGGAAGAGCTGGGAAGGGGAGGAGACAGCAAGGGTTAACAGAATTGAGAAAATTCAATGTTCAAGCCGAGAGGATGCAGACTCCCCAAGCGGAATATGAGGTGCTGTTCCTCCAACTTACGGTGTTGCTCACTCTGGCCATGGAGGAGGCCCAGGACCGAGAGGTCGGATACGGAATGGGAGGGGGAGTTGAAGTGCTGAGCCACCGGGAGATCGGGTTGGTTATTGCGGACCGAGCGGAGGTGTTCGGCGAAACGAAACAAGGTGCTGCCTGCTTCATCCTCTGAGGAGAAGCAAACACTCTACTGTCATCAGTGAATATTCCCACATCAAACATTGGTTTTAATGTTCTGAGCAACCCTCTCAGAAATAAAAGGGGAATCCAATGCCTTAAAGGAAAATACATTTTGCATTCCTTTTGTAAAAATAAAAGTGCTCTGTGGTCAATGGAGTACTTTTAAGTACAGCCACTGTTACAATGTGGAAAATGCCACAGTCAAATTGTGCAAATTCTTCCACAAACAGGAAGGTGATTAATGACTACATGCTCTGGGTTTTCGTCATGTCGACTAAGGTATAAATATTTGGATAAATATTCATAAGGGCATCAGGGAGAGGTTCCCTGCTCTCCTTCTAAACGGTGGGTACACAAAAGGCTGGAGAAACTCAGCGGGTGCAGCAGCATCTAAGGAGCGAAGGAGATAGGCGACGTTTCGGGTCGAGACCCTTCTTCAGACTGTGGGTCTCGACCCGAAACATCGCCTATCTCCTTCGCTCCTTAGATGCTGCTGCACCCGCTGAGTTTCTCCAGCCTTTTGTGTACCCTCGATTCTCCAGCATCTGCAGTTCCTTCTTTAACACTCCTTCTAAATGGTGTCAGCTTTGGAGTCATTGAGAGTTATAATATGGAAACGAACCTTTACACCTACTGTGTTGTGTTAACCATTAACAGCCCATTTACAATAACCCTGTTATAATCCAGTCTGACCTCCATCTACCTCATTGGAGACCTTTGAACTTTATCAGACTTCAATATGTGTATCTTGGCACTGTGTGTGGTACTTTAATCCTTTATCTTAACACTGTTAAAGGTTTGATTGTACTTATGTGTTGCCTTTTTGATTAGATAGCAGTGATTCAATTATACTTTATTGTATTGGTACAGTGAAATGTTTTGTTTTGTTTTCAACCCAGTAAAATCTTACAGACCTCACCGAGGCAGTGCCCAATGTTGCCACGTTTCTGGCGTTGACAAAGGTTACAAAAAATCACTATCACACGCATGCAAACAAAAGTTTGTCACTGTATCTCAATACACGCGACAATAATAAACTAATCTATTTTTGGTTCTTCCAACATTTTTATCTATTCTGCCAGAATTCGACCACTTACCTACACACGGGGGCAATTTTCAGTAGCCAATTAATGGCCCTGTCTCACGGTGCGAGTTGACCCACGAGTGACAGACTCATGGTTGTGTACGAGATTCCAAGTTGATGTTCAAGTGTTGGAACCGAGTTCCCACGGGTATGGTAAGTTTGCCGTTTACTTGTAATTCCTGCGATGTTCCAAGTTCGTCTCCAGAGTTACCAAGTTCCTCTCCCGTTTATTCTTGAGTTACCAAGTTCCTCTCCCGCTCAGGGCGTGTGTTGTTTCCGCAGTCCGGGATTCGCATTTAAAGCACTCGGTTATCTTCAGCAGTTCAGGGGAGGAGTGAGAGGGGGGCTGGGAACGGTGTTGGCGGTTGTGGAGAAGGAATGAGAGGAAGGGGTAGAGGAGTGGGCCTGGACTCGGCGGGAGGTCAGAAGAGGTGAAGAGGTGAAGAGCGAACTGGTCGAGATGAAAGAGCAGGTTGAGGGCTCAATGATCATTTTGTTCATACTGTGAGATATGCACTGTGCTCACAATCACTGCTCAGGGACTAAATCGTGGAAGCAAGAGATTCTTTATTTGCGAGTCTGCAGAGTCGGGTGCCTCTCCAAGTTGACACACACCGAAGTCAGAAGGGTAAACCCCCTTTATACACACGATTCTACATTCAACCTCCCCTCCGGACACTTCTCCAATCAGAGTCTGAGGTGCACAATCTGTAGGTACATCCCCCCAGTACCTCCCACATCATACATCGCATGTCCAGACATGTGCATGGTAATGAGCAGTTTCTTGACCAGGGGTGTGTTGTAATATTCATTTATTTTATTAAGCATGCTCAGTTGCTCATGACCTACCCTAGTTTTACTCACCTCCAAGTGAACTCCCTCAGTCCTCCTATATCAGCACTAAAGCTAAGCTATAGTGACAAGGGTCCCATCTATCACTCCCTTCTACTGATAGGGATCTATCTACATCACTCCCTTTTACCACTATACAATGCTATCACTTCTTACTCAAGGATGGGTCTGGTAACTTTTGATACACAGCTGTGTCAGAACCCTCTCCCTGGCCCCTATCGGTTTGAATCCTCTTTAAAGCCCCTTACAATAGTGGGGTTTAATCACTTTATCCCTCACAATACAATTGAGGAAGTTATGACTAAATCTGAAGCACAAACCGAGTGCTTTGGAAAATCGTTTCAATTCCGTCGGCACCAACCACGGTAGAAGAGTTTAACTAAATACGTAAGCACTGCAGCTTTGATTTTGCAATAAGCATGGGTCAATATCGACCTTCGCTTCACGAGCAACTTTTCCGTTTGGAGGCCAAGGAGATTGCAGATGCTGGAGTCTGGGACAAAAACAAACTGCAGGAAGAAGCCAACGGCCAGGCAGTATTTGGGAAACGGGTAGTCAACCTTTAGGGTCCCGGCCCGAAACATCCGTGTACATTTTATGATTTCCCTCCAAAGATGCAGTCTCCCGTGGTTTGTTTGCGCAACTCTCTCCCCTTTCTCTCCCAACACGGGGGGGGGGGGGGGGGGGGGACGAGATAGTTTAAACGGACCTTACCCCCACTTCATGCTTCTGTTGAGCATAATTCAGCAGCAAAACCTCTCTTCCCCTTACCCAGCGACGCCCGATTCCTCGCACCCCCACAAGTTCACATCGACGAGGGAAGAATGAGCGGGGAGTCTGAAGAAGACTCACCCATTCCTTCTCTCCAGAGGTGCTGCCTGTCCAGCTGAGTTACTCCAGCATGTTTGTGTCTTTCGTCGGTGTAAACCAGCATCTGCAGTTCCTTCCTACATACAGACAGTGAAGTGCCTCGGCCAAATTGCACGTGTCCTCGGTCAAACCATACACACCAATAAGTACTGGGATTGTTTTAGTTTGGGCTCAGTGTGGTGTCCGTAGCCTGGGCACACTGCCGGAAAAAGTATCGATAAATATGTGTGGAACCTTCACAAATAAGGGGTTTGATAGGTCTGGAGTGTGGTGTTAACCATGGGACTGTGCCCTGCTGAGATAGACTCGAAATGCTGGAGTAACTCAGTGGGACAGGCAGCATCTCTGGAGAGAAGGAATGGGTGACGTTTCGGGTCGAGACCCTTTCTTCTTCACATCAGCTGAAGCAGATCTGTGTGTTCGGACTTGATGGACTAAACCACCCCACCTTACCCCAAGATCAAAAAGATGTTGACATATCCACAATATATGTTATTTAATTCCTCCGTCAGAACCGGTGCGTTCAATGGAGATTTTCTCGACGGAGGGGCGAGGATGATATTGAGAAATAAAGTGGCGGGAGAGGCTCCAAACAAAAAGAACTAAACTAATTCTGGTTTAAAAAGAGAATATGTCTGTTAAAAAAACCCCAGAGGAAATTACTTGTTTCTACTGAAGAGCGGAGTCATTCCATTATGAATCATTGATTCTCAATGTGTTTTTATAAATTAGATAATTTGAAATGCTGCAGTTTTGAAAGGTAAAGCCGGGCTTTGGCATCATTTCTAAAATCTAGGAAATGATTTTAAGCAAATATTGGACCTATTTATTTTCTCTTTCTTGCTTTTAGGTTTTGATGTGTTTATTTTATCACCCAAGTAAATAGATACAGGTTTTAAATATTTTTAAATATTGTACAGTGGTTTAACACAAATCTCTATGATTGGCATACTTTGCATTTTAAAGGGCTGCCCTTTAAATGTTGAGCTCATAGATGCATACTAATGCATGATATTCATGCAATTTAATATTGGATGTAACTAGGGTGTGTGGATTTTTATCCTGGAACAGTAGGATTCTCTGATGTGAAGGTAGTCTGGTTTGCATTTCTTACACTTGATCATATCCAAAACTAAAGTATAGATATACACAAAATGCTGGAGTAACTCGGCGGGACAGGCCGCTTCTCTGGAGAGAAGGAATGGGTGGCGTTTCGGGTAAGTCTGAAGAAGGGTCTCGACTCCATTCCTTCTCTCCAGAGATACTGCCTGGTCCGCTGAGTTACTCCAGCATTTTGTGTCTATCTTTGGTTCAGTCTTTACTCGAGCGAACGAACAGATTAAAGAGTTCCCATGGTAGACTCACGAGTCACTAAGGTAAACGCACGGGCCACAACATTATTACAACAAGTTTAAATGTTTCCATTTTTAACTTGAACTGTAAATTTGACTCGTGGAAAAAATCAAACATGTTTGATTTTTTTCACGAGTTAACAAGTTTCACGGGTACCTGCTGTGGCTCCACGAGTCGATAAGTTGCTCGCGCGAGTTCCGACGTTCCCGCTACGTTGATTGTACGTGATCACCACGAGTGAAAACTCGGGGTCACTCGTGGGCCAACTCACACCGTGAGACAGGGGTTTAACCTCTCCATTTGCTAGAGTTTGGGACGTGGTAGATTTGGTTTAATGTCCTACCTGAGAAATGGCATAGCATACTGCCTGACTTACTGAGTTGCTCCAGCACTTTGTGTTTTGCTCAAGATACCAGTATCTACAGTTCCTTGTGTGACCACTCTGGAATTACTCTGGGATTTTGGAATTGTAAACGTCCACCTTGTGAAGTGGATACAAAAAACTGCAGATGCTGGTCTCGAGAACGGTCCCTACCCGGAACGTCACCTATCCATTCCCTCCACAGATGCTGCCTAACCCGCTGAGGTACTCCAGCACTTTGTGTTTTGCTCAAGATACCAGCATCTGTAGTTCCCACGTCACCTCACTGGAATCATACTGGGATGTCGGAAGCTTTGGTGTCCAACTCGTGGAGTGGGGGATAAGCAGGGAACTGAGGGCGGCTTTCTCCAAACGCCTCAGTGGAGAGAGGGCTCCTCTGACAATGCGGCACCTACTCAGCGGGCAGGCTTTTGCTGTGCAGGGAGGGAGTTCTGGGAGAGGAGATGAATGGAGGGAGGCATTGACATTGGACCCTTGCCATGCAAGGAGGGAGGGATGGAGTGAGGAGAGGAGGTGAAGGGAGGGGAAGACATTAATAGCGGGGTCTTGCTGTACAGGGAGGCAGGAAGGGGAAAGCAGTGGGCTCTTGACCACTGGGAGAGATGGGATGAAGGGAGGGAGAGGAAGGCATTGACAGTGGGCTCTTGTTGTGCAGGCAGGGAGGGAGGGGGGGGGGGTGGAGGGAGGGAGAGAGAGAGAGAGGGGGAGAGGGGATGGAAGGCATTGACAGTGGGCTCTTGCTGCATAGAGAGGAGATGAAAGCGAGGGGAAGGAGATGAAAAGAGGAAAGGGAGGTGAGCAGAGGGAGAGGAAGGCATTGGGACTGGGCTCTTGGTGTGGAGAGAAGAGGAAGGAAGGGGGAGGAGATGGGAGGGGAGAGGAGAAGAAGAGAGGGGAGAGGAGAGGAAGAGAGGGGAGAGGGGAGAGGGGAGAGGAGAGGAGAGGAGGGAAGAGGGGAAGGCATTGAGATTGGGCTCTTGCTGTGGAGAGAAGATGAAGGAAGGGGAGAGGAGATGAGGGAGAGGAGAGGAGAGAGAGAGGGAGAGGAAGAGAGGGGAGAGGAGAGGAGAGAGGGAGAGGAGAGAGAGGAAGAGAGGGAGAGAGGGAAGAGAGGGGAGAGGAGAGGAGAGGAGAGGGGAGAGGAGAGGGAGAGAGGGGAGGGAGAGAGAGGGAGAGAGGAAGAGAGGGGAGAGGAGAGGGAGAGAGAGAGGAGAGAGGGGAGAGGAGAGAGGGAGAGGAGAGAGGGGAGAGAGAGGGAGAGGAAGAGAGGAAAGAGGAAGAGAGGGGAGAGGAAGAGAGAGGAGAGGGAGGGAGGGAAGGGGAAGGCATTGAGATTGGGCTCTTGCTGTGGAGAGAGGAGATGAGAGGGGAGAGGAGAGGAAGAGAGGGGAGAGGAGGAGGAGAGAGGGAAGAGGAGAGGAAGAGGGGAGAGGGGAGAGGGGAAGGCATTGAGTGGGCTCTTGCTGTGCAGGGAGGGGTGGGTGGAGCGGGAAGGAGGGAGGGAAGGAGGGAGGCTCCTTGAAGCCGCGGGACGGCGGGGCTGGCGAGTTGCTGAGGAGGCAACGAGAGAGAGAGTGAGTGAACCGTTCCCCCCCCACACACACACACCCCCTCCCCGCACTCCCCCCCCCCCCCCCCCCCGCGCCATGCCGGGCTCCTCCCCCTCACCCTCCCGCCCCCTGGCGCCGGGCGGCCGGCCCACGGCTCCACGCCAGCCCCAGGCTCCGGCCGCCGCGCAGGCCCCGGCCTCCCGGCCCCTTTGTCTGTGCTGATTGCGGCCGGGCCGGGCCGGGCGGCCATGAAAAGCTGCTTCTGTGTCCGGCGGAGCGACCAGCTGCCGCAGCTAACAGTTAAGTCTGCCATTGCTGTGTGTTATTCTGTCTATAAACCTTCAAAGAACCGGAGAGAGGGAGGCGGAGGCAAACTCCTGGGCTTAAATGCTAAAGGCGGAGATTTATACATTAAATATCAATAACTCCCTCTCTCCATTCTCTCTCTCCATTGTCTTCCTCTCTTCTCTCTCTCCATTTCTCTCTCTATTTCTCTCTCTCTATTTCTCTCTCTATTTCTCTCTCTATCTCTCTCTCTCTATTTCTCTCTATCTCTCTCCCCTCTCTCTATCTCTCTCTCTATTTCTCTCTCTCTCTATTTCTCTCTATCTCTCTCTCTATTTCTCTCTCTCTATCTCTCTCCCTCTCTCCCTCTCGCTTTCTCTCTATCTTTCTCTCTATGTGTGTGTGTGTGATGCAGATTAAATGCCTGGCCCTTGGGTACCAGGTAGGCTCAGTCTCACCCATTGCTGCCACTGCATTGAATCCTCTTCCCATTGTGTCTCCCACTCACAATGAGGAGCATTTAATGTACTGCCATCACATCATAATTGTGTCTTTTCCACTGGCAAGCTGACCAGACCCAGATAGGCAGCTAAATGCAGTCACTTTTGTCTCCATAAAAGCCCAGATCCATTGCAGCAGTCTCCCAATTGACATTCCACATTGTCCTTATCTCCTGATGTGGTGTAATAGAGGGGCACATTGATTATTATTGAAATAGAATTGTTATGGGCTTGGTATTCAGTCCACGCTGTAGAGCAAATCCATCAGTTCCATTTCCCCCACGCTCTCCTCATTGGCCCTGCAAATTATTTTTCCTCGTGTGGCTTAACTAATTCTCTTTTCAAATTGGCGATTGATTCTTGTTTCTGCAATTCAGTGACAGCGAGCGGCAGATCCTGATGATTCCTGGGCTTGAAAAGTTTTTCCTGGTGTTTCTTTGTGTCTGTTGCTCATCTCGTTTAATCTGTGCCCCTGGTCTTTACACCATCGTCTAATGGGAACAGCTTCTCTATGTATCCTGTGTAAACCTGCCTTGATCTTGTACACCTATCAAATAACCTACTGCCCTACTTTGCACCGAGGAGAACAATGCTGACTTCTCTGATGTAACTCAGCAGAAACCCCTTAAATCTAGACATTAACTTAAACATTCCACAATACACCAATGTGCTTTTGTGTCGCGCTGAGGATTGAGTCTTATGGAGTAAAATGTTAAATTTGCTTTGGAAAGATGTTGGCAATTTGATATTTTGGCAGGGTTAGTGTTTACGATGAGGATTTTCATCTGCGTGCAAAATTGCAAATTTTTGGCTTGCATTAAACTTGATTTTGCATTGTGGTGAAACATTAATTGATCAAGTTATGTTTATTGTCACATGCATCAATTGGTACAGTTAGATTTGAGTCACAATGACCTCTTGTGTACATAGAATCTGACTTTGATTTTGAGTGCGGTGTCACTCATGGGCAAATGCCCAATTTGCGCACTTATCATGAGTTTTTGCCTAATTTGCCCTGATGCAATTTTTGGTATTCAGTAATAAAGACAACTAAATTCTGGAAATACATCTGGAAATAGTTTTAATCTCACTGTGGTAACAGTATGCCTGTTAAGTTGAAACATTAAACATTGTTTTTCTTATCATAGGTCCCGCTTGATACTGTTATTTTACTTCAAATTCCTAGAACCTGCATTTTCTTTTCTAACATATTAGATATTTGACATTATTTTATTTCTTGAAACACTTCAAACTAAAGTCTTGAATATTCCCCAAGGAGGGAGATGAGAACTTGGATAACCAAGATATAAAAAGTTATGGATTAAGTGCTGGTAAATGGGTTACGTATAGATACAGTGCCCTCCATAATGCTTTTTTGTTGACAAAGACCCATCATTTATTTATTTGCCTCTCTACACCCCAATTTGAGATTTGTAATAGAAAAAAATCACATGTGGTTAAAGTGCACATTGTCAGATTTTAATAAAGGCCATTTTTATACATTTTGGTTTCATATAGAAATTATATTTCTATATGATGATGTGTTTATACATAGTGTTTATACATAGCCCCCCCCCCCCCCCCCCCCTCTCCCCCTTTTGCATACCTTTATATCCTTTGCATACAATTACTGCTTGAAGTCTGCGATTCATGGACATCACCAGTTACTGGGTGTCTTCTTTGGTGAAGTTCTGCCAGGCCTGTATTGCAGCCATCTTTAGCTTATGCTTGTTTTGGGGGCTAGTCCCCTTCAGTTTTCTCTTTAAAATATAAAACGCATGCTCAATTGGGTTCAGATCGGGTGGTTGACTTGGCCACTCAAGAATTTACCGTTTTTTACCCTTGAAAAACTCCTTTGTTGCTTTAGCAGTATGTTTGGGATCATTGTCTTGCTGTAGAATGAACCACCGGCCAATGAGTTTTGAGGCACTTGTTTGAACTTGAGCAGATTGGATGTGTCTTGGGCAGTTCCTTCTCTCCTCCTTACTTTGCTCTTGCCATCACTCTGATATGTTAATCTTCATCTCATCTGTCCACAAGACCTTTTTCCAGAGCTGTGGTTGCTCTTTTAAGTACTTCTTGGCAAACTGTAACCTGGCCATCCTATTTTTGCGGCTAACCAGTGGTTTGCATATTGCAGTGTAGCCTCTGTATTTCTGTTCATGAAGTCTTCTGCGGACAGTGGTCATTGAAAAATCCACACCTGACTCCTGAAGAGTGTTTCTGATCTGTCGGACAGGTGTTTGGGGATTTTTCTTTATTATAGAGAGAATTCTTCTGTCATCAGCTGTGAAGGTCTTCCTTGGCCTGCCAGTCCCTTTGCGATTAGTAAGCCCACCAGTGCCCTCTTTCTTCTCAATGAAGTTCCAAACAGTTGATTTTGGTAAGCCTAAGGTTTGTCTGATGTCTCTAACAGTTTTATTCTTGTTTCTTTTTTTTATTAATATTTTTATTAGAAGCATATGCATATCATAATCAAAACACATTTTGTTTATCAATTACATATTGTTAATAGTTGGGATCCCAGCTATCAAAATAGTTGGGGTCTTCGTTTATCAATTACATATTAACACAGCTTCTATTTATTTTTTTTATAGATAGGAAGAAAGGAGAGAAAAAACAATTAAAAAAATAGAATAAATTACCAATAATACAACTTTGGAGATAGGTCCGTAGATTATAAAACATAACTATTCATCTAATCCTGGATTCAAGTTTCAGTCAGGCTTCTGTGCTGCACCAATTTACCCTTTCAGAAAATCAATAAATGGAGACCATATTCTAGCAAATAATTCTGGTTTGTCAATTAAGACAAGTCTAGTTCTTTCCAAATGTAAGGTCTCGGACATCTCCATAATCCACAATTTAATTGTGTTTATTCTTGTTTCTTCATTTCATAATGGCTTCTTTGACTTTCATTGGCACAACTTTGGTCCTCATGTTGATAAACAGCAATGAAAGTTTCCAAAGGTGATGGAAAGACTACGTGCTGAGAGCTCTCTAATACCTGCATTAAGGAGGCAATTAAACACAGCTGAGCAATTACAAACGCCTGTGAATCCATGTGTTCCAAACATTATGGTGCCCTGAAATGGGGGGACTATGTATAAACACAGCTGTAATTTGTACATGGTGAAACCAAAATGTATAAAATGGTCTTTAATAAAATCTGACAATGTGCACTTTAACCATATGTGATTTTTGTCTATTACAAATATCAAATTGTGGAGTAGAGGCAAATAAATAAATGATGGGTCTTTGTCCCAAACATTATGGAGGGCACTGTAGGTGGTCTGAAAGGTCTGCTCTGTATTATAGGGTCATACAGCATGGCCCTTTGGTCCACCTTGTCCATGCCAACCAAGATGCTCCATAGTCACATTTGCCCACTTTGTATAATTTGATTGGGTTTCGTTTACATTTCAGAAGTATTTGGACCAGTATACATTTCAGTTCATGGGCTGGTAAAAGCTAATGTAGTGAAATGTACCACTGGGCCCCAGAATGGAACATGGAACATTGAACAGTGCAGCAGAGAAACAGATCCTAGATCGGGGGTCGGCAACCTGCTGCCCATAACCCAAAATCATCCGGCCCGCTTGCGGATTTATTTTCCCATAATCATCCGGCCCGCCGAGCGCCGAGCTCTGGTTGTACCACACCTGTGCAAAGCCGCCGGCACAGCAGCGCACGTTGGATGAACACGTTTAAGAAAGAACTGCAGATGCTGGAAAAATCGAAAGTAGACAAAAATGCTGGAGAAACTCAGCAGGTGAGACATGCAAGGATTGCATGAGGCTGCCTCACCCGCTGAGCTTCTCCAGCATATTTGTCTTATCTTCTGCGAACACGTGATTTGATGCCTGCCATCCGGGGCAGGATGGGGGCAGGATTCATGTGTGCACGTGATGGATGTGGCCCGCCATCCGCTCGCAGACATGCGTCCTGGCCCCCAAGCAGAACAAAGTTGCCAGCCCCTGCCCGAGATAGACACAAAATGCTGGAGTAACTGGAGAAGGAGTGGGTGACGTTTCAGGTCGAGACCCTTAGTCAGACGACCCGAAACGTCACCCATTCCTTCTCTCCAGGGATGTTCCTGTCCCACTGAGTTACTCCAGCTTTTTGTTTAAACCAGCATCTGCAATTCCTTCCTACACAGAAACAGGCCCTTTGGCCCTTAATGTTCTTGCTGAACTTGATGACGAGATAAATAATATAATTTGTCTGCACGTGATCCATATCCCTCCGTTCCTCTGCATATGTGCATACCTATCTAAACGCTTCTGAAACACCTCTATCTGTGCACCTGCACCAGTCGTTATAGAAGCCAAAAAACTAGAATAGAAGTAAGTCATCCTCAAAGCCCCTTGGTTGATCTAAAAAGAACAACACAGTGGTAGTGGTCTCTCCGGGTTCTCCGGTTTCCTCTCCCATTCCAAAGACGTGCAGGTTTGTAGGTTAATTGGACTCTGTAAATTGTTCCCAGTGTGTAGGATAGGAACGAATGTATGGGTGATCGATGGTCGGCGCAGACCCAGTGCTTGTCCTGCACTGTATCTCAAAAAACAGTGATTACCTTAAAGGAAGACCCGGTACAATTTTAATCACTGCATGAGAGGGATGACGTGATCATACTGGAAAACATGTGGAGGAGATTTTTTTTAATCATTTATCAAAGTTTCAGGATTATGGGTGTCCCACACGAATTGGCCTTGAGAAGGTGATGGCTAGCTGTTTCTTCCACTGCTGTCCTAGGAAAGGTTCTTCCATTGTTTGGCTGGGAAGAGAGTGGCAGCAATTAAACCCTGCAGTGAAGGAGCACTGTCAATGTATTTCCAAGTGAGGACTATGTAATGCTCGGAGGGAGCTCCAGTTGGTAGAGTTCCCATTGTGCCGGTTGCCCCAGTTTATCTTGTAGGTTGACACAAAATGCTGACAAAACTCAGCGGGACAGGCAGCATCTCTGGAGAGAAGGAATGGGTGACATTTCGGGTCAAGACTCTTTTCAGACCTAGTTTATTTTGTTGGGCTAGCCTCCAAGAGTAATTGAAGCTCTGCAGGCTTGCTGCATTGGTAGTGGAGAGAATGTATGTTTAGCTTGATGGATTTTGGTCCGCGTCAAGGAGTTGGATTGAGTATCGTTGGAGCTGCACCCCTCCAGTCAGCTGGAGGATGTCCCATCTGGCTGTCATATCTATGATGTTCCTATGCTGCATCATTTTACGTTCAATGAATGCATTGCATTGGAAAAATCTAATTAGACTGTAGTCTGTAGAAGAATGTTTGATCCAGTTTGCAATAATTTTGGCTGGTAAGGTGCAAACCAAATAAACATTACCAATCGATTCACGAGCATGAATTAATGGTTTACAAGAAGTGTATAGGAAGGAACTGCAGATACTGGTTGACACCAAAGATAGACACAAAATGCTAGAGTAACTCAGCGGGACAGGCAGCATCTTTGGAGAAAAGGAATGGATGTTGTTTCGGGGTCGAGTCCCTTTTATAAGAGATTATTTGAAAGAAGGACACACAGTGCTGGAGTAACTCATCGAATCAGGCAGCATCTCTGGAGAACATGGAAAGTTTCAGATTGGGATCCTTCTTCAGACTCATAAAGTGCTGGAGTAACTCAGTTGGTCAGGCAGCATCTTTGGAGAACATGGCTAGGTGATATTTTGGGCCGGAGTTCTTCTTCAGACTCCGCAAAGTACTGGAGAAACTTGGCGGGTCAGGCAGCATCTCTGGAGAACACACTGGCGTTTTAGGTCGGGGCTCTTCAGACTGAATGATCATTTGAAAGTAAATTTCAGTTAATTGAATATAAATGAAATATAACTATTCTGTATTAGAAATGCCAACTAGGCTGCAGCAAGTAGAAGCATGTTTGGTACAGTTTGCAATAACTTTCCATCGGTGGTTGTACAATCAAATAAACTATACCAAATGATCCAGGAAATGATGTTGGAAAAATGGTGAGATGGTGTCGAGACCCTTTTTCAGTCTGAAGAAGGGCCTCGACCCGAAACGTCGCCAATTCCTTCGCTCCATAGATGCTGCCTCACCCGCTGAGTTTCTCCAGCATTTTTTGTCTACCACAGGAGATGGTGTTGTCAGGTTTGGAAAACTTTAGTTATGAGAATAGTCCGCCTCACCTGGGACTATCTTCTTTGGAAAGGCTGAGGGGATTTAATTGACTTGCGTGAAATTAAGGGAACCCTACACAGACTAACCAGGGAAGATCTCTTTCCTCTAGTGAATTAATCAACAATTTGTTAGTTAATTGGTGTCTGTACAATTGCACCTAATATGTAGGGATGGGATGAGAGAGTGGAATAACAGAACTGGTGTGAATGGGCGTTTGGTGGTCAGTGTGGACTCGGTGGGCCGAAGGGCCTATTTCAAATGCTGTATCGCTTTTAAAAATAACCAGTGAGGATAGGCTTAGCATAATTGGTTGAGGAGGAATTGAGGATATGTTTTTCTCGCGCAAAGAAAGGTTAGGGATTTCTGAACTTGCTGCCTAAAAGGTGGAAATCATAGGCATATTTTAAACGTGTTTGGATAAGCACTTTAAATCCTGTGATTTACAAGGCAATGGCCCAAGAATCTAAATGTCATTGGTTTGCATGCACACAGTGGTGGCCTGAAGACCTTTTTATTTCATACATTTTTATACTTCTGCGATGGCATATTAATTTTCTACTGATTGTTGTCCTAAAAAAAATGGCAAATGTGGTGGTTAGTTTTTACGACTGAGTGATTTACTGGGTGAGAGTACAGTAGGAGTAATTTGAACCACTTTTATTTCCAAAATGATTTCATGATCGTTTTGTTTCTGTGGCACTGATCCACATTCCCAGACCTGTTTTGAAATTAATTTCCACAAAATGCCATTTAGCTAATGACATCCGAGTATTAGTTCAGCAGCAAGATCGGTTAAAAGCAGGGAATTTTTTTAAATTATAAATTTCTCACCGCTATTTATTGTCGGTTAATAATTTTTGGTGCATATGCAAGTTTGAGCCTTCGGAACTGAGAGGATGGGAGTGAGGAGTGCTGCCATTTCACAAGTTGCCTCACAATTTGTGCCACGGAACTGCTGCCTTCGGCTTCTTATCTTGCGCTGTGCAGGAAGGAACTGCGGATGCTGGCTTAAGCCGGAGATAGGCACAAAAAAGCTGGAGTAACTCAGCGGGTCAGGCAACATCTCTGGAGAAAAAGAATAGGTGACGTTTCGGGTCGAGAACCTTCCTCGGATACGGAAGAAGATGCTTCTTCACTGAAGAAGAAGAAGATACTGAAGAAGAAACTTCTTCCGTATCTGAAGAAGGTCCTCGACCCGAAACGTCACCTATTCCTTTTGTCCAGAGATGCTGTCTGACCTGCTAGCTACCATGTCATGAACGAAAACTTGATGCTTTGTAAAGATGGATGCACTGCTTGTTTGCAGATGGATTTATTCCGTCGCACTCCACCAAATTCTTTCTAAATACCACCCGCAACATTATTCATGGTCTTGCCTCATCCATCACTGTAATCTCCCCCTTGTTCTCATTTCTCTGAAATATCTGCAGTCCTCTAATTCTGGCCGCTGGAACATCCCCAAATTTAATCACTCCACACTTGACAGCTTTGGTGTCAGCAGCTGAAGCTGTGGAATTTACTTCCTAAACCTCTCTTCCTCTCTGCATTCTCCCCCCCTCTCCTTCTGCCCACCTCCTGCTCACGACCTAACTCTTTTTGAACAAGTGTTTATGAAGGAACTGCAGATGTTGGAAAATCGAAGGTAGGCAAAAATGCTGGAGAAGCTCAGCGGGTGCGGCAGCATCTATGGAGCGAAGGAAATAGGCAACGTTTCGGGTCGAAACCCTTCATCAGACCGAAAACGTTGCCTATTTCTTTCGCTCCATAGATGCTGCATCACCCGCTGAGTTTCTCCAGCATTTTTGTCTACTATCTATGTACCTGTCCAGACGTTGTGAGAGTACCTGCCTCAACTATCTCCTCTAGTAGCCCGTTCCATATACCTACCCCACTTTGTGTAAAAAAGTTGCCCTCGGGTTCCTATTAAATCTTTCCCCCCTTCAACTTAAACCTATGTCCTCTGGTTCTTGATTACCTTACTCTGGGTAAAATAATCTGCATTTACCCTCAAATCCTCTCATGATCTTATACACCATGGTTGCAAAGTGCATCATTTGCACGATGTATATTGCAACTTGGCCAAACCTCTTCCACAGTACCTCCTAAATCCACAACCACTATTACCAAGAGGAAGCGAGCACCAAAGAACCTCACTTCTGACTTCCCCGCACACGGTGGCACAGTGGTAGAGTTGCTGCCTGACAGCACCGAGACTCGGGTTCAACCCTGACTACTGGTGCTGTTTGTATGGAATTTGTACATTCTCCCTGTGACCACGTGGGTTTTCTCTGGGGGCTCCAGATTCCACCCACACTCCAAAGACATGCAGATTTGTAGGTTAATTGGTTTCGGTAAAATTGTAAATTATCCCCAGTGTGTTGGATGGTGCTGGTGTACGGGGTGATCGCTGGTCAGCGAGGACTCCGTGGGCCGAAGGGCGCGTTTCCGCGCTGTATCTCTAAAGAAAACAAAAGTAAAGTCACAAGCCATTCTGAATTGAAAATACTTGCTCCTCACCCAATTCTCCACCTCATTGTAATCTGGGAGAGTCTATACCAAATGTACTGCTGAAATTGAAGGCTACAGTCCACTACCACCACAAGAGCAATTTAGACCGGGCAGTAATTTTCTTTCTGTCAGCTATGTTTACATCCCATGATTACTGGGAAAATTAGTTTATGGGTTAGTTTTCTCTAGTTGTGATTTGCAGCTTTTGCCGACTGACTTTTTAAAATCTGAGATAGCTAGCAGTCATTGTGCCCTATCCCTGTACCTGTTTAAGAAGCAACTGCAGATGCGAAGGTAGACAAAAATGCTGGAGAAACTCAGCGGGTGAGGCAGCATCTATGGAGCGAAGGAAATAGGCAACGTTTTGGGTCGAAACCCTTCTTCAGACCCAAAACGTTACCTATTTCCTTCGCTCCATAGATGCTGCCTCACCCGCTGAGTTTCTCCAGCATTTTTGTCTACCTTTTTGAACAAGTCTTTGCTGATCTGTCTTAATAACATCTGGCACGGCTGTGCTGTCTATTTTTGTTTGATGGCATTCCTATAAAACCCCATGGGGTGCTTTGCTAAAAATGGATGCAGGTTCTGGAACAGTCTTGTGCAGGTGTGGCAATAAAATATACAGCATTGATTTCAGATACGATACGATAGAACCTTATTTATCCCAGTAGGTAAATCGATCGGCCAACAGTCATAAAACACAAGATACATGAAACATGAAATTAAAGCGACGAGTGGAAAGGATTCGGGATGTGCGAAGATTGGGGGGGGGGGGGGGGGGGGGTGGGAAGGAGGAGGAGGAGAGTCGGTCAACCCCATGCAGAAGGGAAAGGAGTTGTACAGTTTGAAAGCCACAGGGAAAAAGGATCTCCAGTGGTGTTCTGTACTGCATCTTGGTGGAACTAGTCTG
The DNA here is from genome assembly GCA_035221665.1 of Okamejei kenojei. Taxonomy (NCBI): domain Eukaryota; kingdom Metazoa; phylum Chordata; class Chondrichthyes; order Rajiformes; family Rajidae; genus Okamejei; species Okamejei kenojei. The sequence goes on along the minus strand of CM069163.1, from coordinate 6,547,089 downwards.
TTGCTGAAGGTAATCCTCAGGAATCATCCATGGAGGGAAATGGATAGTTGATGTCTCGTGTTGAGATCCTTCCTCTGGTTTTGACCGGAAAGGTCGACTGTCCATTTCCCTCCTCAGTGGTTCAATGGTACTTTGTCGTCACATATACTTAGGGTACAGTGGAATTATTTTTTGCAGCTGGGCGTCACGGTGGCACAACGGTAGAGCTAGTGCCTCACAGCGCCGGAGACCCGGGTTCGATCCTGACTATGGGTGCTGTCTGTACGGAGTTTGTACCTTCTCCCCGCGACCTGCGTGGGTTTTCTCCGAGATCTTCGGTTTCCTCCCACACTCCAAATACATACAGGTTTGTAGGTTAATTGGCTTGGTGTAAATGTAGAATTATCCCTAGTGTGTGTTACATTGTGTTAGTGTGCGGGGATCGCTGGCCTGTGTGGACTCGGTAGGCTGAAGAGCCTGTTTCCGCGCTGTATCACTAAACTAAATAAACTAAACTAAACATACAGATCAGTAACAATCCTACTTATACATAGGCACAATCATCCTGAAGTATTACAGTGTAAGATACAGGTCCACCACCGATTTTTCTGGCACCTGTTTAAAAGTCTGTGTGAAAATCCTATTTTTGGATTTATCCTTTGTGGGATGCATATTCCTTATTTATTTATTATCTAGTATAAGTTCATTGTATTGCAATGAGTTTGAAGAGTTTCCCAACTTTTTGCAAAGCGCTTTCAAAACATCATGTTATTATTTCTTGTCTAAGATCACACTGGTTGGGTGTAGAGATATAGCATGAAAACAGGCACTTCAGCCCACTGACTATCGACCACCTGTCACACTAGTGTTATCGTGTTTTTAAGAAGGAACTGCAGATGCTGGAAAATCGAAGGTAGACAAAAGTGCTGGAGAAACTCAGCGGGTGCGGAAGCATCTATGGAGGGAAGGAAATAGTCAACGTTTCGGGCCGAAAACCCAAAACGTTGCCCATTTGCTTCATCCGTAGATGTTGCCGCACCCGCTGAGTTTCTCCAGCACTTTTGTCTTCAACTGCACCGCTGAGTTTCTACCTTTTGTCTACCCACACTAGTGTTATGTTTTCCCATTTTTGCATTCGCTCCCTACACACTGGGGTCAGTTTACAAAGGCCAATTAACCCGCAAGCCCGCACTCAGAGGAAACAAGTGTGGGCGCAGGGAGAACGTTAAAACATCACACAGACAGCACCCGAGGTCTGGATCGTACCCAGGTCTCTGCCACTGTAAAGTAACAGCTCTACCACTGTGATGCCCCCAACCTATCTCTGTGGTTTTTACTTTCGGCGGAAAATTATCTTTTAAATGTGCGCATGTCATAAGAACATAAGAAACAGCAGGAGTAGACCACGCAACCTCTCATTAGAGTTCTATCATTCAATAAATCAATGCTGATCTGCATGAGTTCCACTTTCTTGCTTGAACAGTTAATTCCCTTGATGGATTTTGGGAATTAATCATTGAATATACTCTGTTACTGAGGCTCCATGAGCCATTTGGATAGACAGTCCAAAGATTCATTACCTGCAGGGTGAAGAAACCTCTCATCTCAGTCCTAAATGGGCCACTTCTTATTTCAAGACACCACAGCTGTCATCCCTCCATCTGTACTGTAACGCCCTGAAGGACTTTGTAGTTTCAATGTGATCACATCCCATTCTTCCAAACTTGAGGGGTGAAGCCTGATGGGCCTGTCCCACTGAGGCGATTTTTTTCGGCGACTGTCATTGTCATAGCAGGTCGCCGAAAAGCCAGCGACTGGACCCCCCTACGACAATATCTACGACAATTTCTACAACAATCTACCACCTAGTTGACGGCAAGCTACCGACAACCGGCGACCCAGTAGGACGTCCACCTACAACAACCTGCGTTCACCCGCAACAAGCTACGACAAGGTAAGACAATTTAGTGGTCGGTACCCGTCGCCGGTAGTCCCCAATGGAATTCATGGAAGTCAGCACCGGTGACAACCTACATCATCCTGGCGACAACCTACGTCAGGAGAAGTCAAGCTAAGCTCATTGACGTCAAGCCGAAAAGTTTCGAACATTTCAAAATCCAGCGCCGACCAGAAAAACGCTGCGATTCTTTGGGCGACAGAGGAGACCACTCACGACCATACGGGCGACACCCCGGCGACAATGTGGCGACGGCCTAGTCACCTGTAGTTGCCTAAAAAATCGCCGAAGTGGGACATGCCCATGAACCTTTTTCTTTTTCTTTTTCTTGTACACCAAATACCATAAGTCCATCTGGATGGACCTTTACTGCACTCCTTCAGTTGCATGTATATCTTGACATATGGAGACCAAACCTGTAGACAATATTATAAATGTGGTCTCGCCAGGGTCCTTTATAACTGCGATACAAGGTCTTTACTCTTTTTCAAATCCCCCTGTTCATTCGCTTGTGTGTCAGATGTTGTGTAGCTCGCTGTTGGCTTCCGTCGTCGTCCAACACGTTGACAGAATTGATCGCCCGACGCGTCACAGAGTGCATCGTGTCGTCGTTTCCGGGGATCGCCACGAGGAGGCTTCTGTCATGATCCCCAATCCCCTGTAATAAAGGCCAACCTACCATTTGTCTTCCTGAATAATGATCGTATCTGCATGAGAATTTTCAGTGATTTGACTGCGAGGGCACAAGGCCATTTAGCCTCTCGCTTATTAAAATATACTTTGCTTTTCTACTTTGTGAAGCAGAATGGATAATCTTGCATTTGTCCATATTATATTCCATCGTGTTCCAGCCCATTCACATAATCTATCCGTATAAGCCCTCTGTTTAGTCTAGTTTAGTTTTGAGATACAGCGTGGAAATAGGCAATCTGGCCTATCGAATCCACATCAACCATCAATCAGCTGTACACTAGTTCTCTGTTTAAGGAGATGGGTCACGACCCGAAACGTCACCCATTCCTTTTTCCCAGAGATGCTGCCTGTCCCGCTGAGTTACTCCAGCATTTTGTGTCTACTAGTTTGATGTCATCCCACATTCTCATCTTGCATACTAGGGGCAATTTACATAAGCCAACTTACCTGCAAACCTGCACGTCTTTGGGATGTGGAAGGAACCCGGAGCAGCCGGAGGAAACCCGCGCGTTCACCGGGAGAACGTACAAACTCCACAGCTGTAGTCGGGATCGAATCCGGGTCTCTGGCACTCTGAGATAGCAGCTCTGCCACTGCGCTATCCGATGCTGTTCTCCAGACTTGGCACAGCCTCCCAGCTTCGTATCATCAATTCACCTACATATGCTCTTGATTTGCCCCCATCAAATAATTGTATTTAAAATGGCTAAAGCATAATATTTCCAAAATTCAACATGTTTTTATTTTCCGATGTATTCTTATTCACCTGCCTTTACATTTAAAATGCATTGCGTATACTGCATTTATTACAAATACATGAAATCTTTTTTCTTTTTGTTATGCTTATTTCATAAATGCCTGATGTCTTTTGTTGCTCAATGTTCACATTGCCCAAGGAAGGCTAAATGCGCAGCAAAATACTGCAGATGTTGTAAACATGGAATTAAAATGGAAACAGTAGAAATACTCTTAAGTCAGCAAACAGCAATGTTAGCAGAGAGGGAATCAATGTTAGCAGAGCTCATTGATGAAAGATCAACAACTAAAAAACTGAAAGGCTTGGATAGAGTGGACATGGATGTTTCCACTAGTGGAAGCGACTAGGAACAGAGGTCATAGCCTCAGAATAAAAGGAAGGAGATGAGGAGGAATTTTTTTAGTTGGTGGTGAATCTGCGGAATCCATTGCCACAGAAGGCCTAGTCAATGGATATTTTCAAGTAGAGATAGATAGTTTATTGATTAGTATGGGTGCCGGGAGTTATGTAGAGAAGGCAGGAGAATGGGTTTGAAAGGGAAAGATTGACCAGCCATGATTGAATGGCATAGACATGATGGGCTGAATGGCCAAATTCTGCTCCTATCACTTAAGAACTTATGAAAAATATTAACTTTATTTCTCTCACCACTGATCTACTGAGTATTTGTAGTGTTTTGTGTTTTTAGTTAAGGTTCAATGGCTAAAACATGTCTCCAAATTATTATTTTAGACTAGGAGGCTCTAATCTGATTCATTCCTTTTGCTAAAGTAGAAGCTCAAATTGTTTGATATGTTTGTTATAATAGTTGGTGCTGAAAACTGAAGTTAACGGGAGACGTTTTGGAGCAAATATCTGATCAAAAATTGGTTAGAACCTTGCTTGATTGAGTTCTCTCCCATTTCAGAGCTTGGTTCGATAATGTTAATTGAGGTGTTCATTGTTTGATTAGTTTCTGTCATCTAGAATATTCTGCGCTAGAGAAATTTCAAAGAGAAACAAAATATTGGAAATTCTTAGCAGTTCAGGCACCCGAATTCCATCCGACCTGCTGCATATATCCAGTATTTTTGTTTTTATTATGCCTAATATATTGCATAAATAGATTTTCATAGATGGTATGAATAAGGCAGTGAAAGGTGAAAGAGTGGATGTGGAGAAGATGTTTCCACGAGTGGTCTAGGAGCAGAGGGTGTAGCCTCCAAATAAAAGGACGTTCCTTTAGAAAGGAGATGAGGAAGAATTTATTTAGTCAGAGGGTGGTGCATCTGTGGAATTCATTGCCACACAAGGCTGTGGAGGCCAAGTTAATGGACATTTTTAAGTAGAGATAGATAGTTTATTGATTAGTATGGGTGTCGGGAGTTGTGTGGAGCCAGGCAGGGGAATGGGGTTGAAGGGGAGAGATAGATCAGCCATGATTGAATGGCGGAGTAGACTTGATGGGCCAAATGGCCTAATTCTGCTCCTAGAAGCTTATGAAAGGCTAGCTTCAGTATCGATAAACACAAAATAAATGATAGTACCATATATACCACCAATGTCCTTCAGGGACAGAAATGTGATGTACTTAACTGGTTGGTTTATATTACACTCGACCCATTAATGCTGATGAATTTTATGCACCTTCTTAGTTCAATGAGAATTAACAATGGATAGTAAATGCCAGCATTGATGGTGATTCCACATCCGTGAACAAGTGTAAAAAAAGTCACATTGAAGTTCATGCTTTAAGGTTCGCTAGCGTATTTCTGAAGAGCTCCAAATGAATCGGGTCAACTTATTGCCATCACTGCCACTGGTTGTGACAGACTTGGAATTAAATAGTACAACGTGTTCTTCCTGGCATTGTTATGGTCTGGAAATAAAAATTATGTACTGATAGTGTGGGTTTTCATACTGCCCAGAGATATCACATGTTTGGCATTATTGTTTAGTTAACATCCTTGTTTAACACAGTTATTGTTAGTTTGACTGATACCATGTTGTTATTTTAGTTTATTGTCACGTGTACCTAGGTACAGTGAAAAGCATTTTGTTGTGTGCTACTTAGTCAGCCGGAAAACTACACATGATTGCTAGCGAGCCGTCCACAGTGTAGAGATACAAGATAAATGGAATAACGTTTAGTGCAAGGTAAAGTCCGATTAAAGATAGTCCGAGGGCCTCCAATGACGGAGATGATGGCTCAGGACAGCTCTCCAGTTGTTAATAGGATGGTTCAGTTGCCAGATGACAGCTGGGAAGGAACTGTTCAGGGGCGGCATGGTGGCGCAGCGGTAGAGTTGCTGCCTTGCAGCGCTTACAGCGCCAGAGACCCGGGTTCAATCCTGACTACGGGTGCTGTCTGTTTGTACGTTCTCCCCTTGACCACTCGTTACACGTGACAATAAACTAGATTCAAACGTGTGTATCCATTATGGGTCTACCCAAACATGTGCAGAAAAGAACTGCAGATGCTGGTTTATACCGAATGCTGGCATAACTCAGCGGGTCAGGCAGCATCTCTGGAACAGGTGTCGTTTTGGGTCGGAGCTCTTCTTCATAGTGATAGACAAGGCCAAAACTTGCCCTGTTTCCTAGCCAATTCTGTATTGATTCTTCCAATGTTGGTCTCCTCTGCAAATCATACTGCCTTTTTGCATGCAGTAATATCAATCCTAAACTCTGGTGTTCCATCCCAATACCTGCCCTTTGGATTGGAACTTTAGCCTCCCTGTTTACCCTGTTGTGAATAAAAAGTCGTGCTTTTTAGCAGTCCATTTTAAAATGGTGTCTGTAGACTTTAGAGATATACGGCAGAAAAAAGGCTTTCGGCCCACCGAGTCCGATTCGACCAGCGATCACCCCTTACACTAACTAGGGACAATTTGCAATGTTTTACCGAAGCCAATTAACCTACAAACCTCTACGTCTTTGGAGTGTGGGAGGAAACAGGAGCACCCGGAGAAAACCTGAAGTGGTCACCGGGAGAACTCTGTACAGACAACACCTGTAGTTGGGATCGAACCTGGGTCTCTGGCGCTGAGAGGCAGTAACTCTACTGCTGCGCCACCGTGCCGCACATTGTGCCAAGTGCAGACTTTATCCTGCACAGTCCACACGAGGATAGACACAAAATGTTGGAGTAACTCAGCGGGACAGGCAGCATCTCTGGAGAGAAGGAATGGGTGACGTTTCGGGTTGAGACCCTTCTTCGGACTCGAACCGAAACGTCACCCGTTCCTTCTCTCCAGAGATGCTGCCTGTCCCGCTGTTACTCCAGCATTTTGTGTCTATCTTCGGTTCAAACCAGCATCTGCAGTTCCTTCCTACACAGTCCATACGAGTCCGTATTTGCAGCATAGGATGTTTGATGGGAATTGGAATGGAAAAGAAGAACTGTTTTTCTCAGTTGATTTTCTTTCTCTCTACAGCCAGCAGAGCAGAAGCCATTCTTAGTATCCCTGCTGCATCGCTGTTGTGCTGAGCTGACTCCACACATACCAGGAATCAAAACCTGGATTCCGTTCCTTCTCCACCCTAGAGGGATTAACTTGGATCCTATTCCAGGCCTCCAACCCCACATACTTATTTCCTAACGGGTCAAGAGAGACTGTTTTAAGAGCAAAGCCTTCTAATTCTTTCCAAATCCTCTGTTTTGAATATTAGTAAAATTCTTTCAGTGAGTGCTTTTCAACTGCACAATATTCCTAATAGTCAGCAAATACGTGGACCATATCTAAACTTTAGTTAAACCAAATCTGAACTTCAGTGCTTATAGACCATGGGTGTCAACATCGCATAATTATTTAACAATACATTGTAAGGTGTAACGTGTAATGTTTTGTATGTGCCAGTGGAAACCTTAGTAAGTTTGAGAATTCTCCTAAACTACAGTTTTACAAAGGATTTACGTGTCATTACAGCAGTAATCTATAAGCCCAGTTGAGGACTGTGCCAGACTTTGTGAATCATTCCCTGAGTCCCTGAGAAATTCAATTAATGTATGGCTGATCAAGAATTGTTTTATTTCTACCAAATGCATTAAAATAAATATTTTGGGGTGACACAGTGTCGCCGCAGTAGAGTTGCTGCCTTACAGCGCCAGAGACCTGGGTTCTGTCCTGACTGTGGGTGCTGGCTGTGTGAAGTTTACACGTTCTCCCTGTGACCGCCTGGGTTTTCACCAGGTGATGCTCATTCCAAGGATGTGCTGGATTGCAGGTTAATTGGCTTCTGTTAATTGTCCCCAGTGTGTAGGATCAAACTCGTGCACGGGTAATCGTAGGAAGGCTCAAACTCGGTGTGCCGAAGGGCTTGTTTCCACGCTGTGGCTCTAAAACTAAATATAAGTTCATACGTATCAAATGCAAAGGAAACATAAGTATGGCACAAAATGCTGGAGTATAATGGACAAACAAGAACTTTTTTTAATCAGAATATGGTCTCCATTTATTGACTATTTGAAGGGGCAAACTGGTTCGGCACGAGAACCTGACTGAAGCTCGAATCAAGGATTAGATGAAAAGTTATACTTTATAATAATATCTCCAATGTTGTACTACCAGTAAATTATTCCATTCTTCTTTATCATGCTTTTTTTTCCTCGCTTTCTTTATTATTTTATATCTATATATATATATATATATATATATATATATATATATATATATATATATATAGAAGCAGTGTCATTAAATAATTGATACTACTGATAATATTAGCAATGTATGACTGTTATACATGAAATGTTCTTATTATGTACTTCTTAAAAAAAAATGCTAAAAACAAAATAAAAAAAATGCTGGTAACTCAACGGGACAGGCAGCATCTCTGGAGAGAAGGAATGCGTGACGTTTCCGGGCAAGACCCTTCTTCAGAATCTGTCTGTCTGCTTGTCCCGCTGAGTTACTCCAGCTTTTTGTGTCTATCTTTGGTTTAAACCAGCATCTGCAGTTCCTTCCTACATATTATTAACACTCATCCATGCCCACTTAAAATTTCACGTTGAAAATAATATTTTATTTCAAGTGGGGGGAAAAAAGCCTGATTTGACTTGATGGATTTGTAGCTTTGTTACCGGGTGTCAGATTTGGAAAGAGATAGATACCAAATGGCCTTTGGATTTATTTCATTTAGAGCTGCAGCGAGGCTTTAGAAAATCTCCCAGCTCTTTACAATCTTTTCTGGCAAGTGGTCTTTTCAGTCACCCTTTTTTTGTGAGATAGCTTGATTTATTAATCGTGGTATTTCCAGTCCCATGGTGTTGCGTACATCGCAGCGGTTGGAGCATCTATTGTGTACTGGTATTGCAGCAGGCTCTACATCTGTCATCTACGTCAGATAGTTCACCTGCTCGGAGAGTAGATGGATCTGTTGTTAATACAGTTTTCTGAAACAAAGGTATTCCTCCGATAGATACAACATGCTGGAGTAACTCAGCGGGTCAGGCAGCATCTCTGGAGAAAATAGGTAACATATCGGGTTAAGACCCTTCCTCAGTCTGAAGAAGGGTCTCGACCCGAAAGGTCACCTATTCCTTTTCTCCAGAGATTCTGCCTGACCTGCTGAGTTACTCCAGCTGTTTGTGTCTATCATCGGTGTGAACCAGCATCTGCAGTTCCTTCTTACACAAAGTTATTCCTTCTGTGGTCTAATGTATGAAGTAAATAGAAATTTGGTTATTACAATTTTTAAATGCTAGCGTGCACTACAGTGGGAAGATTCATAATTCATACGAAAAATGTATGCAAGCATTTTGCCAGAATTTAACCATTCTCTATTGTGTTTGTAATTGTTGACAGTTAAGTGAAGATTTTTCTCAAGATGTGCATCTACTAACTGAGAAGAACTTTAGGGCTTTGTTAGCCAATAAACTCTAAATATCTTTTGCGGTGCAGAAAGTTATCTGTACTAAGATGAGGCAAAACTACAAGCTTCAAACCAGCATTTCAGTGATATGTTAAAAGCCTGTCTTTCGGATCGGCTATATAGACAGATCAGTTATTTCTTTAAAAGTGTTTTTTTTTTATAAACTTCAAACAATGAATCTCTGATGTAGATTAAATTTCTGCTTTAGGCTAAAATAAACAGTCTCTTTGGATACCCAACAAATGCCATTGGGCCACCCCTGATGGTTTATCATCAAAGTGGAATGGCTTGCGTTTGATAATCACAATCGTGCATCTTCTGCCTTGAACTTCATTCTGTGTATCTCAAAGTGCTGTTGTCATGTGGCAAGACAGGCTACAGCACAGATTGTCATTTGCTGTCAATTTTACATTTTTGCATATCCCCTTGAAATTTCACCATTTTCCGTTCCAGGAGACCGGGATTGGGGCGGGGGAGGGGGACGGAGAACCCCGACATTTAATTTAGAGCGTGATCAGTTTCTGCCTTCCCCAGCAGAATGTTACCCCTTCTGCCATCTTGTTGAGAACACAATCTGTACAATTAAGACACAATGCCCTGCCTTGAAGCTATGTGCGCTGAAGATTTTCTTGTGGTGATGGAAGGAACGAATAACGATTGCTCACAGACACACATGGCAGAAGAAAAAGCCAATTGAAGTTTAAATGAAAAGAAAAAGAAAAAGAAGATTGAAGTAAGACCACGTAAAATTGGAATTAAATTTTAAATGGGGGGGGGGGAGAGAAATGCATAATGTGATCCAAAATTCGGCTGATGTTGATCTGGTGCTTCTAGTGCCTGCCCAACTAAACAAGGAGAACATACTTTTGGCTTACTAACGACTTTGTAATAAACCTTGGCAGCTTTTCATTATAAATTTCCTGTACATGCAAGGCTGTATAGAAGCTTGGTTCAGGCCATATATGGCCAGCTTAACTTTCCCTATGTTATATGATTGATTGAATATCACAAAGACTTTTTTTAAAAGGTAACATTCGCTATTGTAACAAGTCCGCGCTTACTCCAGGCACCAGTTTCGTGGTGCTATATGTTTCTGGTATAAATCGTGTAATAATCAGATAAATTGAACGACAGGTTTAGAAGATTTTAAAATTCAAATGTGTTACAAGAGAACAATTCGGACAGACTCACGCTTTCTGCTTTTGTTTTAACAACCGTTGCGAAATGTAATCATATTTGAAACCAGAAATGTTATTCTTCCACGAAGAAGCATATAACATTTCTGGTATCAAAATCAATTTTGACTTCCCAGTCTTTTATGCGCAATATCAAAATGAAACAGAAAATAGACACAAAAGGCTGGAGTTACTCAGCGGGTCAGGCAGCATAAATCTTGATTTATCTCAAGATGGCGTCGCGTGCACAACGCGAGGCTCTGTGTCTCCGTAGTTTTAGCTATTTATTTTTAGTTCTGTTAATAATTAACTTAGTTTTCGCCCGGAGCACTCGAGCGAAGACTCCGTACGGCTGTCAGGAGCTACTGGAGCTCGGCCGTCTCTACGTAACGAGCCACAGAAGCGACTTACAACTGCCGCCGGAGATCGTCAGGACACCGTGGTCTAGCGGGCCAGCTCCCCCCGACAGGAAGTGCCCGGAGGCGGCGCAGGGACCGGAAACAAAGACGTGGGAAGCACGGAGGCTATCGAGCTAGGCTGAGATCAAACCCGCACCAGCCAGCTCTGCCCAGCATTTTCCTCGCAAATGTCCGGTCCCTGGTGAGTAAAATCGACGAACTGCGGCTGCGGATCACCACACACAACCGGATCGCCGACTGCAACGCCATGGTCTTCACCGAAACATGGCTCACCGACAACATCCCGGACAACGCCATCGAGCTGGAGGGGCGCATTGTCTTCAGGGCCAATAGAACAGCGGAGGACTCCGGTAAGACCAAGGGCGGCGGACTGTGCATTTATGTGAACAACTCATGGTGTACAGACGCTGTCAGGATTGGTAGCCACTGCTCTGCTGACCTGGAATACCTGATGATAAAGTGCAGGCCCTTCTATCTGCCCAGGGAATTTACATCGATTGTTATCACTACAGTCTATGTACCCCCGGACGCTAATGCCAGGCTAGCAATGGAAGAACTGCTATCAGCAAACAACTAACTGCACACCCAGAGGGGGCTTTTATTGTTGCGGGTGATTTTAACCACTCCAACCTTAAAACTGTACTCCCCAGATTCCACCAACATGTCTCCTGCCCAACCAGAGGAATCAAGACTCTGGACCTAGTATATACCAATATTACTGAAGCATACAAAGCCCTCCTCCTCCCCCACCTGGGTCAGTCTGACCACCTCTCTCTGTTCCTGCTCCCCAAATACACACCTCTGATCAGACGTGTGAAACCTACCGTGAGGACAGTGAAGGTCTGGCCTGGGGGGGGGGCTGTCTCTGTTTTACAGGAACAGTTTCAGCAAACAGACTGGAGTCTGTTTGCCACTCAGGCCACCTTCAACTCCCAAGTGGACATCAACTCATACACCTCAACCGTTCTGTATAAAATTCTGCACGGACAACGTCACTACTCACAAAGAGATAAAGACCTACCCTAACCAGAAGCCGTGGATGAGCAGGGAGGTCAGACTCCTGCTGAAGGCTCGCGACGCCGCTTTTAAATCTGGCGACGCTGAGGGATACAGCTCATCCAGGGCCAATCTGAAAAAGGGAATTAGGAATGCTAAACTCAATCACAAACGGTGGATCGAGGAGCATTTCCGAAACAACTCTGACCCCAGGCGCATGTGGCAAGGAATCAAATCCATTGCCGATTACCATAAAGTCAACACCCCCCCCCCCCCCCCCCCCCCCCCCCCCCCCCCCCCCCCCCCCCCCCCAGACAATGCCTCCCTTCCTGACGAGCTAAACCATTTCTACGCCCGCTTTGACCTGGACAACAAAACTCCAGCCATCAAAGTTGCTCCACCCCCGCATGAACAACCCCTCAGTCTCTCCACCTCTGCTGTACAAGATGCACTGAGCAAGGTGAATGAGCACAAAGCTGCCGGCCCCGATGGCATCCCCGGGCGGGTGCTCAGGGCATGTGCTGGACAACTATCCCTGGTCCTCACTGACATTTTCAATTTGTCACTGACCCAGGGTGTCGTCCCCACTTGCCTCAAGACATCTACCATTGTGCCAGTGCCCAAACAATCAGCGACAGGGAGTCTCAACGACTTCCAGCCAGTGGCACTCACCCCTGTCATCGCCAAGTGCTGATCTTGGCTCATCTCAAAGCCAGCCTCCCCCCCACACTGGACCACCATCAGTTTGCCTACCAGACCAACAGGTCTACAGAGGACGCCATATCGGCGGCTCTGCACTCTGCCCTGACCCACCTGGACAGCAATAACACCTACATCAGGCTGCTGTTCATTGACTTCAGCTCTGCCTTTAACACTGTCATACCCGCTAGCTTGATCACCAAACTCAGCGGTCTTGGCATCTCTACTTCCCTCTGCAATTGGACACTGGATTTCCTCACTAACAGATCACAGTCTGTTAGGGTCAACAACCTCACCTCCTCCACTATAACACTGAACACTATAACACTATAACACTATAACACTGTGTGCCACAGGGCTGTCTGCTCAGCCCTCTCCTCTACTCCCTCTTCACCCATGACTGCATCCCTAAGTATGGCTCCAACACCATCATAAAATGTGCCGACGACACCACGGTGGTAGGACTGATCAGTGACAACGACGAGTCAGCCTACAGGGAGGAGGTCCAGCACCTGACAACCTGGTGTTCCAACAATAACCTCGTCCTCAACTCCCAGAAGACAAAGGAAATCATTGTCAACTTCAGAAAGAACAAAGGGGGCAGACACACCCCCATCCATATAAACGGGACTGAGGTGGAGCGGGTCTCCAACTACAAATTCCTCGGGGTACACATCTCGGAGGATCTGTCCTGGTCCCTCAACACCTCCAAGCTGATCAAAAAGGCGCACCAGCGCCTTTACGGTGTTCCTGAGGAGGCCCTCCTACCATCGGGGAGGCGGTACAGGAGCCTCAGGTCCCGCACCAGCAGGATGAGGAGTAGCTTCTACAATAACACCGATCGCACTGCTGAACTCGGAGTCCCGCCGATAGATTTCCACATCTGCATTTATTTATCTGTATTTATCTATATATTGCTATCACTACGTACTGACACTAAACTGCATTTCGTTGTACCCATACTTGTATCTGTGCAATGACATTAAAGTTGAATTGAATTGAATATCTGGAGTAAAAGGAATAGGTGACGTTTTGGATCGAGACCCTTCTTCAGACTGAAGAAGGGTCTCGACCCGAAACGTCACCTATTCCTTTTCTCCAGAGATGCTGTCTGGCCCGCTGAGTTACCCCAGCTTTTTGTGTCTCTCTTCGGTTTAAACCAACATCTCCTTCCTACCTAAATGAAACAGTTCTTTATTTTGGACTGAAAACTTGTTCCCTCGTAAGGGCACGGTCAGGAAAAAAACAGGATCCCATCATGATTTTGAATGTCTTTTTTTGTCTATTGTGTTTTATCTTCTGCCAAGAATTGGGCTTACACTGGACCTTATGTTAAGTTGCCAGGTTTTAGTAATTTATTCATGAAATAATTGCGCCATTCTTTATCACAGATCACTAGAGTCAGTTTCACGGCGCATAGTCGCTCTCCTAACTACATTTATTGTGGAGGGTAAAAATACGTCATTCATAGTGACTGCTATTTGCTATGCAACAATTCAGTCCAATAATGTGGGCAGTTATCATTGCCAGATAATTACTGCTTGTTGGTTGTTTGGAGAGTTAGAGTTTTGCTGCTTAAAACTCATTAGGGGAAGTATTTCACAAGGTGGCCTGCGACGTAAAAGGAAAACTTGGAGCATGTTCAGTCTCAATATCGCTGTAAGCAGTCATGAACTTGGTGATGTATTGAAAGCTATCCTTAATGGTACTAGTCATATTCGTGTCGAAACAAGAAACTGCAGATGCTGGTTTACCAGAGAAAAGAGAAGGGCCTGGATAGGGTGGATGTGGAGAGGATGTTTCCACTGGTGGGAGAGTCTAGGGCCAGTGGCCATAGCCTCAGAATAAAATAATGTGCCTTTAGAAAGGAGATGAGGAGGCATTTCATTAATCAGAGTTGTGGTGAATCCATGAAAGTCCTTGCCACAGACGGCTGTGGAGGCCAAGTTAATGGATATTTTTAAGGCGGAGATGGATTAATTCTTGTCAAGGGTTACGGGGAGAAGGCAGGAGAATGGGATTGAGAGGGAAAGATAGATCAGCCATGATTGAATGGTGGAGTAGACTTGATGGGCCGATTGGCCTAATTCTGCTCCTATAACTTATGAGTAACTCAGCTCCTATAACTTATGAGTAACTCAGCGGGTCAGGCAGCATCTCTGGAGGACATGGATAGGTGGCGTTTTGGATTGGGAACTTGATTTCCCTTCCCACTCCCCCACCACAATCTGTGTGAAGAAGGCTCCAGACTCCAAACGTCTTCTATGCATGTCCTCCAAAGAAGTGGTCTGACCCACTGAGTTACTTCAGCATTTTGTGCCTTTCTCCGTCAGATTCATTCTGGTTTGAGGGCTCGTCGTCTCCTTGAGATTGAAATGCTGTCAATGTTCCTGTATTTTAAATATTCCAGCTGCTCTTTTCATTGTAATTGACTAAATGAAGGACCTTAGAAGGACATTGAATTCTCTCAATTCTGTTGACCCTTGCTGTCTCCTCCCCTTCCCACCTCTCCCTCAGCCCTCGGGCTCCTCCTCCTTTTTCCTTTCTTCCCCCCCCCCCCCCCCCCCCCGCCTCCCCTCACCCCCATCAGTCTGAAGAAGGGTTTCGGCCCGAAACGTCACCTATTTCCTTCGCTCCATAGATGCTGCCGCACCCGCTGAGTTTCTCCAGCATTTTTGTCTACCTTCGATTTTCCAGCATCTGCAGTTCCTTCTTAAACCTTTATCTTTTGTGCTTCTTTTAGTGTAACTACGTTTTTTTTTTGCGGTGGGGGGAACACAAGCAATATTTCAGGATCTGCAGCCACTCGGTTACATGAGCACCACTGTAATTTTCCACCAAGAAAAGCCAGAAAAGGTTGGTTTCTATCTTTCCACTGGTGCGGTTTTAAAAACAATGCATCACCTCCTCAAACATTGTAAATATGCTAATTGGAAGTTTATTGCCACAGGGTCTAAATAAAGCGATGCCTTGTTGTCTGAGTACTTGAAAAGACATTTCTTGGTGTGTGGAAAATCATTTGATCTCTTAGTAAATGAAGATGAAGTTTTTGACAGAGGGAGAGAGAGAGAGAGAGAGAGAGAACCCAGCTGAACAATGCAGTCATACATTCTTTAACTGTAGTTCTGTGTTGATTGAATTGGCTTTCCAGGTATGCAGAACCAAACATACTTTTAATCATTATGTGTAGGAAAGAACTACAGATGCTGGTTTAAACCAAAGATGGATACAACAAGCTGGAGTAACTCAGCGGGACAGGCAGCATCTCTGGAGAGAAGGAATAGGTGACGTTTTGGGTCGAGACCCTTCTTCAGACTGGGAGTCAGGGAAAGGGAAACAAGAGATATAGAGAGATATAGAGAACAAATTAATGAAAGATATGCAAAAAAGTAAAGATGATCATACTTTTAATCATTGTTGAATGAAATAGAATAGACTTTTCAAGGAAGACTTGTCTGAAGAAGGGTCTCGATCCGAAACGTCCCATTCCTTCTCTCCAGTGATGCTGCCTGTCCCGCTCAGTTACTCCAGCATTTTGTGTCTACCTTCGAAGTAAAAATGTATTGGTCCTGCTAAAATATGTTTCAGATATAGGAAGTGTGCAAATTCTTCATTACTTCAGAATTCATGTCTCTTTTCTCCATCCCATATTAAAGCAATACCTCTTGGCATTAAACATGAGGTTTATTAATTGTCTTGAAAATGTATATCCTGTGTAACCGCGCATTCAGTGTCATCAGTCTCTTTTAAGACGAATCTGTGACTATTATTCAAGTTGGCTTGTGCCTTTCTTTCTCCATTTGTACAGTCGTGTAAACTGGATGTTGTAATATCCTCCGAGATATTGGATGTGAATGCTTTCATTTCACATTTACCTAAAAATAAAAAGACACAAAGTGCTGGAGTAACTCAGCTGGTCCGGCAGCATTCCTTGAGAACATGGAGAAGGTGACGATTCGGATCGGGACCGTTCTTCAGAGTCTGAAAATGGGTCCCAACCTGAAACGGAGTCGGAAGAAGGGCCTCGATCTGAAACTTCATTTTTTCTTTTTCTCCAGAGATGCTGCATGACCTGCTGAGTTGTTCCAGCACTTTTGTTTATAAGCCAGCATCTGCAGTTCCTTGATTGTACTGTTTTTGCATGTAGTCAAAGTGAAAAGTCAAAAGAGTTTATTGTCATGTGTCCCTGACAGGACAATGACATTCGTTCTTCGCATAGCACAACAGAACATAGTAGGCATTGACTACAGTTATATATGTAAATACACACATGAATGAATACATTGATAAAGTGCAAATAACAGATGGAGGGGTATTAATGTTCAGAGTTTTGTCCGAGCTAGGTTTAATAGCCTGATGGCTGTGGGGAAGTAGCTATTCCTGAACCGGGTTGTTGCAGTCTTCAGGCTCCTGTACCTTCTACCTGAAGGTAGCAGGGAGATGAGTGTGTGGCCAGGATGGTGTGGGTCCTTGATGATGCTGCCAGCCTTTTTGAGGCAGCGACTGTGATAGATCCCCTCGATGGAAGGAAGGTCAGAGCCGATGATGGACTGGGCAGTGTTTACTACTTTTTGTAGTCTTTTCCTCTCCAGGGCGCTCAAGTTGCCGAACCAAGCCACGATGCAACCGGTCAGCATGCTCTCTACTGTGCACCTGTAGAAGTTAGAGAGAGTCCTCCTTGACAGACCGACTCTCCGTAATCTTCTCAGGAAGTAGAGGCGCTGATGTGCTTTCTTAATAATTGCATCTGTGTTCTCGGACCTCATCTGGACTGAATTAGCTTGGCATAAAGTGAGATGAAGTGTCATTTGGATTGTGAACTGCTTCTGTAGAGAGTAAAAGGTACAATTGGAATTGTTCAGTTCAATGTAAACAGTTGTTTATTTTGTAGTTTTGTAATTGTAATGAATGGTTGGCACGGCTTTAGTTTAGTTTAGTTTAGATTAGAGATACAGCGCGGATACATGCCCTTCGGCCTGCCGAGTCCACGCTGACCAGCAATCATCTGTACACTAGCACTATCCTACTCGCTAGGTATCATTTTATTCACGGAAGCGAATCAACCTACAAATCTGCACATCTTTGGAATGTGGGAGATAAACCGGAGCACCCGGAGGAAACCCATGCGGTCACAGGGAGAACGTGCAAACCCCATACAGACAGCACCCGAGGGCAGGATCGAACCCGGGGTCTCTGGCATTGTGAGGCAGCAACTCCACCGCTGCGCCTCCACGCCGCCCTTTTGCTCTTTGATGATCTTGCATTTTCTGGCACCATTACAGAGCTACTCTTTCTAGTGTCTGTGAACTGATTTAAAAAAAAGTCCTTTAAAAAGGACTCGCTGTGTTAAAGACTTCATCCCTCTGGTGCACTGAGGAGATCAATGGGGTTCCAGCACACAACCAAGGACTATCTTTCCAAGTGCTGAGACAAACTGGCAATTACTTATTTAGACTCTAGGACGAGTCATTTTTAGTTAGCATATTTGTCATCTTTCATCCACTGTTCCTCCTTCATTCTTTCGGAGGCAATACACCATGCTGTTCAAGGCGTCATTTGAAGTACAAAATGAAACTGCACTGACTGAACTGAGCAATTCCAATGGTGTCTTTTGTTCTCTGCCTCACTGGAACCATAATATAAAGCAGTTCAAATCCAAATCACACTTTACCTAGGCTTGTGCCAAGTTATCTTGGTCCACATGAGGTATATCAGAAATGCAAGCATTCAGTCCCTGTATCTAGAAGATTGTGTTGTGAGATGTAATATTGTGAGCAGTTTTGAGCCCATGATGTGCTGGCATTGGAAAGGGTCCAGAGGAGGTTTGCTAGAATGATTCCAGGAATTAATGGGTTAACATATGATGAGCATTTGACGGCACTGGGCCTACATTTGCTGGCGTTTTGAGGAATGAGGGGGGACCTCATTGAAAAATAGTGAAAAGCCTGGAGAGAATGGATGTGGAGAGGATGTTTCCACTAGTGGGAGAATCTTTTATTCTGAGGCCATGGCCTCTGGCCCTAGGACGTACCGTTAGAAAGGAGATGAGAAGCAATTTATTTAGTCAGATCGCAGTGAATCTGTGGAATCCATGGCCACAGACGGCCGTGAGGCCAAGTCAATGGATATATTCAAGGTTGAGATTGACAGATTCTTGATTAATATGGGTGTCGGGGGTTATGGGGAGAAGGCAGGAGAATGGGGTTGAGAGGGAAAGATAGATCAGCTATGATTGAATGGCGTAGACTTGATGGGTCGAATGGCCTAATTCTATTTCTATAACTTATGAACTTTACAGTTGAGATGACACTATTGTATAAATAGAGGCCTATTACAGGGTTAATGGAAGAATCCAGAAGTACTAACCATGGTTCGCATTGAGTGCAGGAGGAGAAAAGATCAATTTAATGTAATTGTAAGTATGTCTATTTTGGATAGAAAAAAATTCTGTTATTTATCTCGCCCGACCCCAAACTAGACATACTTACGCCGTCATTAAGATTTATTATTGTGGGGAATGTGTAAGTGGGATGGCACAGTGGTGCAGCTGGTGGAGCTGCTGTCTCAGTGCTGGTTCTATCCTGACCTTGGGTGCTGTCTGTGTGAGTTTGCACTTTCTCTCAGGTTTCCTCCAGGTGCTCTAGTTTCCTCCCACAACCTAAACACGTGTGGGTTTTAGGGTTAATTCGCCTCTAATTTGCCCCCTCATGTGCAGGAAGTCGATGCTAAAGTTAGGGTAGGTTTAGAGTTGTGCGGTGTGGTTCAAGAACCTGATAGATGTAGGAACCAGATAGTTGTTCCTTGCCTTGGTGGGGTACAGGCATCTGTATCTCACAAGTGATAGCAGCAGAATTAGACCATTCGGCCCATCAAGTCTACTCTGCCATTCAATCATGGCTAGTCTATCTCCCCATAACCCCTGACACACGTTCTTTGTCCTGCTCGATGGGAACGGTGACAAGAGGGCACCGTGCGGATGATAGGTGCTGCCTTCTTGAGGCACCGCCTCATGGAGATGCTTTGATGATGTGGGAGGGCTGTGACTGAGATGGACCTGGCTGGGTGTACCACTCTCCGCAGCCTCTTGCTTTCCTGTGTGTTGGCAATGCCGCACCAGGCCATGACCCAGTTAGAAAATCAACAATGAGTGATGCTTTGCTGCTGATAGTTAACGCAGTGACCTCTTTATCATGTCCAGGTTGATATGAGATCAATTCTGCGGCTTTTTTACCAACCAACGATTAAAATGATTTTAGTTAACAGTACGTCTTAGAAAATATTGTTGATTAAAATGTGCTTGAAAGGAATTACTTTAGATGTTGTGTCACTGATCCCTCAGCTGTGTATAACTAATGACTTGGATTACTGTGCAGGTATGGTCCTCTGTTCTGCGAACACAAGTGTCCAGTTTTTTTGGTTTAAGTTTCAGTTTATTGAATTGCCTGGCAAATATGTTGTGACTATATTGATTCCTTTTTATTAAAACTGAAAAGCCAATAATATGTTATGGCTAAATGTCATATTCTGATGGGACTTGTTATAATGTGTGTTTTTTTTTCTGCTAAGTGATATTTGTTTTTTATGGTGAATCTCAGGAGAATGTTAGGGCTTGTTTGAGTCATCTGTGGACACTTTGCAACCAAACACGGCAACAATACGAGTTGGAAAACTTTCGTTAAGTTTCATTCTCTCCTCTTCGTATTTCCTTTAGCGCTTTTGCTTTTTGTACATTTATTTTGGATGATTTTATATATTTAGACAAATGCAACACTCCCTCTCACCAATAGTTTAAAAAATGTACTTGGTTTAGTTTAGAGATACAGCGCGGAAACAGGACCTTCGGCCCCCCGAGCCCGTGCCGACCAGCGATCCCCATTACGCAAGCACACACTACATGCTAGGGAGAATTTACATTTTTTTCATTACCAAAGCCAATTCACCTCCAAACCGGTACGCCTTCGGGGTGTGGGAGGAAACAGGAGCACCAGGGGGAAATCCATGCAGGTCTCAAGAGGGAACGTACAAACTCTGTAGAGAGAGCACCCGTAGTCGGGATCGAACCCAGGTCTCTGGCGCTTCTTCTTTCGTGTGGCGTGCACAGCCTAAAGTTGTAGGACAACTTGTTCTATTTGATCTAACGTTTGTGCACGTCGAGTTGATTGCATTAGTCGAAACAGGGCGGACCACGTGAAGGTTGCAATCTTCCACCCCGTCTCTGGCGCTGGAAGGCAGTAACTCTACCGCTGCTCCACCGTGTCAACTTGGAAGATGTGTTTGAGGAAAATGGCCACGTGACATCTTGCCAATGCCCTATCACCCATGGATATCACCTCATTGCAGGAAGGATGTGGAGGCCTTGGAAATGACACAGGGGAGGTTTACCAGAATAATGTCTGAATAGGGGTTATGAGCCACAGGGAGAGGTTGGGCAGACTTGGATTGTTTTCTCTGGAAGGTCGGAGGATGCGGGGTGATACCTGATAGAGGTATATATAATTATGTGAGGCATAGATAGGGTAGACAAGTAGAATCTTTTTTTTCAGGTTGCAAAAATCAAATACTAGAGGGCATTGCTTTAAAGTGAGAGGGGCAATGTTTAAAGCAGAAGTGCAGTGCAACTTTTTAACACAGACGGTGGTGAGTGCCTGGAAAGCACTGCCAGGGGTGGTGGTTGAGGCAGATGCAATGGTGGCATTTAAGAGACATTTTGGTAGGCAAAAGGTAAGAGATGGTATTAGCATCTTGTTGGGCACAGATATTGTGGGCTGAAGTGCCTGTTCTTGTGCTGTACTGTTCTATGTTCTGATGCTTTTATTTAGCTGTGACCCAATGCTTTAATTAATGAACTTGTAACATGAAGCTTCTAGACCAATGTGTAGGAAGGAACTGCAGGTGCTGGTTTAAACCGAAGATAGTGGAGTAACTCAGCGGGTCGGACAGCATCCCTGGAGAAAAGGAATAGGTGACATTTTTGGTCAAGACCCTACTTCAGACTGAAGAAGGATCTCGACCCGAAACATCACCTATTCCTTTTCTCCAGAGATGCTGCCTGACCCGTTGAGTTACACCATCTTTTTGTCTCTAAACTGCATTAATTGTTTTGCCAACTGCGATACTCAGGAAAACTTCAATCTTTGGAATCATGGATCATTGTTCTATACGTTATATCTCCGCATAGCTGTCTCGAGATTTATACTGAAACCAGGGGATTAGGCGTCGATGATATTCTGTGGTTAGTGCTTTATACCTTGTATTACTGAGCGAGTGATATTTGGTGGTACAAACTTATTAAAGATTACATGAATTTACTTTTCTTATCCCTCCAGAGTCGCTCAATGATGCCTGAAATATGGGATCTGTCTGAAGCTTTGCCTGATTTGTCCATGGATCCAATTACGGGCGTTGGAGTGGTTGCTTCACGATATCGGGCACCTGCCAGTTACGAAGTAGTAAGCACCTTTATCATGTTTTGAAATCTTCCAATCTCCCTTCGTGGATGTAATAGCATTTTCTTGTAGAGTACATTTACTTCAACTGCACACCTTCTCTCCAACTATCTTCCATTCCACCTCAAAAACGCAGAGTACAAGAATCCCACCCAAAAATAAAGGGGTCATTTTAAGGCTCTACAGTATGGCTGGTCTGTTGGTCACCACAACCCATCATTTGGAGATCCTCACTGTTAGATAGTCGTGCTGTACAGAGGGAGCAAATACATAGAGGACGTTGGCGATTTTGAGTGTAATACTCTTTTTGTAGGCTTCAGTGAACACTTCAGTTAGAGTCCTGGAGACAGCGTGGAAACAGGCACTTCAGCCCAACTTGCCCACTCCAACCAATATATCCCATCTGCCCATGTTCGGCTCATATCCCTCTAAACCTATCCTATCTATATTTCTTCACAAAGTTCTTCCTGCTTTTACAAATTCCTATAGTTTGTATTTGTTCTGGTGCTCTTATTACTGGTAAAGGTAAGATTTGCAGAGGTTTTGATTTTGTTTCGGTCTAAATTGGCTTGGTGTGAGAAGCGCATATGTTACACAGCAAGGAAATGGGCTCAACAACCCAACTGATCCATGCCGACCAAAGTGTCCATTTAAACCAATCCCATTTGCCTGCATTTGACCCATCTCCCTCTAAACCTTTCCCATCCATGTATCTGTCCAAAAGTCTTATAAATGTTGTTATTGTACCTGCCTCAACTACTTCTTCTATAGATTTGTCAAGATCATTGGATGCGACTTTAATTCGTTTTCACATTATTATGCTTTTCAATATCTCTCAGCTCCTTCAGCTTTTTTTCCCAGTTCTAAATCCAACAAACGATGGAACAGACATTTCTCCCCCTTTATCTAATTGGTAAACTAGAAAGAAACTTTGTGCATCAAAAATGTTTTCTGTTGACAATATTACTGGAAGTTAATTCTCTCCTGTAATTTCAGATACTTAGAAAACCCCAAGATAATAGGAATAATCCTCAGATTTGATAATGAGAGGTTTTGTTTTTCGTTAATCAGTTTGTGTATTTACCTTCACCATACTGGATATCGGTAGAATGAACTACAAGGCTATAATTTGCTCGAACACTAGGCAATGTTTATGAGCTGTTTTAGCTTTGCTTCCAAGTTTGATGTGCGCCAACTCTTTTAAATTACAGTTACTTTATCTGCTTCTGACGTGTGGATTCTTTCATGGATTATGATGGGAACATTGAAACCATTATACATTAGTTAACTGTGCTGTTTGCCGTTTGTGAAGATTCTGCCTGTGACCCATTACAGAGTTCAACGATTAATTTTCAAAATCCTCTTATGTAATGTCCAAGAAAACATTGCGACATAATGGTTAAGAAGGAACTGCAGATGCTGGAAAATCGAAGATAGACAAAAGTGCTGCAGAAACTCAGCGGGTGCGGCAGCATCTATGGAGCAAAGGAAATAGGCAACGTTTCGGGCCGAAAGGGTTTTGGCCCGAGACGTTGCCTATTTCCGTCACTCCATAGATGCTGCCGCACCCCGCTGAGTTTCTCCAGCACTTTTGGCTACATAGACTCGGCTTGTACTCGCTAGAATTTAGAAGATTGAGGGGGGATCTTATAGAAACTTACAACATTCTTAAGGGGTTGGACAGGCTAGATGCAGGAAGATTGCTCCAGATGTTGGGGAGGTCCAGAACTAGGGGTCACATTTTAAGGATAGGATGGAATTCCTTTAGGACCGAGATGAGGAAAACATTTTTCACACAGAGAGTGGTGAGTCTCTGGAATTTTCTGCCACAGAAGGAAGTTGAGGCCATTTCATTGGCTATATTTAAGAGGGAGTTGGATGTGGCCCTTGTGGCTAAAGGGATTAGTGGGTATGGAAAGAAGGCAGGTACAGGATACTGAGTTGAATGATCAGCCATGATCGTATTGAATGGCGGTGATGGATCGAAGGGCCGAATGGCCTACTCCTGCACCTATTTTCTATGATTCTATGATAATGGTATTCCGTTTTGGATAGCCATCTAACACAGGTCATTGAGGTTCCTCCGATGCTTCTGCACCTCTCATACTTTCAGCCTCCTTTCTTTCCCCTCAGTTTTTAATTTCCCCTCTGATTATTCAGGGTTATTGCCAATGGGCATTCCCTCAACCTTTCCCGACATGTGGCCTCTTCATTCCGATGCTCGATGAGACAGATCATCATCATGTCGTAACTGCGTCCTTGCAACCCCTCACCACCGCTTCCAACTCGTTTCCTTTTACGCCCCGCTCCGTTGGGTACAAAATCATCTTTCCCCAAGTTATTTTGAATTGTGCTCTGAAGCTGCTGACTTCCCAATCTTTGATCCTTCATTTCTCCTGACGTTTCTACAGCTGTTGACCTGATCAACCGATCTCTGCCTTTGGTCACTTGCAAACTTTTATTGTCATCCTATGCTGACTGCTCCCCCAACATAACTTCCACCTGTGCTTTCCAAAATGAAGCTTAAGTGTGTCTTATTTAACAATATACCAGATGGCATTCAAGATATCTCTCCACTGTTAAAACGACTGTTCTCATCATGGAGAGCCAAGCTGACTGACCCAGAGTAAAGGAATCAAGAACCATGGGACATAGGTTTAAAGTGAGAGTGGAAAGATTTAATAGGAACCTGAGAGGCAATTGCTCCACATAAGATAAACAAGTGCTGGAGTAATGCAGCGGGTCAGGCAGCATCTCTGGAGAGAAAAGATGGGGGATGTTTCGCGATGAGGCCCTTCTTCAGACTGAAAGTAGGGGGTGGGGGGGATGTAAAGAGCTGATGAGATGAAGAGCTGGAGGCGAGAAAAGACCAGGACCAGTCACAAATTACTTCAGGCCTGGTAGGTCCATTGTTGCCTAGGGAAGGTGTGAGAAGAAAACCAATGTGGAGAACTGTGGAACTGGTAAAACCACTCGGGTGGAGTAAGGGTGCAAGGAGGGAGAGTGGAGGGAAGTGTAAAATGAAGTTATTTAAAATTGGAGAATTCAATGTTCATACCACTGGGTTGTAAGCTGACCAAGTGAAACATGAGGTGCTGTTCCTTCAATTTGCGTGTGGCCTCACTCAGGCAATGGAGGAGGCCGAGGAGGACAGAAAGGTCAGTATGGGAAGGGGCATTGAAATGGTTGTCAACCTGAAGGTGCCAGATGCTTAGGTGGACTTTTACCTAGACGATCAATGGGCTGATCAAAGGCATTGGCATCCAACTTCAATCCCTAGCACTGTGTCTAGTTTAACCGGATTGTTTTAAGCCTCTGAGAGATTTGAACATAAACTGAAGATTACAATCTCAACCATGCCATTACAACAAAGTGCAATTGTACCATTGAAAAGGCTTAGTTTTCCCTTCTTTAAAGCAGTTTCTGCTGAAACCATCACCTGTGCTTTGGTGATAATGAAAACGAGACTATACCTGCACTCTCGTGGATCTCTTCCTCCTTCTAAAACCTTCAGTTCGTCCACATAGTTTCAAGTTCAAGTTCCATTTATTGTCACATGCACCAATTGGTACAGTGAGGTTTGAGTTACCATACAGCCATACGAATAAAAAAAGAACACAATACACGATAGAGTTTAGCATAAACATCCCCACACAGCGGAATCAACGTTCCCATTGCGAGGTGCAGTGCAGAAACAGGCCCTTCGGCCCATCGAGACTGCAGTGATCAGCGATCTCTGTACACTAACACTATCCTACATACTAGGGACAATTTACAATTATGCCAAGTCCGTTAACTTACAAACCTGTACTTCTTTGGAGTGTGGGAGGAAACCCATGCGGTCACGAGGAGAATGTACAAACTCCGTACAGACGACCCCTGAAGTCAGGATCGACCCCGGGTCTCTGACACTGGAAGGCAGCAGCTCTGCCACCCTGCTGCCCACATCTCTGCTTTGTGCAGCTAACTCCAGTGACAATTAATAATGGTGAATTAAGTGTGGAGGTGATGGAGTTGTAATTATTGGTATTGTGGTGATTAATGCAGGATGAATGGTTGAAATAAAACTCTAGTTCGATAAATTGGCAAAGCATTAAACTGGGAATATAGGTCAAGCAGCTGAACATTTGATGGAGCAACCTCCAGGGACAAATGTAATTATTATATTCAAAAATATAGGGTGATAAATTAAAATCTGTATTGATTTACAGAAGGCTAATCTTGTTCATCTGGCTTGATTGAGTTCTTCAAAGTAATGAAGAAAATTGACGAAAATCGTGTTGTTGTAAAGTATATGAACTCCAAAGACATTCAGTAAAGTAACACAAGAGGTGTGATCTTAGAGTTATATAAAACCATGAGGGGCATACTTAAGTTGGATGAGTGAAAACATCTATCAGGCTAGTGGAGTCTAAATATTGAGGACACAGGTTTAAGGTGAGAGGGGAAAGGTTTAAGAGATCTGAGGGGCAACATTTTTCACATAGTGGGCGTATGGAATGAGCTGCAAGAGGAAGCTGTAGAGACGGGTACACAGACAGGAAGATGGATAGTTAAGGTTTAAAGGGATATGGGCCAAATGGAACTGGATAGACATCTTGGTCACAATGAAGGATTTGGGTGCAAGAACCTGTTTCTGTGCTACACGACTATGATTGCATAGACTTGACAGTAACATTCAAGGGGCAATGGCGGAGTGGATACTAAATTGATAGCGGTTTAGAAAGCTTTGCGACTAATATTTGTATAGGAGTGAACTGCAGATGCTGGTTTACACCGAAGATAGCCACAAAATGCTGAAGTAACTCAGTGGGTCAGGCAGCATCTCCAGAGAAAAGGAAAAGGTGACGTTTTTGGGTTGAGACCTTAACTAAGAGTCCGGGAAAAGGGAAACTGAGTTTCAGGCTCAGCAGACGGACATTTGTTTGTTTGAAGCTGACAGGAATGTATATTTGTGTTTCCTGGGATGGATCTTGATAATGTAATGAAACTCTGATTATATTACAGCATCTGATTGTTTGGAAATCCTGATAGTTCTGGCATCTGGCTCATTCGTTCATCTGTAATCTGAGCTGGAGTCATGACCACTAGCTGGTTATGTGGGCGTGTTGGAATTTGAACTGTGGGACTGGTGTTCAGCTGGAAGGGTTTGGATTCAGGGCATTGGGTCAGGAATGTGGATAGGCCTGTGGCTGGAGCTGGGGACTGGAGTGCTTGTATACTTCCCAAACTCGAATGTTTCACTGGCAAATTTATTGTACATGTTAAAAATGTTTGCTTGGATATTAATGAGTATTATTCATTAGTTCAGAAAATCTGCCAATCCAATGTCCCGAGGGTGTGTAGAAAGGAATCACAGATGCTGGTTATACTGAAGATAGACACAAAGTGCTGGAGTAACTCAGCGGGTCAGGCAGCATCTCTAGAGAAAAGGAATGGCTGACGATTTGTGTCTGGACCCTTCAGACTGGAAGACTTCTCTGGAAGAATGGTCCCGACCTGAGACGCCACCTTTCCTTTTTAACCTGAGATGCTGCCTGACCCGCTGAGTTTCTTCAGCACTTTGTGTTTAATGTCCCAAGGGTGACAGATAACCAGAGTTCTACTATATTGAGAAATGTAGAAAGCAATGACTTTAATGAGGTAGTTACGGAGTGGCCAGACACAAGGCAGATGAATTTTAATGCAGATAATTGCATTATTTTGCGGTTTGGCTTTAAAAAAAAAGAATGAAAGCAATATAAACACGAGTGCAGTTTGATTAAAATGGGCAAAAAACTGGGTGTGTTTGTGCACAAGCCATTAAAGGTGGCAGAACGAGTTTAGTAGGTGATTCGCAATGCTTGTCAGGTCCGTGGGTTATAAATAGAAGTATTAAAAAAAAAGCAATGATGTTGCGTTGAACATTTGTGAAACATTGTAAGGCCTCAGCTGGAATATTAAGGCCAATTGTGGGCACTACACTTCCGCAAAGAACGTGCATCGGAGATTGTATCGGAGATAGCAGTAATAAATTACTTTGGCTATGTGGAGACATTGGGGAAACGGGGATTGTTCCACTTGGAATAGAGAACAATGAGATCAAACGTGTAAAAGATGTTCAAAATTATGAACTGTTTTATAGAGTAACCAGTGGGTGCGTCTTAATATATTTGCCCACGAAACCAGTAGCTACAGGAGGAAAATTTTTTTGATGAGGCAAGCACTATTTGAATGGACGGTGGAAACAGATGAAGTAATAACTTTTGAAAGAGACGTGAAAAGGTACTTGGGAGGAAAAAAAATGAAAGGAGTGAGATTAATTGGATAGCTCTAGATGGGCTAACTGATCGCTTTCTGTACTGCATCATTCTATATATAAGTAGCATTTAGTTTTTCCAGCTACACGATTTTAATTGGAATTTATGCCATTAAGGAGATTACTACAAGTCAATGAAAATTAAAACGAAAACAGCAGGTCTGTAGTAAATACACAAAACGCTGGAAACGCTCAGCTGGTCAGGAAATGTCTGCAGAAAGAAGGTTAACGTTTCAGATTGAAAACTTTGAACGACTATGGATGCTGAATGTTTCCAGAATTTTCTGTATGTCTCTCCCGAATGTCCACTTAGATTCTACATTGAGGTTAACTCTTGCCTGGAGTATTTAATCCCATGCGTATGTTGTAACTTGGCCGCTCTGAGAGACGTGATCTCTGCTTTTATTCTCAATTGACTTAAATGGAAATAAACTTAAGGACTTGGTCTTTGATTCAACAATTTACTTTTCATAATCAATATAGCAAAAAGAAAAGAATTAGGAAATTAGTCTGGAATTCTCTGCCTCAGAGGGCGGTTCTCTGGATGCTTTCAAGAGAGAGCTAGATAGAGCTCTTAAAAATAGCGGAATCAGGGGATATGGGGAGAAGGCAGGAACGGGGTACTGATTGGGGATGATTAGCCATGATCACATTGAATGGCGGTGTTGGCTCGAAGGGCCGAATGGCCTACTCCTGCGCCTATTGTCTATTGAAATGTCGAGTCTCATGATTTGAGTAATAAGACGTGGGAAAAGACAAGCGGATTGCTGCAAGCCCAACACAAGCCAATGTCAACACAAGGAGTGATGTTTAATTTAGAGATGCAGTGTGGAAACAGGCCCATCGGCCCACCGAGTCGGTACCGCCCATCGAACATCCATTCACTAGTTCTACGTTATCCCACTTTTGCATCCTATGCACTGGGAGCAATTAACAGAAGCCAATTAACCTACAAATCTGCAAGTCTTTAGGATGTGGAAGAAAACTAGAGCACCAGGAGAAAACGCACGTGGACAAAGGAAGAACGTGGAAACTCCATACAGACAGCACCTGAGGATCACTGGTACTGTGAGGCAGCAGACACAGTGCCGCCCAAAATAAATTATCTGGAATAAAAAATAGTGACTATAACGGTGAAGTTATTAAAAATGGTAAATTTTCATTTTTTTCAGTGTTTTTATTCTGCAAGGAAGAACATCTACGCTTGCTGTTTGATCCATTCTGTCTCTGTCTGCAGCTGTGTGACTCTTAGTTGCCCTTCGGAATGTGCTGGGGAAGTTTCCCGTTTCCAAGGAGCAAAGTTTCCCGTTTCCAAGAATAAAACTGGATGATCCACCCATTTTTTGACCTTTGCGGCAGGCATGACCCAGCCCTGTCATCTCTGCAGATTCCTCTTCACTGACATACGGGATGTCACAAAATGAGGAGTTTTCTTCCACAGACAAGATGGCACCGGGAACGTAGAATTCTTTGCGTACTGCCTCGGAAGAAATCTATCCAATCATTACACTTTTCTACTGATGTATGATTGTGCTACTGCATAGTAGGATTTTACTGAATCGTATGCAAAACAGTATTTCGGATTTGGAAATGTGCAGGGCAGGTTTTTTACACGGGATGATGAATGACTGGAACGTGCAGCTGAGGGTGGGGTTGAGGGAGATACGACTGTGCCGTTGAAGAGACTTGCGGGGAATGGAGGGATGTGGATTAAATGCAGGTAGTTGAGGATTGGCCTTGGCACCATAGTCATTGTGGGCCCAAGGGCCTGTCCCCGTGCTGTACCATTCTAAGATAGACACAAAAAGCTGGAGTAACTCAGTGGGACAGGCAGCATCTCCGGAGAGAAGGAATGGGTGACGTTTCGGGTTGAGACCCTCCTTCAGGGATATAGACGGTGATGTGGAGAGATAAAGGACAATGAATGAAAGATATGCAAAAAAAGTAACGATCATAAAGGAACAGGCTGTTTGTAGGGTGAAAATGAGAAGCTAGTGAAACTTGAGTGGGGGAGGGATAGATAGAGAGGGAATGCCGGGGCTACATGAAGTGAGAGAAATCAATATTCATACCACTGCCCAAGCGAAATATGAGATGCTGTTCCTCCAATTTGCATTTAGCCTCACTCTGACAATGCAGGAGACCGAAGACAGAGAGGTCTGCAGGAATGGGAAGGAGAATTAAAGTGTCCAGCAAAAGGGAGATCAGGTTGGTTCAGGCGGGCTGAGTGAAGGTGTTCTGCGAAGCAATCGCCCAGTCTGTGTTTTATCTCGCCGATGTATGAGTCCACATCTTGAACAACGGCTACAGTAGATGAGGTTGGAGGAGGTGCAAGTGAACCTCTGCCTGACCTGAAAGGACTGTCGGGGTCCCTGAACAGAATCGAGGGAGAGAATTCCACAGACTCGCAACTCTCTGAGAGAAAAAGTGTTTCCTCGTCTCCGTTCTAAATGGCTTAAACCTTATTCTTAAACTGGGGCCCCTAGTCCTGGATTCCCCCAACATCGGGAACATGTTTCCTGCCCCTAGCATGTCCAAACCCTTAACAATCTTACATGTTTCAATAAGATTCCCTCTCATCCTTCAAAACCCCAGAGTGTACAAACCCAGCCGCTCCATTCCCTCAACCTATGACAGTCCCGCCATCCCGGGAATTAACCTTGTAAACCTACGCTGCACTCCCTCAATAGCAAGAATGTCCTTTCCTCAAATTAGGGGACCAAAACTGCACACAATATTCTAGGTGTGGTCTCACTAGGGCCCTGTACAACTGCAGAAGGATATATAATCCCATCGCCTCACGGAAGCCAGATGTAGGCAAGGAAGCGTTAATTATTACCCAGCTCCCTTTCTCTGGGTTAAGCACCAGTGGCAGGAGCTAGCAGTAGCAAGAGAACAAAATGTACTTTGGGTGGAGTAATAATTCACTGTCCATCATTGTCATCTTTACTGACTAAGCTGTCTATGTCCCGAAGGCCAGAGCTGCCAGAGATAGTTTGTAGCAGGTGATGAGGTGTTGAGGAGATGTCGGCAATCATCAGCAGCCAAATTGAATATCACAACAATTTGTAACCTCTGGGGCTCCAGTAGCTCTCATCCCTCCCTTCTTTGCTGCCTTCAAGACCTTGGTTATGAAGAGCAGCATCAGATGTACTCGATAGTGAAGTGCTAACCTTGGTGAAGCTGGAGTGCAGACCTACAATCATGAACATCCTGATCTTGCTGATGTCGCAGCCTATTAATGAGTGAGTGCCAAAGACATCTTGAAGCATTGGCCACAGTTTCCAACCAGAATTGCTCAGTGAGTGATTTATTTCTGCCTTCTCCCAAGTACTCACACATCAAAGAAGTTGATCTTTAGCCATTTGAGTTTGCAATCTGACGCAAATTGCTGCGTATACCTCATAAGTCAGAGCTTACACCGATGGTTTGTGCTTTCGAGCTGGCTGTGCCTCCAGCTGTGGTGATCTAGTTGAGGTATAACACTGGCGTGCATGTGACAAAGATATATATTTGGCCAGGTGCACCCAGTCCAAAGAGTGTCAGACATCTGCAATCTAGCGTGTTTCTTCCAATGTTTGAACTCTTAAGACCGGAGTAGCAGAAGGTATTGTCAGTAGTGTGACCAAGTGGCACCTACTTGCAATTAATACGGTTACTAATGTGGATTTTGGTTTCACATGGTCCTGTTGGCCGCAGAAAATTGTGTAGCGTTGGTCCAAAATGGATAGCAGTACGGAATTCCAAAGGCGAGGTGAAATGAACTACCCCTGAGGTCAAGACACAATCCAGCATTTATTTGGTTTAATTTAGAGATACCTCATGGAAAAGGACCTTTCGGCCCACTGAGTCCATACCGACTACCCATCACCTATTCACACTAGTGCTCACTTGCTCATCCACCCTATCTACTACGGGCAATTTATAAAGGCCAATTAACCTACAAACTTGCTCCTTTTTAGTATGTGGGAGGAAACCGGAGCACCCATAGGAAATTCATGCGGTCGAATGGACAATGAATTGGCCAAACTCCACACAGATAGCACCCGAGGTCAGAAACAAAACCCAGTGTCTCTGGCGCTGCAAGGCAGCAGCTCTACCTGCTGTGCCACTGTGCTTCCCTCTTGTGAAAAGTGTTTAATTGCCGTGTGTACCAACCTGGAACAATGAAATTCTTGCAGCAAAACAGGCCTGTAAACACAATACACGTTAATAATATATTATGAACAAAAAATCAATAAGTAATACAAAAACAATGCAAAAATGCCCGAAGTCCTTAGTGCAACCAAAGACGATCCATAGCTCATAGGTTAATGTTGTGTCATGTTCAGGAGCTCCCAGCTTGAACAACTAGGTAATTACAGCAAAGTAATTAATAGAGTCTTCAAGGAGCTGCAGTAACATTGAGGTTAAATGGGAATTGGAGAAGGCCTGTTGCTGGCTGGATTCATGCCCAGCATAAAGAAAGATGTTCTGGGTTATTGAGGATCAATCATCTTGGGTCCACGTTAGCGTTGCAGGAATCTCTCAAGGCAGGGGCCTTGGCTCAGTCTTCAGCTGTCTCAAAGATCAGAAATTGGAGATATTTCTTTGCGATTTAACGATATTCAATTCTACTGGATGGTGATTACATGTGGTAAGACTTTGATGGGAGTTGGGCGCGAGTTGACAGTAACCGTCATGCCAGGCAATGATCATTCCAGCAAGGGAAAGTATACTTGTCTAACCTTG
This sequence comes from Okamejei kenojei, assembly GCA_035221665.1. Taxonomy (NCBI): domain Eukaryota; kingdom Metazoa; phylum Chordata; class Chondrichthyes; order Rajiformes; family Rajidae; genus Okamejei; species Okamejei kenojei. Next base: position 6,514,086 of record CM069163.1, on the reverse strand, counting down.
GCATTCAATGGCAGTACATTGTTTAGCCCTCGCCATCAATAGCCTGGGAGCTGGGGGAGACGGTCACCATTTGCCGTAAACTCGACTGGAGCAGCCGCCTTGCAAAGTCAGAGCGATACAGTGTGGAAACAGGATCTTCGACCCAACTCGCCTACATTGTTCAACATGTCTCATCTACACTAGTCCCACCTGCCTGCATTTTGTCCCTGTCACTCCAAACCTGTCCTATCCATGCACCAGTCTAATTGCTTCTTAAACGTTGTGATGGTCCCTCCCTCAACTACCTCCTCTGGCAGATTGTTCCATACACCCACCATCCCTTGTGTGGAAAAAGTTACCTCTCAGATTCCTATTACATTTTTCCCCCTTCACCTTCAACCTTTGTCCTCTGGTTCTCAATTCCCCTACTCTGGGCAAGAGACTCTGTGCGTCTATCTGATCTATTCCTCTCATGACTTTATGCACCTCTAAAAGTCTCCTGCGCTCCAAGGAATGCAGTCCTAGCCTCCTCAACCTCGCCCTATAGGTCAGACCCTCGAGTCCTGGCATCATCCTCATGAATCTTCTCTGTGCCCTTTCCAGCTTGACAACACCTTTCCTGTAACATGGTGCGCAGAACTGAGCACAATAGCCTAAATGCGGCCGGACCAATATCTTATACAACTGCAACATGACCACTCAACTTGTATACTCAAGTTACAAGAGCAAATGTCAAGTAACTCTCCGATTGTTCGAAACATTTTCATCATCACAGGGCTTGCGTCGGAAGGGTTGTGATGGAATACTGTCCAGTATTTTGGATCACTACAGCTCTAGGAACACACACTTAACATAATCCAGGGCAAGGTGCTTGATCGGCACCCACCCACTGACCTAACTATTCACTGTCCCCGTACCGTAGCAACTGGTGCTGGTGGATTAACAATCTGGATCTTCCTGCAGAGACGATTGATGAGGATGCTGCCAGGACTTCAGTCTGAGCTGCAGGGAGAGGTTAAGTTAGCTAGGACTTTATTCCTTGGAGTGCAGGAGACTGAGGGGTGATCTTATAGAGGCCTGTACATTTATGAGGTGAATAGAAATTATGAGTCTTTTATCCAGAGTTGGGAAATAAAGAAACAGGGAACATAGGTTTATGGTGAGAAGGAAAAGATTTAATGGGAACTCGAGGGGCAATTCTTTCACACAGTGGGTGGTGGGTGCATGGAATGAGCTGCCAGAGGAGGGAGCTGAGGCAGGAAATGTGGGCAGGTACATGGATAGGAATGGTTTCGAGGGATATGGGCCAGATGTAGGCAGGTGGGACTAGTAGATGGGGCATCTTGGTCAGCATGGTTGAAGGGCCTGTTTTTGTTCTGAATGACTATGGAGCACCTTGATTGTACCATGGTTCATGAAGGTGAGATACCCTCCTATTTTCTCGAGAGCAGTTATAGGTCCGTAAATGAATACTTTTTTTTTAAAGGGGACTAAGGTGATTTAATTAAACTAAAACATCCTTGTGGATGAACTCAGTTTAATATCGTGCTGCTTTGTTGCTTGTTTTACAGGATAGAACTCTCCTTTGTTTCAAATGAATGGCTGTGCTGGGGATCACTTGAAGCTATGAAAGTAGTTTAATACTGAGCAGTTGTCATCAAAGCTGGTTGTCTTTCTCCTGAAGCATCTGCTCTAACTAAATCCTCTTAGTGTGGATGTATTACATTCCTGTGCTGTGTTGCAATTTGGAATGAGCTTTAGTACTGCTGTGCATTTTAGGCTGAACGAATCAATGTCAAGGACAGGGACAAGGAGAGGAGAGGGAACCGGGGTCGACCCTCAAGGTCGACTGCAGGAGGCACCCCCAGGGGAACAAAGGTGGACGAGCGAGGAGAGGGATGTCGGCTTGCTGGTCGATCAAGGCGTCCAAGGAAGGCGATGGCTGGAGGCCCGCAGCAGCCTGGGGCTCGCCTGGACTGGGCACCGCACATAAAGGGCCTGTCCCACTTTCACGACCTAATTCACAACCTTTTTTACTCGTGGACATTTTTCATCAGGCTAGAAAAACGCCCCGACCTACTTGATGCTACGAGTACCTACGACTAGCATCACGACCTATCTACGACCTCGTGACGACCATGCTGCGAGTATGAGTCGAGGGCAAACTCGGCAGAGGTCGTGAATTAGGTCATGAAAATGGGACAGGCCCTTAACATGAGAGTGCAGACTGGACTTTGAAAATGGTGGCAAACCATGGGCCTCTTGTATGCAGGATCAGTAGACGATTTCTCTACCCTTGCTAATCGGGGATGTGCTTGAGTATGGCAATACTCTACTGGACTGCAAGAAAATAATTTTACTGTGCTTTTGCACTTTGCACACATGACAATAAAAACACCATTGAAGAATTTGCACCACAATCTTTGATTTTTTATTGAAAGACGTGACGTTCTGTCTCCAATGTGTGGATCTGATAATGTATCGAGTACAATTTGGATCTAGAAACTGGCTGTTTTTGCCCATCTTTCCAACTTCAATCCGGTCAGTCACCCTTTCCTATTTCTCCCTTCCCAGCACAGTCTTCACAATTTACTCACACCTATCTCCGAATTGCCTTGGAATGTTTATTGCAGAAGCTGAGTTTTATGGTTGGTCTCTGGGCTATAATTGTGTGTGTGCCCAGCTCGGTTCTGGACTCTAAAAGCCCTGGCTGATCTTTGCATACCAAATAAAGCACAGTAATCAGCAATTTCTGCCTACTTGTCAGAGACAATCGGCAACGTGGAATATTATTATTGTTAAAAAGCTGATAATGGTATACATTTATCAAGCAGTACTTTGTTGCAACAACTGTCCCAAGGCACTTCAAATGCAGCCATCGAAAGAGTTCTATAAAGATTATGTTGGGAGGGGGGAAATTGGAAAGGAAGTCTTGGTCGAAGACATGGTTTTGAGAGAACTGTAAGGAAAGAAAAGGGGAAAATCAGTGTGGATCAGTGGATCTAAAGTGTCAATTATAGTTCCTGCAATGACCAGAATTATCTCTTGGTAAGAGCCCTGTCCCACGGTACGAGTTAATTCCAAGAGCTCTCCCGAGTTTGCCCTGATTCGAACTCGAAGATTTACGGTAATGGCCACTCGTTGGTACTCGGGGCTCTGGTGGACATTTTTCAACATGTTGAAAGATCTTCACGAGTCTTCCCGTGCTTACCTGCCTTTAGCGAGTCTTCCCGAGTACCTGCCGTTAGCGTTACGAGCCGCTAAGAGACGTCCCCAAGCTCCGACGTACCCGCTACGTTCATTCTCCGTGCTTACCACGAGTTTGATTTTTTTAAATCTCTGGAGAGCTCTTGGAATGAACTCGTAATGTGGGGCAGGGCTATAAAGGCAGGCAGTGTTATTGGAGATGGAAGTTAAAAGATATTAGGGTGGAGGCTATTTTTACAAGTTAGGATCAGTTTGTGGAAACTAGGTTTGCCCATCGGAAACCAGCATCACTGCGTCGCTAATGTTTTCAATGATTTAATAATAATTATAATAAGGTAAAGTGGGATAAGCATGAGAATAATCAGAATTTGCGCTTTCGTCTTCCTGGCGGTCTTTGATGGCAGGAATTGTAACTCTTAGAAACACAATGATGGACTTGTGACTGTCTCTGTACTGTCAGACTGGCAAGTTGTGAATTTGGGGCATTGTTTTTTTCCGTGTGCTCCGTTTTCCTCCAACAGTCAGGTTTGTAGGTTAATTGACTTTTCGGTTGAATTGTCCCTCATGTGTAGGATAGTGTTAGTGTACATAGAAACATAGAAAAGAGGTGCAGGAGGTGAATGGCGGTGCTGGCTCGAGGTGAGGCCCCTCGAGCCAGCACCGCCATTCAATATCATCTTGGCTGATCATCTAAAATCAGTAACCCGTTCCTGCTTTCTCCCCATATCCCTTGATTCAGTTAGCCCCAAGAGCTAAATCTCACTCTCTTGAAAACATCCAGTGAATTGGCCTCCACTGCCTTCTGTTGGGTAGAGCTGCTGCCTCACAGCGCCAGGCACCTGGATTCCATCCTGACCTCGTGTGCATCTGTGCGTGTGTGGAGTTTGCACGTTCTCCTTGTGACCGTGTGGGTTTCCTCCAGGGTGCTCCGGTCTCCTCCCACATCCTACAGACGTGCGGGTTGGCAGGTTAATTGACTCTCTGTAACGGGGTGATCGCTGGTTGGCGCGGACTCGGGTGGGGGGGGGGGGGGGGGGGGGGGGGGGGGGGGGGCTGTTTCCGCGCTGTATCTCTAAAATCAGAAGGATGGAAGGGTGCGACGTGTATTGTGGTTGGCGTTGCACGTCAAGGTTGATGTGCGGGTGAGAACATGGAAAAAACCCATTAATGAATAGTAATCTGCATATGAAGACAACCAGTTGGATTAGGAAGTAAAATCTATAGGGGTGACTATGATCTGAAATGCATCAATGGTGCAAGCAGAGATTGGGCCCACACAGATGTGCTGGGGGTTTTTTCCCATTCCATCCAGAATTTCTTGCAGCATAATCCTAAGAGAAAATTGTCAGTTAGGAACAGTTTGTCTCTTTACATTTGGTCTGTGGCATGTGAGGCTTAAGACTTTCTTCTACCACTATAATTACTATAAGCCACAATGAAGGTTTTTTTTAAATCAAAAGGACATTCTGTTCATTATATCTGAATTCAATTTTTGAATTCCCATTTTGATGTACTGTTTATGTTGGCAATTTTCAAATTATTGGATTTTTTTTACTGCAGATTTACTTTGCAATTTGCGGAATAGAAAGTCTTGTTTCTGCTGAGAAAGAGAAGGAACTGTGGAATACTTTGTTCTTTTAAACTCAGGCTGCGCTAGAAATGTATTTCTAGCCAGATGACACTTAGATGGGGGTTCCTGATCAGTTACTAATCTTGAGAGGAATTCAACTATTTAAAGTCGGTACAAATACCAGATTGTTCTTCACCTACAAACATCTTCAGTGTTTCAAGGCTGGAACATAAGTATTAACATCTCTATTGCAAATCAATATGTGTTTTCCTTTAAGGCTCATAATCATGGTGAACAACTTTCAAAATGGAAAAAATAATGATAAATCACATATTTTAGATGGCTGTTTATAACTGCTGCCGCAGTTCCTGCTGTCATTATGGTTACTTGGTTTTACGAGCGGTTTGCAATGGATGCTTTCTATACTTCTCTGTACGCCAGCAGGGAGCAAGTTCCATTTGCTGTTTGAATTCTCCACTTTTAGAAAACTAAGCAACAACAATTCTTTCCCCTTCTACCTATATCCCTTGCTCTGGCTTCATATTTTGTGCATCTACCCTCCATATCTCTCAACCTTTTTTGTCTCTTTTCCACATCTCTGGCCTTTGTCCACCCATCTGCCAATCTACCCTTTCCCTCTCCTGTATCCACCCATCACTTGTCAGACTTTGACCCCCCCCCCCCCCCATCTCTTATATCCACCTAACACATCAGACTCCCCCACCCCCCCACCTCTCTGCCAGCTTTCTCCCCTTTACTGCAATCATTCTGAAGAAGAGTCCTGATCCGAAGTGTTGCCTATCCATGCTCTTCAGAGATACTGCCCGACCCACTGAGTTACTTCAGGACCTTGTCTTTAAAAAACAAAATCATCGTCATCTGCAGTTCCTTGTGTCTTTGTTCCCAATCGTTTGCTTTTCATTGTTTCACCCTAAAGCACGTTTGGAGCTATATAAGAAGACCTCGGTAGTCTTGGCTGGTAGAGGATGCGTGAGAGTGAGCCGTGTTAAGAATGGGATTGAGCAGTAGGTAGGCAACATTTTTTCTTTCTAAGGGCTGCACAGTGGCTCAGTGGTAGAGTTGCTGCCTTGCAGCGCCACAGACCCGGGTTTGATCCTGACTACAGGTGCTGTCTGTATGTAGTTCGTACGTTCTCCCAGTGACCACCTGGGTTTTCCCTGAGTGCTCCGGTTTCCTCCCATACTCCAAAGACGTACAGTTTATAGGTTAATTGGCTTGGGTAAAAATTGTAGGTTGACCCTAGTGCGTAGTGTGTGCGAGTGTAATGGGGATCATTGGTCGGCGTGAACTCGATGGGCCAAAGGGCCTGTTTCTGCGTTGTATCTCGAAACAAAAAATCCATTGCTTACTACTCCTTGTTGTCAGAATCACAATGTTGAGGAATATTACTTGTAAAAGGAATGTTAGCTTTTTGTACTGTAAGTGCCAAATAGCTACCTGTTGTGATTTGTTTAACAATTAAAATCGGTGATTTTTAACTGCAGTTAAGAGACTGGTGACAGTTTCATGCTTAGTTGAGTAAAATAGCCCTTCATTAATTTTAAGTTTACGGTTGGAAGCTAAAAGTCGGCCGTGTGTATTTGCTGAGTTAACTAACTCTCAGTTTTAAACTGAATGAAGTCACAATTTTGCCGATACAGATAGAATGCATGTCACACCTTCATTTTAACAGAGGACAGTGTTAATTGAAATGCCATTAACATTTTGGATTTGATCTCATTTCACAGATTTTCCACCTCAAAATGAACAAGCGGAGTGTAAATTGAAAGTATTGCTGTCAATTGTGTAATTGGTGTCTGGCTACAGCAACATGCTAGATCCAATTTTAGCACATCTCGTTATCTTCTGTAACTTTGCCTCATAAGTTTTCAATGTTGCGCACTATGAAAATTCTCTGCCATGGCTCGAATCATCCCTCGTAAGGGAGCGATTGATTATTTTTCCAATTTGCCCCGCACCATTCATCCTGCACATCCGCAAATGTTTTAAAAACATCGAAGATTTCTCATCAAAACCGTTTGCAATGCCTTTCATAAGCAACTGCATCCTTGGAGGCTGTATTTCATTTTTGTAAATATTTTTACACAGGATCTGGTGAATCGATCAAATGAGATGCTGTGGTGGTACAGTTGGTGTTAATTAGGGAAAGTAGCAAGCCTCGCTGTACATGAATTAGCTTTATACCACCTCGCTTTTTCACACGCTGTCTTGTTTTCATAGATTTCACAAACGGCAGATGGCTTGGATGCTGACCTATGGAAGGACGCCTTATTTAAATCCAAGGTCACCCGATATCTCTGCTTTACGAGATCATTTTCCAAGGAGAACGTGAGTTCAAATCATTGACCTTGTGCTTGTGTTTTTATTGTTATCAGTTACGGTCTGAAAAATGGAGCCTTTTAGAAACATTGAAGTGTGTTTCAGTAACCACTTTAAACGCACCGACTGCAACAACGGCAGTTTCAATAATGTAATTGTTTTTTTAATCATACAGTGGTGTGCTTTCTAATATGTTGATGAAGGATTTTTCTTGGAATAAAGGGCAAAATTACAGTTTTTGTCTAATACAATCTATGCGTTAGGAATAGTTTCAAATGTTAATGGATAAAATTGGACTAGGACTTTTTTTGTATGATTAGTGAAATGTTGAGGCACAGAGCCTTTTGAAAATTTGATTTTTTACGCAACTGTGCCCTGCGGTTGCATTCACCACAGGATCGCAAGCTAAGTTTAGTTTAGTTTAGAGATACCACTGAGTCCGCACTGACTAGCGATCCCCATGTATTAACACTGTCCTACACACACCAAGCACAATTTGCAATTTAACCAAGCCGATTGCCCTACAAACCTACATCTTTGGAGTGTGGGAGGAAACTGAAGATCTCGGAGAAAACCCACGCAGGTCACGGGAAGAACGTACAAACTCCGTACAGACAGCATCTGTAGTCAGGATCGAACGTAGGACTCTGGCGCTGCAAGTGCTGTAGGGTAGCAACTCTACCGCTGCGCCACCGTGCTGCCCGTAAATGCAGTGAAGTGATATATCCCGGTGTGTATTTTGTACACTGTTTTCCGAATCTTTGCAGATAAATGAAAAGATGCTTTTCCTGTAGTGAGGAGGAGGATCTGAGAAACCTGACCTTTTGTGGCCACAAATAGCGGATGTAGTCTTAAATAGCCAATGTTGTTTCTTTTGGGATGCGATTAAAGGAAATAATTGACAAAGGTACAAAAGTCCAATTATGAATGTGTTCATAATATGGTAGAAATGCAAAAGAACGTTTTAAAACAAAGTAAATCTAAGGTGAAAAGATTCTGCTTTTTGAACCATTGTAAACGATGTTGGTGAGGCCACATTTGGGTATTGTGTTCAGTTTTGGTCACCTGGTTGCAGGAAAGATGTTGTTAAGCTAGAAAGAGTGCAGAGAAGATTTACGTGGATGTTGCCAGGACCTGGGGGGGCCTGAGCTACAGGGAGAGGTTAATGGCAGGGAGAGGCTAATGGGCAGGCTAGGACTTAATGCCTTGGAGCGCAGAGAGGCTGAAGAGTGATCTTATAGAGGTGTATAAGATCATAAGGGAAATAGAAAGAGTGAATATACTGATCGTGAGGGGAATAGATAGTGTAGATGCTGAGTCTTTTACCCAAGGTAGTGGAATCATGGATTTTTTACCACAAGGTAGTGGAGGGGTATTAAGATAGCCATTTGAACAAGTACATGGATAGGAAGGATTTAGAGGGATATGGGCCAAATTCAGGCAGGGGGATTAGTGCAGATGGGGCATATTGGCATGGCCAAGTTGGGCTGAAGGACCTGTTTCAATGCTGTATAATTCTGACTAATTTACCACCCTATCTGAAGCAGAGCAGCTCTATTGTCACCTCATTGATCTATATTGGTTGCTTTGTTGACTGTTCTTTTAAATCTTTCTCTTGGATAGTTTCTCTTTGGTTTGGGGAAAGTGTGCAGATCCTGTTTGGAACATTCCTGTTTGGAACATTCCCTAATTGTGTCTGGTATAGGAATGTTGTAGCATGGAGTAATGTAGGAATACATCTGTATTGTACAATCTGAAGGTAGAACATGTTGGAACCATTTCAGTATGATGTCTTGATAACTAATTTCAACGTATAAATGCTGCAATACCATATTGGTATTGAGAATAGAAGTGATATTCTGGATGAAATCTAATGAGAATAGAAGTGATATTCAAACAGAAAGTTTCATTGTATTGCACGATATATATGGTACCATACAAAAATAGACGTTTCAGTCGAATTGGTTCATGACGGGAGGCTTCACTGGAACTTTTTCTCCTCTTATCTGAGGATAATAAGCCATAAAGGGCCTGTCCCACTTACGCAATTTTTTTTTTTGGGCGACTGCCGGCACCCGTCATAGTTGCAGCAGGTCGCAGAAAATTTTCAAAATGTTGAAAATCCAGCGGCGACCAGAAAAAGGTATGACTCTTTGGGCGACAACTCACGACCATACAGACGTCACCCCCCGCGACATGCTGGATTTTCAACATATTTTTATTTTTCGGCGACCTGCTGCGACTGTGACGGGTGCCGGCAAGTCGCCGAAAAAATTGCATAAGTGGGACAGGCCCTTAAACCTTCATCAACCAGTGCACACCCAGGGTCTTTCCACATATCCAACATTTATCAGTTTAAAAAAAATGTTTTTAAAATGACATCTGCTTTTGTAATCTTCCTACTTTCTATTTCACATTGTACTCCAGCATCCCGCCTTTTCCTCCCACCGGTATAACCTGACTACATCGCTTTTCGGATTGTGTGTGTTCTCCTTGTAGTTCACCTTCCCACTTGACTTAGTAAATATTGACAGCATACCAGAACAGTTCCAACATGTCCTGTCAGTGAACTTGAAGGCACTGCACTCCATTATCACTTTTCCCTTTAGTTTTATCCAACTTAAAGGAAGATTTAAATACCTAAATTGTGAATAGATTTAGATTCATTGAGATGTTGTCTTGTAAGTTCTGCTTTTATATGCATTTAGAGGATGAAGTTCTTGTTCCAGATTTCCATGTATTTTCTGTCGAGGTTTCAGTAAGTGCAGGAAGTAAAGACTCGGGTGCTTGGAATCTAGGGATCCCACTAGATTTTAAACGGGTTCTGACCAGTGTTGTCTCGATTACAATTTTGTTGGTACTTTGTTGGTTCACATGCTTGATCAATGGTGTTTTATCATTAATGTTTTATTATTATTAATGTTTAGTGTTTTCTGAGTCATTTGTAACTGTCACTGTATGTCGTGTTGTTACTTGTGGGCGGAGCAGCAAGGCAAATTCCTTGTATGTGAATACTTGGCCAATAACTTACTTACCAAATAGACTTTAGAGAAACAGCATGGAAACGGGCCCTACGGCCCACCGAGTCTGCACCGACCTGCGATCACCCCGTACACCAGCACTATCCTACATACTAGGGACAATTTACGTTTTTCAGAAGGCAATTAACCTACATTTACTGCACACCTTTGGAGTGTGGGGGAAAACCAGAGCTGCCACCACTTTTAGTAATCTCAACCCCCTTCTCTCGTTCTCTAAAACCACTCTGCCTTTGCAGAGCTCCCTCTTTTCCGTTAGTCTTGTTAATTCCGTTAAACCCTTCTTAAATCCCACTACTTGGTCCAAATTTTGGTTATTCCCCAATTTAAAAAATAATAATTTTGTTTATTTTAGCATGCCGAATGTATGCAAACTCTTCACAAACGATCTTCCCTTTAGCTTTGTTGTAACTGTTCATAGCTGAATGCTTTAGCTATAGTTAAGATATTTAATAATTTAATGTTAGGAGTGGATTTTGAATTTTCAAGTAAGAACATCCCTCTATCTAATATGAAGCATACTCCCTACCTGCTTGACTGGCAGTGAGTTTTGTTTAGATTTCATCGAGTTTTCAACTCATTTCCTGCACAACAGGTCACAAATCAGTGTCTATGACACCTTGCACACCCTGATGAAAAGCCAGAATTTGAAACTAGATGCTTGAATGCCTCCATTTAGCGTGTCATCGCTGTTACTTGCATGACCTCCCTTTGACCCTTTGATAACTTTGGCTGTTTTCCTCAAAAGCCGTCATTTAGAAGGTCTTGCAATCATTCAATCAACAAATGCTCATGATCATCGTACCATTCTTACACTATTAGGTGCATTTATGCGGTTATGTTGTTTCAAGTTATTGATTATTATTATTTAGTCACAAGTGGAAGATTGCTTTGGTCCTGCAGGTTTTATAGTAAAGATGAAATAGCTGCTTTACACAAGCTTGAAGAAGCAAATACTCAAGTGGTTGAAAATGTCATGATTTGTAGCTTGACACAGTGGAAGAATAATATAAAATCAAATCACCCTTTATCATGTGTCCTAATACTACTTTCATTTTGATAACAATCTCTGGTTATAAGAAAATAGTTCTAAGTGGAAAAGCGCATTTGGAGCATGGTTAAGTGTAGCGAGGGGGTGAGTTTGAAGAAACTGGCATTTAATAGAAGTGCTTCACAGCGCTGGAGACCCCAGTTTGATCTTGACCGCGGGTGCTGTTGGCACATTCTCCGTGCGACCACGTGGGTTTCCTCCCATATCCCAAAGTTGTGTGAGTTTGCAGGTTATTTGGCCCTCTGTAAATTATCCCTAGTGTGTAGGGAGCGGATGCGAAAATGAGATAACCTAGAACTAGTGTGAACAGGTGATCGATGGTTGGCATAGACTGTGGCCGAAGGGCCTGTTTCCTTGCTGTATCTTTAATTCAATCAAAACAAGTAGAGATGTAGACACAAGGAACTGCAGATGCTGGTTTACCAAGGAAAGATACAAAGTGCAAGAGTAACTCAGCAGATCGGGCAGCATCTCTGGAGAACACGGACAGATGACGTTTCAGGTTTGGACTCTGCTTCAGAGTCATAGTATGATACAGCATGGAACCAGGCTCTTTGGCTCAACTTGCCCACAGTGACCAACATGTCCCATCTACCCAAGTCCCACCTGCCTGCATTTGGCCCATATCTACCTAAATCTATCCTATCCATGTACCTATCCAAATGTTTCTTAAACATTGCCTCAACTACCTCCTCCAGCAGCTCATTCCATGCACACACCACCCTTTGTGTAAAACAAGTTACCCCTCATGTTCCTATTAAATCTTTCCCCCCTCACATTAAACCTATGTCCTCTGTGTTCTAGACGGTGCACAGATGAACCTCTGAGATGGAGGTTGCGTGGCAAGGAGAGATTTTGGGAATGTTCCTGCCAGGCAGTCAACTAGAACTAGACCAGCAGCCAGGGGCAAGTGCAGCTTCAGGAGTGCTAGCGTAGCTTGACACATGGCCTTGGTGGGTTTAGAAAGCAAGGAAGGTGCGGGTAAACCTGCTGGAGCCTGGCAAGGGCTGAGAGGAATGAGGGCAAGGACTTCGCCCTCCGTGTTCTCAATGACTTGTGTGTGGCGGACAAAACGCATTGGAGGATGGGACAGCTGATAAAGATGTGGATTAAACGTAATGGCAGCCAGCTTGGAGCTGCCTTTCATTTAACCAGTTCATTTCCAATTGATTGCAATGCATTGCTCAAGTTATTAGTTGGAATTTTTGAATGGATGAATGACACTTTATTGTCACATGCACCGAGGTTGAGTGAAATGCTTTGTTTTGCGTACAACCTAGGCCATACACATGCGTCACCACGTTCTGGTGAAGACAAAGTAACAAAAGTACCCAACAGTCCTATCAATTGCCTGCCGCCATACGTGGCTATCACAAGCCGTGATCACCTCAGATCACCTTTGTCTTTAATGCTTCATGGGCCCTTTACCATCCTCTTAATGTTGACTAATTCTTCCGTATCTTCTGATGTTGTGCATGTGGTTCCAGACATTTCTTTTTATTTGTTCCCTTTCCTTGCCCCACTGTCAGTGGTAGAACATATTTTGGCAACTCTCCAGAGCACACTTCATTAATCAACTTGCATTATGGCACGGTGGCGCAGCGGCAGAGTTGCTGCCTGACAGCACCAGCGACACGGGTTCCATCCTGACTACGGGTGCTGTCTGCACGGAATTTGTACATTCTCCCCATGACCTGCGTGGGTTTTCTCCGGGTGCTCCGGTTTCCTCCCACACTCCAAAGACGTACAGGTCTGTTGGCTAATTGGCTTGGTAAAATTGTAAATTGTCCCTAGTGTGTAGGGTGACGCTAGTGTGCAGGGATTGCTGGTGGGTGCGGACTCTGGGCCGAAGGGCCTGTTTCTGCGCTGTATATCTAAATTAAACTAAACTTAGAATAATATATTTCCAAACCTATCTCTACAACCTAGCTATCTACCCATTTTTAGATAGAACCTGGTAGGATTTTAGGATCTGGCGTAGCCACAAAATTATTCCAGCATAATTTGCTTGATGGCTATTTGTGATAAATAAAGTCGAAGGTGTTGATTATGCGGTTTTACGGATCCGTTTGAAAGTGTTAAAGGGGATGATGTCCAGTGTGTAAATGTTCATGTTCTTCCCTCGCTGCTCCCAACCCAGTCGACAGGCTTATTGTTGGACATTTGTTCATGACAGAAACCTCTCTTTTCTCACTGGTATTTTCTGAAGAGAAACTTTTATGGAGCATCCAATTGATTTCCTGTATTTTCTCGTTGCACAGAGGTTTATTTGTTTCTGAGCCAGAGAAATAATGGAATATCACGACATAGGCTGTCCAGAACATTGTAGCATGTGTGACACCTTTATTTTTTTTTCTTCCTCTTGTGGCTTTTAAAGAGCCATTTAGGGAACGTGCTTGTGGACATGAAGCTGATCGATTTAAAGGATACTTTACCGGTGGGCTTTATCCCCATTCAAGAAACAGTGGACACTCGTAAGTTATGGCCTTTGCCTGCTGCAGACACGGTTAAACGGTATTGGATTCTATCAGATAGTGGCGTGTAGCTGTAACGTTTTGAATTAGGTAAACTTTATCTCTTATTTCCTGGTTGTTAAAGCACAACTGAAGTTGTAAATTATGTCCTCACGCAACTGGAATGGAACTGGTCGGCTCTGACATTTTTGGGACTGAGTGGCGCTCGAATCAGGCTATGGTGCAAATTGGATTCTGAACAAAAAAAACACTATTTGTAATCTAACTGCTGGTGGAAAAAATAACCCTCCTACTGATTCATAGCCATTTACATTTATGTATATTGTGTATTTATATTTATATTTTGTGTATTTAGAAATATATTTGTAATTGCATATTATATTATTAATTGCGTATTATATATGTATAATATATTTTAATCTATATTTGAAAAATCATTTAAAAGTTCAGTGTATATATGAATTTCACATATAATTCATATATATAATTCACATACATGGATGTATGTATATGTGTATATTCTATATACTCATGTTTTGCAATATATGAGGAATTTGATTTGCCATGCAGTCATACTAATAAAAGGCAACAGAACACACAAAATACATTTTTACGTAAACATCCACCACAGTGACTCCTCCACATTCCTCACAGTGATGAAAGGTGAAAAAAGTTCAATCTCTTCCCTTCTTTGTTCTCCCGCGGTCGGGGGCATCGAGCCTTCCATTGACGGGACGATCTTACTCCCATAGCCGGCGGAGTTTAGGCCCTCCCCATCGAGGCAATCAAGCTCCTGCGGTGGGGCTCAAAGTCAGTCCCGAGCATGGCCTCCAGCTCCATGATGTTAGGCCGCAGAGCGACCGGATTTACGATCCGGAAAACAATCGCTTCTCTGGCAAGGACCCCGACCCCCCTCCCCCACCCCCACATGAAACAAACCAGAGGACATTAACACAAACCTTTAAACACATACTAAAAAAAAGATGAAAAGACAGACTGTTGGCGAGGCTGCCATCGCGGAACCATATGGTATGTATATATGCTTACATTCTATACACACACACAGGCACATGCACACACACACACACACACACACACACGCACACACACACACACACACACACACACACTGAACTTTTACACACACACACATATATATACTGAACTTTTTTCCCGTTTGTAATATTGTTTGCACAGTATATGGTTTACATATTCTGTTGTACTGGAGCGAGTAAAAATGTAATTGTTCCGTTTGGGACGTGGGAATAGAACACTCAATATAGCTTGTCCAAGCAATTCCAGGTGGAGAAAAGGAGTTGGCACGTGGTAAATTGCCCTATTTCATAATTTGTATAACATATAACTCGAATGCCTATCTTTGTGTATTATAAGTGCACAATTGTCTGCATATGTCAGGGTAAGGTCAAAGCAACTATTCCATTTTTATCAGGTGTTAAATGATTTGCATTGCCATGCACTTATTTGCAGCATAGAATGTTTTGTTTATATAGAAGAGTCGGCTTTCAGGAAGAGAAGATTGTGCATCAAGTTTATTCCTCGCGACTCAACTGAAGCTGCCATTTGTGATGTGAAAATCTTCGGCAAATCCAAGCAGGCTCCCCCACAGTATACCTTCATTGGGTAGGTGACCTCACTTTGTTTGGCAGCTTCTGAGTGTAATCTTAGTAAAATAAAGGGTTTAATTTGTAGCATCTCGATGCTATAAAATGTGCTCAGATTTAAATTTTGTGTGGATGCGTGGTAACTGTTCATTGCAGCTTCATCGTTCCTTACTTGCCTACTCTGCAAGTGAACTTTTTTTTTAATTTGACTTTTAATGAATCATTTGTCTTCTGTTTCTGACTGATGCAAGCAGAAATCATAAGCACTTTGCTTTAATTTTCATTGCTGTGCTTGCCACTTTTTGCATTATGGCAGGTAGTAGTATTAAATTGCTATTCTCGGGCCTGACAAATGTGATGGTGCAAATGAAAGGGCCTCTTTATTGCCGTGTATTGCCATGTGGCGAGGGGGCCAATAAATGGGGGGGGGGGGGAGAGCAACCTTTCCATGTACCGTTCCAGTGTATACATAACAATGGCTTTTGCAAAACAAAAAGAACCTCTTTGAGGTGGAGAAAATGGATGTGCTTTGTAATAAATGCACTGCAAATTATCTTCACCATCGAGATAATGGGGGACATAATAGTTAATGAGAAGGTGTGTGAAATAGTGACAGGTTCGACACAGTGAAGCAGGAAATATTAGGGGGCTTGGTATTTTTGGTTGAAGGTTAATGGAAGGCCTGAATAAAATTTAGCCTGTGCTGTTAATAGAGGCAAGGGAGGAAATAAAGATTATTCAACCCATCATTGTCCAATCCTCCCTGCTACCGATGTAGTGTCAGAGGATAGCTGGCTTCTACTCTATTTTAAAAACAAAGAGAACAAAGGCTAGACTATTATTATAAACTTGCATGATAAACTCAACGTTGGACGTATTACAGGAAGATAATTGTGATGGATGATTTCAATCACTATTTTGGAAGATACCAATTAATTGAAGGTAGCCAGCATAGATTTATAAAAGGAAAATTAAATCCACCAAGTGATTGCATTTTTATTTCAGTTGTAACTGGGAGCCAATGTGAAGTATGTGTTTGATATAACAATAGCAGAAAATGCTGCCAATGATCAGCGGGTCAGGCAGCATCAGTTGAAAGCAAAACAGTTAAGGGCCTGTCCCACTTACGTGTCCTTGGCACACAAATTACGTGACCTCGTCATCGCGTTGAGGCGCACGGGCATCGTGTGTCCGCGCGGGGCCGGTCCCACTGAGAAGTGCGGAGGGGTATGTAGTTGTGCGCGGTATCGTGCGGGGCTCTGAAATTTTTGTAGCGGACGAAATCTTCGCATGCCACCGGCCTGTCGCGTAACTGACGGCCAAAGTGGGACAGGCTCAAGACCCTGGCGCGACGCAACGTCTCACCTCCAACAGCAGCAGAAGCAGGCAAACAATTGCCGAGTTCGGCCTGGGGCTCACAGTCGTTGAGGTCCGGATCCGCCCCCACTTCTACTCCCAGAGCTGGGGCCAAGAAAATTGAAGATTTTCGGGACCGGCAGCATCGCTGGAGAGAAGCAATGGGTGACGTTTCGGGTCGAGACCCTTCTTTCAGACTGAAGAAGAGTCTCGACACGAAACGTCACCCATTCCTTCTCTCCAGAGATGCTGCCGGTCCCGCTGAGTTACTCCTGCATTTTGTGTCCATCGTCAAATGACGTCACGCGCTCCAGACGACTGTGCGGGCGAATGAAGTCTGAAGTCCTGCAGGTTGAAGACTCGACAGAGCTGGGGAGGGGAAAGCGAGTTAGTTCACAAGTGATGGGAGCAGAATTAGGCCATTCAGCCAGTCAAGTGTACTCTGCCATTCAGTCATGGCGGACCTATCTTGCCCTCCTAACCCCATTCTCCTGCCTTCACCCCATAATCCCTGACACTGGTACCAATCAAGAATCTGTCTATCTCTGCCTTAAAATTATCCATTGACTTGACCTCCACAGCCTTCTGTGGCAATGAATTCTACAGATTCACCACCCTCTGACTAAAGAAATTCCTCCTCATCGCCTTCCCAAAGGAATGTCCTTTAATTCTAAGGCTGTGACCTGTGGTCCTAGACTGTCCCCCAAGTGAAAACGTCCACTCCACATCCACTCTATCCAGGCAGGTTAGTGAGTGGTTTAGGAGGGTTAGTAAGGATACAGTGACTTTGATGCAATCTGTATGGATTTTAGCAAGGCTTCTGATCCGGTCCCACACAATGGGCTGGTTAGTAAATGAAAAACAGTGAGGGTCAAAGGAAGGATGGATTCAATGTGGCAGAGAGCAAACGGCTATGGTTTACGAGTGCTTTTGTGCCTGGGAGTTTGTTGGTGGTATGTTTCTGTAGAGCCTAGTACATGATTGCTTGTTTTCTGGAGTAAGTAATAATTTTGCAAACAATGTAAAGTCAAAAGTCGAAGTATCCTTTATTGTCATTCAGACCTTTCGGTCTGAACGAAATTTTGTTGCCTTGCAGTCATACATATAATAAAAAACGACACACACAATAAACACATATCTAACGTTCACCACAGTGAGTTCACCAGGCACCTCCTCACTGTGATGGAAGGCAAAAGTCTTAAAGTCTTTGTCTTCTTCCCTCTTTGTTCCTTCTCTGCGCTGAGGCGATCCAGGCCTCCGATGTTGTCGTCCACTAGGCCCGTGGCCGAGCCTCCGAAGCCGGGCCGCCGCCACCGCCGTCGCCGGAACACTGGAACACCGGGTCCGCCGCTGGAACGCCACAGCTCTGAAGCCGGGCCCGCCGCCGCTGGAACCTCACAGCCCTGAAGCCGAGCCCGCTGCTGGAACGCCACACCCACAGCTCTGCAGCCGGGTCCGCCGCCGCCGCCGCTGCTGGAACTCTGGAATGGCGCCACAGCTCTGAAGCCGAGTCGCTGCTGGAACACCACACCCACAGCTCTGAAGCCGAGTCGCTGCTGGAACACCACAGCTCTGAAGCCGGGTCCGCCTCCGCCGCTGGAACTCCAAAGGATTAAGCAGTTTGCAGAAAGCACAACATTCAACACAACTAGCGATCGCTAGTTAAAGGATAAAGTCATAAACTGCTTGACAATATCAATGAAAAGATGGAAGAAAATTATGAGTTGTTATTTGGGAAGGTCGATAGAGGCAAAGAAATGTCAACGAAACAATAGGAAACTGAGAAATGTAGAGAACCTGAGGGGCATCTGAAAGACATGTTGAAAGATCCGCTGCACGGTGGCGCAGCGCTAGAGCTACTGCCTAAGAGCGCCAGAGACCAGAGTTCGATCGTGACTAAGGGTGCTGTCTGTGTGGATTTTGTACGTTCTCCCGTGACCTGCGTGGGTTTTCTCCAACATCTTGGGTTTACTCCCAAACTCCAAAGCCTTGCAGGTTTGTAGGTTAATTGGCTTGGTATAAATGTAAAAGTGTCCATAGTGTGTATGTAGGGTAGTGTTAATACATGGGGATGACTGGTCAATGCAGTCCCGGTCGACCGAAGGGCCAGTTTCTGCACTGTATCTCTACACTAACACTAAACACAATCAGTCTGAAGAAGGGTTCCGACCCAAAACGTCACCTATCCATGTTCTCCAGAGATGTTCCCTGACCCGCTGAGTTACTCCAGCACTTTGTGTCCTTTTGTGTAAACCAGCATCTGCAGCACCTCGCTTCTACATTCTAGTTCTCCTCGGTGCTTAGGCCACCATTTATCTTTCATTCTGTGTCATGAAAGCCGAGATTCTGGTTTTAAAACGCAAGGTAACGCTGCAGTAACACAGCGGCATCTGTGGAGGGAATGGATTGGTGACGTTTTGGTTTGAGCCTTTCTTCAGACTGCGACAGAGGCTGCATGACCTGCTGAGTTATTCCGGCACCTTGCGCTTTGCTCAGGATCCCAGTGTCTGCAGTTCCTTGCGTCGTCTGGTTTTAATCGTATGGTTAAGCAGCAGAGATTGTTCGCTGCAAATTGGTTGCAGTTTTCCTACATTGCAACCTTGATCTCACCAATAATACTTAACACACTTTGGGACAAGTTGTTAAAAGTTTCATCAAAGCAAGTCTTTCTGCTTTCAAGTCCAAAGCTCAGTGAAAAGAAAGCAGTCAGTATCATGGAAGGAAATTTCAGATTTTTTTAGTTTTAGAGATACAGCGCGGAAATAGACCCTTTGGCCCACCGAGTCCGCACCGACCAGCGACCCCCTTACACTGGCACCATCCTACACACTAGGGACAATTTTTGCAGTTATACCGAGCCAATTAACCTACAAACCTGTACGTCTTTGCAGTACTGACGTTTTGCGGAGGAAACTGACGTTCTCGGGGAAAACGCACGCAGGTCACGGGGAGAACATACTAACTCCGTACAGACAGGATCGAACCTTGGTCCCTGGCGCTGTAAGGCAGCAGCTTTAGCGCTGCGTCACCGTGCTGCCCTAATCTGCAACTGAAAGGAAGAATGTGACCCTTTAACAGTACTGTGTTTGGATGTCGGATTGAGAATATAAAGAATCTATTCAAACCAAGAAGGAAAATTGAGTTTGGTTGTTTAATCTTGCCATCTTGAGGTTATGAAGTGGCCTTTGGTACACTTTGGTTACCCTAATACATAAACTTTCCCACAAATAAGTATATTTCCAACAAAATATAATCTGTATATTAGAGAACGCCATAGACTGCAGATGTTTTATTGACAGCTAAAAGCAAACCTGCGGAATAACTCGGTGGACCAGGCAGCATCTGTGGAGGGATCGGCAAAGCGATAATTGTTCTTTTTTTTAATTTGCTTTTTGTAACTTGTTTATTGTCTACATAGGGAACTGAACAACATGGGAATCTGGTACAGAATGGGAAAAGTTCCAAGGACACAAGAAATCCCGACATCGACTACTAAAACATCATTTACATCATCCTCATCAAGTTGTGCTCCTAACCTTCCCAGGTACTGTCTTTTACAAAATTGATGGCTCACCTTCTCTGGTGATTAACCATTTTCATTTGGGGAACATTTCTTTAAGGAACCAGTTCCTGATATGGGTGTGAATTTTAATTCTTCGACTTGTCCCAGAAGATATGCTGCAATGAGAGCAGTATGCTTTAATTTTCACTGTAACAGAAGTAAGGAGGTTTTTTGTTTCCTCCTCCTGTTCTCAGGATATTGTCTCTTGGGGTTGACTTGTTGTCACTACCATATGGATTCTGAGCTGACTGCTGAGCCCAATGCATGATCCATGCATACCGCAACTGATGAGATGGAGGAACTGGAAAGGGCCTGCTAGTTGAGTTGTTTAGATGGATGTACGTTGTATGCTGTTTATGCTGGGCCTCCCTGCATTCCAGTTGGAGCGAGCCACAGCTCTTTGTGCCTTCCTATGTGCCAGTTTGAGCAACCCAAAGTGAGGATTTCCATGAGCCGGTGATAGTAAGACATTTTATTTTTCAAGGAGGTTCGGAGGCCATCTTTGGGCATTTTCCACGTCTCCTGAAAATCGCTTTTGACGTTGGAGTTTGCAATAGAGTGCTTGATTTGGATGTCTGCCGTCAGGACATCTCACCAGGATAGTCACAAAATTCTGGAGTAACTCAGCAGGTCAGGCAGCATTTCTGGAGAAAAAGAATAAGTGATGTTTTGGGTCAGAACCTTCTTTAGACTGAACCGTATCCAGTTTGAAGAAGGGATCTGACCCGAAACATCACCTTTTCTGTTTCTCCAGAGATACTGGCTGGCCTGTTGAGTTCCTCCAGCATTTTGTGCCCATCCTTGGTATAAACCTGCGTCTGCAGTTCCTTCTTACATATCTCACCAGGACATTGGACCAAGAGAGGATGCTGACATTGGTTTGCTTATGTCGGATCTTGCAAAGACAACTTTGGTGGTACTGCTCCAAAGCTTTTTGATGCCAACAGTATCTTGAGTATTTTACCACCCACAAGTGCACGGAATTGGGTTTGCATGTCACAGGAACATAGAAAGGTAGGTACAGGAATGGGCTATTCGGCCCATCGAGCCAGCGCCACCTTTAATCTGATCATGGCTGATCATCCAGAATTAGTACCCCGTTCCTGCTTTACCCCCATATCCCTTGATTCTATTAGCCCCAAGAACTATATCCAACTCTCTCTTGAATACATCAAGTGTGTTGGCCTCCACTGCTCTCTGTGGCAGAGAATTCCACAGATTCACAACTCTCTGGGTGAAAATGTCAGTATGATTTACAGATTTATACGTCATTCACAGAATTGAGGGCAGAGGCCAAGAATCAATTGACCAACTTGCACCTCTTACTCTTTTTTCCCCACACGTTTGCATGTCTGATTCTTTAGCTGCCGAGGAAAGAGACGTGCTGTGGTCTTCATGCATAACATAGTGACGATCAATATCCTTGGCTCTCCATTAGACCAGTGAGCCCAGCGGTCAACTGGCAATAGTTATCGCTGCAGCCCACTCTCAGTGTAGAGAAGATGACAAATGAGAATCCTCATTCACCATAGTGCACCATGAGCTGGAGGAGTCATGACCAAAGCGAGTCCTTTAGGACGAATGCTGTTGGGTGTTTTTGTGGTGGAACAGGTTGAGGAAGGTCACTAGTTCTGGAGTATGTCAATTTGCAAGGACAGTCAAATGTGAAGTTTGAGGAACAGGTGGTGGATGGGGTGGCACTGTGGTGCAGCACTAGAGTTGCTGCCTCGCAGCGCCAGAGACCCAGGTTCGATCCTGGCTACGGATGCTGTCTGTGCGGACCGTGTGGGTTTCCTCCGGGTGCTCCGGCTTCCTTCCAAATATATAGAGATTTGTGCGCTTCTGTAAATTGTCCCTAGTGTACAGGACAAAGAACTAGTGTAAGGTTGAATGTTAGCTGGCATGGACTCGGTGGGCTGAAGGGTCTGCTTATACGCGGAATCTCTAAACTAAATTTGGTGGGAGTTTGGATTCTCTGAGACTAGGAAGAAGGTCATAAGTGATAGCAGCAAAATTAGGACATTCGGCCCATTATGTCTACTCTGCCATTCAATCCTGGCTGATCTATCTCTCCTTCCTAACCCCATTCTCCTGCCTTCTCCCCATAATCTCTGACATGCGTACTAATCAAGAATCTATCTCTGTCTTAAAAATATCCATTGACTTGGCCTCCACAGTCTTCTGTGGCAAAGAATTCCACAGATTCACCACCCTCTGACTAAAGAAATTCCTCCTCATCTCCTTCCTAAAGGAATGCCCTTTAATTCTGAGGCTCTGACCGCTAGGCCTTGACTCTCCCACTAGTGTTCACTCCCACTCTATCCAAGCCTTTCACTATTTCACAGCGCCGGAGACCCGGGTTCGATCCCGACTACGGGTGCTGTCTGTACGGAGTTTGTACGTTCTCCCCGTGACCTGCGTGAGTTTTCTCCGAGATCTTCGGTTTCCTCCCACACTCCAAAGACGTACAGATTTGTAGGTTAATTGACTTGGTGTAAATGTAAAAATTGTCCCTAGTGGGTGTAGGATAGTGTTAATGTGCCGGGATCGCTGGTTGGCGCGGACCCGGTGGACTGAAGGGCCTGTTTCTGCGCTGTATCTCTAAACCAAAACTAAACTTAACTGAACTATTCAGTAAGTAAGAAAAAGAGGCTACGTGGCTCAAGTGTGCTTTCTGACTGAAGAGCCCGTGAAATTTCCATAGCCCATTCTTGGTGATGCTGACTTCCTGTCTGGTTACTAGGTTACTTGACAGGAGTCCGAAGTTTCCATAAAATAATTTTCTGTGGAGACCAAACTTTTACATCCACCTAATAATTTCCTTGGTTGAAAGTGATTCCAATACTTCACCTGTGTTGCACCAGGAAAAAGAAGCTCTTCAATCTATCGAATTCAGGCTTTTGTGAGAGAGCTCTGAGCTGGTGTACGATACCTTCGAAAGGAAAGCTGCGCAAATTTGCACGTAGGAATTATAGAGAAGGGAAACGGGCCCTTCGGCCCAACTTGCCCATGCTGGCCAAGATGCCCCATCTACACTAGTCCCACCTCCCCGCATTTGGCCTATAAACCTATCCTATCCAAGTACCTGTCTGAATGTCTTTTAAATGCTGTTCTAGTATCTGCCTCAACTACCTCCTGTGGCGGCGCGCTCAATATACCCTCCACTGTCTGTGTGGAAAAATTGTCCCTGAGGTTCCCATTAAATCTTTCCCATCTGATCTTAAACCAATCTCCACTGTTTCTTCATTCCCCTACTCTCAGTAAAAGACTCTGTGATTCAAAATAGAGAATATTTAGAAGATAAACACAAAATGCTGGAGTAACTCAGCGGGACAGGCAGCATCTCTGACCAATGAGGAAAAACTGACATCTTAGCATTTTAACACCACTGACTTAGTCCCACTTGAGCCCTAGGCAAGCAATATCAAAGGCAAGCTTCTTATGGGTTATGTGGTATTTTTATTTCTTCTTTTTATTATGCCTCTGAAATGCATTGGGATGTTTCACTACATTAAGCATGCTCTATAATTGCCAGTTATTTTAAACTTAACCTACAAGGATACGTTTTCATCCGCCTTAAAACTCCTTCAAAATGGCAAGTCCACGCAAGTTGACGAATTTATTTGAGTCATTTGATTGAATTTGTTGTTAATTTGGGATTGGGGGTTTCAAGATGAGGGAGGAATAATTAATTTATTTTCTCGATTTTCCCTGACATTGAGCATTGTTTAGTTTCCACTGATCACATCCACTGCTCCAGATTAAAGAGAATCACACCTCCTTTCTGTGCCAATAGTCATATTAAACCTTCATTGAGCCCCCCCCCCCCCCCCCCCCCCCCATATAGTGGACAGAAACCCCCACAGAGTCGTTTTGGTATTAAGATTGAGATCGGCTATTCAAGTCCCTCTGTTGCTGCCTTCCCTGGCTTCTCTCCCATTTCCTCATTTCTCCTGGGCCTTTTGTGAGCTTTTTTTAATGAGTTCATTCATGTGATGTGGTTGTCACTGACAAGGCCAGAATTTATTGTCCATTTCTAATCGCTCGTGAACGAAGAAGCTTGCAGGGCTATTTCAGGATACAGTTAAGAGTCAGCCAGAATTTTGTAATTCTGAGGTAACATAAAGGGCAACGCAAGTAAAGATGCCAGATTACCTTCTCTGAAAGCCATCTGGAAACCACAAGGGACTGCACTGCAATCTAGTAGCTTCATGGTCACCATTGCTAGTACTGTCCTTTTGTTTAAATTGCAGGCTTATTTAACAAGTTAATTGATTTTAAATTTGCCAGCAGTGGAGGTAGAATTGAATTTCTGACTCCACATCACTCGTCCAAGCCTCATTTTACCAGTTGAATAAAATGACCAATATGCTGCTGTATCCGACATGTCATGCTCTGACCCACAAATGTTCGTTTGATGCAAAACGGTTAACACTTTCACCTCCTCCGCAAGCCCACATGCGAGCTGAAGAAGTGATTCCCGTTTTCGGATATAGATTGCCCTCAATTTCAATACTGCCGTCCCACCACCCGCACCTCAAACGGTTTGTACCTTATCCTTGCGGGCTCCAGCTCCATCTTCAACCTTCCCTTCATTTGCAATGCAAGTTCCGTCGCTTCCTCCATCTGCGATTCTCTTTTAATCTTTCTGAATCCTGCTTCTGTTTTTACCACAACCCTGAAATAATACTTACAGTAAGCACACAAGGTGTACACTGATGTGCATCATACTCAGTCCGAACCTGAAACATTGTGTGTCCGCTCCCATCGCAGATGTTGCCTGACCTGCTGAGTTCATCCAGCACTTTGTGTTACACTCTTTGCAGCCTAGAACATGGTTGATCACACCATCCTATCTCAATACTTCTTCTAATCCCTCATTCAATTAGACAAATCTTTGGTTGTTTTTGCTTTTGCCTGACAAACCACAGCCAGAGCATTTATACCCATTGGATGCTTCACCTTTAGCTTAATACTGGTCCTTATTTACCTTCTGCTGCTTGAGTACCAATGTCCTGGAATGCTGAATTAGCATTTCTCACTTAACTTGACTCCTTCACTGTTACCGTGTTGTAAGACTTTGTTTCAGCATCAGGCCTTCGATGTTCCATAATTTCTTCCAATATAATTCTGGGGAGAAGAAAACCATTGACCTCAATTGACGCAGTTTTCAGTGGTGCCTTCAATGAAGCTAGACTGTTGGCATTGCAATTGGCTCTTGAGTTGAGCTTTCATGTTCTATATTCTCTCCCGACATTACCATCCCTCAAACTGTGTGCAGATAAATCTGAAATATGTATTTAGTTTAGTTTACTTTAGAGATACAGCTCGTAAACAGGCCCGTCGCTCCATCGAGTCTGCGACGACCAGCCATCCCCATACACTTACACTATCCGACACACATTAGGGACATATTTAGAATTTTTTACTGAAACCGATTAACCTACAAACCTGTACGTCTTTGGAGTGTGGGAGGAAACCAAATGACCCCTGAGAAAACCCACACGGTCACGGGGAGAACGTGCATACTCCGTACAGACAGCACCTGTGGTCAGGGTTTCTGCTGTATGCCACCGTAACGCTTAAAGTTTGTCAGCCCCAGACTCTGTTATTACAATTCAGTCACCCTTTGTAAATGTCAGCTCTTTGTTCTTACTGACCAGCAGTGGATTGCCGTACCCACTAGTTTAAAATTCTCTTCATTTATCATTAATTGTCTGTGGCCCAATTAGACGACTTTTATGAGATTCCCTTTAAAGTGCAGATCTAAGGAATGAACCACCTCGGGGATATTGTGTCCATGGTTCATATTGCATTTTCAGCTGCAAATTTACAAATAGTGAGGATCTGTTTAAAATAAGCACAATTCGAAACTATTGGAATTCTACCACTCTTTTCGTCTTGGTTGTTGTGGAATAGGCGGTATTTGTCTCGTTTTGGTTTAGAGACACAGCATGGAAACAGGCCCTTCAGCCCACTGAGCCCACACTGACCAGCGATCCCCGCAGACTAATGATAGAGACAATTTACAATTTTCCCGAAGCCAAATAACCTACAAATCTGTATGTCTTTGTAGTGTGGGAGGAAACAAGAGCACCCGGAGAAAGGCCATGTGGTCACAGGGAGAACATACAACGCACAAACTCCATAGTCAGGATCACTGGTGCTAAAAAGCAGCAACTCTACCGCTGCGCGACTGTGCCGGCTATTGTGCCTTGTGTATCTTGAGATGAAATGTACGAGAGTCCTAGTGCCATAATATTCTGCTTATTGGACTCCAGCTTCCTATATCATTAAATGGTGAGCTGGCAGCTACAACCTTGTTGAAACTGGCCAGGCGAAGGCCTATGACTTAGCTGCGCACATTCACTTTGTATTTCCATTTACTACCTTGCTTTTACCTGTATTTAGAACTGTTTGAGATCCGTTCAGAAACGCAGGAAAAATAAACATTTTAATTATCTAGAATGTTTCCATTTTTCAAGTTTATATTGGTTTTGTTTAATTTCGTTATAAATGGAAGATGGACACAAAATGCTGGAGTAGCTCAGCGGGTCAGGTAGCATCTCTGGAGGAATGGTATAGGTGACGTTTTTGGTCAGAACCCTTCTTCACACTGAAATATAGTGAGGGGGGGCGGGGGGTTGGGAATGGGTGGTGAGGGTGAGGGTGAGGGTGAAATCTGGAGGTGGGAAAAGGCCAGAACAAATGTGGACCAGCAACAGAAGACCTCAGCTGACGCTCTGAGTTGCTCCTGCATTTTAGGATTATCTTCCATATAAACCAGCATCTGCAGTTCATTCCTACATATTTTGTAATTACAAATTGATATGTGTATTCATTTAAAATGCGGTTATTTCCAATCTTGGATTTAGTACAATTTAGGACTTTGCCAAAGAAAAACTGTGTTGATATTCTTAACAATCTCATGTTGTAAGTGAACGCAAACTGGTGTTATTTTAAATTGCGATATTTTGGTAAACAAATTCTAAAACTTGTTGGCTTGTATAAGTTTGACATGGAGTAGATTGATCTTCTTTGTTCTTCATCTTGCTGTCTTGCTTCACAAGTTAGTTTGCAGGATTATGTAATTTTAATTAAATGTTTCAAAGCAAAAATGTATCCGAAAAGTAATATTATTAGACAGAGAATTAAGAAGAATATCATCGAAATGCTTGATTTCGAGCAGTCAATTATTCGTTTACATTTTGATGTGGAATTAAAAAAAAAACCCCATTAACGTCAGCATTTGTTCCCAAGTAGGGTCACAGTAAAGATTTAATTAGATACAGATCAGTTTTTGCTGTTTTTAACAAAAATGTGTTGCACCCAAAGGATTGAACAAAATGCTGATAATTTTTAGCTTCTTATGAAATTCTACTTAGCTTTCAGTCTTGTGAAAAACCTGTCATTGACTACAGCAGAAATGTCTGTAAGTGTACTACAGGGACTAGAGGTTTGTGGTTTGTCTACTAAATGAAAAAAGGAATTAGTGAATGATTTTTTGCTGTGTGTGTAGTCACCTGGGATTGACATTGTAAACTGGGTTATTAAACTGAAGGTGATAAAGGAGAAAATATTGATCCTTTCCCTTTGAAAGTATGCAAGGCTCTTTTGTTTGTCTGCATAGGCTGTATTTCACCAAAAAAGCACGCAGCCTAGTTTTTCAAGTCTCCCTTTCTCGGGCTAGTTTATTTCTTCAAGCAGTGACCGCATTTTAAAGCTGGAGTGCTTTGTTCGCATTTTCTCCCAGGTTTTATCAAGTAGTTTTGAGGCAAGTTTAATGATGCCTTAAATCTTAATGATACTGACACTCTTTCAAGATCAACTCTTTCATTTTAGGATCTGGGGTTTTCCCTGTGAAAATAAATGACAACCATGCAGTTCGTGAACTTGTAAAACAGTTGGCAACAAGTTTATATTTTGATTCGGGTTCAAGGGATGTGGAGGTTTTTGGTTAAACGAACAAGCACAGCCCATTGCTAATTGTGCCTGGAAATTAGCATTTCTTGGCTTTGATTTGTCCTTTTGCATACCTTCCATTTATTTGTTCCATGTTCCTTTTCATATCTCTGCTTTCCCCCTCCCCCGCATCTCAGTCTGAAGGGTCTCGACTCGAAACGTCACCTATTCCTTTTCTCCAGAGATGCTGCCTGACCCGCTGCGTTACACCAGCTTTTTGTATCTGTCTTCGGTGTAAACCAGCTTCTGCAGTTCCTTTTTTTTGCCTGCTTCAGCGGGCACTCAAGAATCACCCACTTATATGGGAGTGAGTTTGCGCACTGATAGGGGGTTCACATTAGTGAATTCAATGCGGTTTATGAATATCTTGTAGTTTAAGTGTCACTCTTAATGGTAGCGGCTCGATATTCCAGCCTTTTCTAATTATTTGAATTTAAGTACCCGCAGTCCCCATGCTAGGATTTGAACTTGTGGCTCCAGACCGGATTCTAGTCAGAATAATATGGCAGCCACTTCTGAAGATTGGCTACTGCAGATGCAATATAGGGGCATGTAGGCATTGTGCTTGATAAAGGTACAGGGCCGAGTCTAAGAGTATTACAGCATGGTTAACAGTGATTGATAATGGTTCATGACGCGCATGACTTGTGTGGGCTTTCAGGATTGCCTGTTGTCTGAGCTTTAAGTAGATTTCACACATCTGCTGATATCCAAATGTTTCACAACTGCATTTGATACATTTATTAATATTTAAAGGCTCGAGCAGGATATTTATTGCCCGTGAGCAGTGCTGAACTACTATCGACTTCTTTGATGACACTCGGGCTATCCTTGTTTGGACTTTGCTGGCTTTACCTTGCACTAAACGTTAGTCCCTTATCATGTATCTGTATACTGTGAATTCATTGATTGTATTGTCTTTCTGCTGATTGGTTGGCACGCCACAAAAGCTTTTCACTGTACCTCAGTACACTTGACAATAAACTAAACCGAACTGAGTGTGCATGCTGTGCAGGGAATGAACAAAGGATGGTCCATAGAGTCGTACAGCACACAAACAGGCCCGTTGACCCAACTTGCCCCTGTTGACAAATGCGCCCCATCTGCACCAGTCTCACCTGCCAACTTGTGGCCCATATCCCTACAAACCTTCATCACCCAAATGCCTTATTAATGTTCAACAAAGAACAATGGCTACAATCATGATGTCGGCTTGGAAACCTTCTTCAGACTAAAGAAGGCTCCCAACCTGAACAACATCTGTCCATTCCATCCACACTTGCTGTCCATTTTGTGTTCTCGTAGTTGAGAGATTTTAATTTGTTAATCAAATAAAGCTGCAAAAACGAGGATCAATATCAGTGGCTGTAAAACTATCAGATTGTTGGAGAAACTCACCTGGGTTATCAGTTGTCTTTTACGGAAGGAAACTCGCTCTTTCCTGGTTTGGCTTCTCTGTGAAGTTGGGTTCACAGAGCATTTCACTGCTCCGTGAAATGGTCCAGAGAGCTCCTCAGTTCAGCACAGTTGATTGTGACAGTGTATAAAATCATGAGAGGAATAGATCAGATAGACGCACAGAGTCTCTTGCCCAGAGTAGGGGAATCGAGAACCAGCGGTCATAGGCTTAAGGTGAAGGGGGAAAGATTTAATAGGAATCTGAGGGATAACTTTTTTACGCAAAGGGTGGTGGGTGTGTGGAACGAGCTGCCAGAGGAGGTAGTTGAGGCAGGGACTATTTCAACGTTTAAGAAGCAATTAGACTGGTACATGGATAGGACAGGTTGTAATGGATATGGGCCAAACGCAGGCAGGTGGGACTAGTGCAGATGGGACATGCTGGTTGGTGCGTGCAAGTTGGGCAGAAGGGCCTGTTTACACACTGTATCACTCTTGTGATAGTTATTGATGGCCAATCAGTGCTGATCGTGGCTTGGATGGCCTGTTCCATGAAATAACAATTTTATAAATTCCCCAGAATTCATCAACTTAACAGATATTGCACATTTATACCATCTGGGATTTTGAACTAAAGTCTGTCAACAAAGAAAGGGTTCTGGCTGTGATGAAATCCTTAGCGTTTAATAAACGGCAGTGAAGCTACATTAAAGCAAATAGACTTTGAGAATGTGTTGCCAGGATGATCCAATTTAAAACACAACACAACTGTTTTCCTACAGCAGCCACATCTGGAGAGCAGCATTGAATTTTGTAGACTGGTTTTGGAAACCTTGGAAAATATTTCAAGGAGGATCACTGCCTTGATGCATGGTCATAACAATGTATTTATGGAGCTTAGTTTAGCGATACGGTGTGGAAACAGGCCCTTCGGCCCACCGAGTCTGTGCCGACCAACAGTCCCCATACACCAGCACTATCCTACACACTCGGATAATTTCCAATTTTTACCAAAGCCAATTAACCCTACAAACCTGCACGTCTTTGGAGCGTGGGCGAAAACCGGAGCACCCAGGGGAAAACTCACGGGGAGAACGTACAAAGTTCGTACAGCCAGCACCCGTAGTCGGGATCGAACCCGGTCTCTTGCCCTGTAAAGCACCAACTCCACCGCTGCGCCACCGTGCCGCCCTGGGTCTTTTTGTTCCAGGATAATTAGATCCCTTGGAGGTATTCAGTGCTTTAAATGATGAAGGGACTCTTTGACATGCTGCAGACAGCCTGGGGACTTAAGAATATACTGCATTGGTTAGATGATGCAAAGTTTACCTTTTCACTGATTAAGGCCTGGAATTAGTTGCAGCACACACATCCGGTGTGGGTTTGCCCCGTGCATTCATAACGTGAGCTGGATGAGTTCCTGTGAATATAGGTTATAACGGGATATGGGATGATACGCCTTATTTTCGCTATTGTTTCCAGATCTCTGATTTATTTTGATGGTTTGAGAAACATTTCCAGGCTTAGTTACTCTGAATTAGCCATTTATATGTATATTTATCCTGCTCCTCTGCCGGGGGTTTGTGACAGTGATTTGGGATCACAGTGAAGTTCAATAGGATGAAGACAGGATGGCGTGGGTTTGATGGCTGATCTTCACCTGCCTGCCGTTTTCATGTGCTGCTATAAACAAATGTCTTTGTTCCAGTAGGTACCATTCTGTCGAACATTACTGTAGAGTACTCAAAACCAGCGGGACCTGCGAAAGTAAATCAAAATGTAGCACAATCAATTTTTTTTCTGCTTAATTTAAGCCTGGTCTTCTCTGTAGCCCATTGAGGACCTCTAGTGGCAGGCTCCCAATACGTGAAAGCTCATTGGTACTTGCTTGATCAGTTTAGATGCTGCTCGGTTATACTCACAACCTGATAATACATTGTCTGACGAAGGGTCTCGACCCCAAACATCACCTATTCCTTTTCTGCAGAGGAGCTTTTTCTGACCTGTTGAGTTACTCCAACATTTTGTGTCTATCTTCGATTTAAACCAGCATCTGCAGTTCCTTCTTAAAGCCCTGTCCCACTGTACAAGTTCATTCAAGTGCTCTCTCGAGTTAAAAAAAAATCAAACTCGTGGTAAGCACGTAGAATGAACATAGTGGGTACGTTGGAGCTCGGGGACGTCTCTTAGCGGCTCGTAACGCTAACGGCGGGTACTCGGGAAACGCGGTAAGCTCGGGAAGACTCGTGAAGATTTTTCAACATGTTGAAAAATGTCCACGAGAGCCCCGAATACTTACGAGCGGCCATTACCGTAAATCTCAGAGATCAAATCAGAGAAAACTCGGGAGAACTCTTGAATGAACTCGTATAGTGGGACAGGGCTATTACACTACATTGTGATCTCCATTTTTGAGCTGTTTTTAACCTTCTTGGACGTGATGATGTTTTTGTCGAAGGACAAGTCACACCCTGGCCACTCCCTCTTCTCCCCTCTCCCATCAGGCAAAAGGTATACAAGTGTGAAAACACACACCTCCAGAATCAGGGACAGTTTCTTCCCAGCTGTTATCAGGAAACTGTATCATCCTACCACAACCAGAGAGCAGTGCTGAATGACTGCACCTCATTGGTGACCCCTTGGACTATCCTTGATCAGACTTTGCTGGCTTTACCTTGCACTAAAGGTTATTCCCTTATCGTATATCTGTACACTGTAAATGGATCGATTGTAATCATGTATTGTCTTTCTGCTGACTAGCACGCAACAAAAGCTTTTCACTGTACCTCGATACACGTGACGGTAAACTAAACTGATGGCTCCATGGAGAGCTGGAGTGGTGACTGTACTCTTCACTCAGAGGATATATTGCCTCAGTACAACATAGTAAAATACAGCACAAGAGCAGGCCCTTCAGCCCACAGTGTCTGTGCCGCACATGTTGCCAAGATAAACTAATCTCATCCGCCTACACGCAATCCATATCCTTCCATTCCCTGAATATCTATGTGCTGATCTAAGAGCCTGTTAAACGCCACTATGGTGTCTGCCTCCACCGCTGCCCCTGGCCGCGTCGCTCAGGTGACCCCCACATTCCACGTAAAAACAAAAGTGCCCCACGTATCACCTTTAAACTTTACCCCTCTCTCCGCAGAAAGCTATACCCGCAAGTCTTTGACATATCCATCCTGGGGGGAAAAGTTCTGACTGACTACCCTATTAATGCCGCTCGTAATTTATCTGGAAATGAAGCATTGAAGTCGCATCATTTTTCTTGACAGGATTAGGTCACTGTTCAGTTTAAAATTGATTCAAAGAGCGACTGCAATCCACGGCATATGAGCCACAACTAAACCCAGTTTCAAGAACAGCTTCTTCCCCACAGATCTGACTCTCTCAAAAGGATCTCTCACATGCGCCGGGCTGAATTCCTTGATCTTCCACTCATGCTTTTTAAAAATCTACAGTTTCTCTGCAGCTCTATTCTGCACCCGTATTTATTTTCTCTTTTGCGCTGCCTGATGTACTCGTGTATGGTGTGATTTGCTTGGATAGCGCACAAAACACAGTTTTTCTTTAAATTGTAGCTTGGTATACATGACAATTCTAATACCAATAAATAGTTTTGGAGAATGAAGGATGGCACAGTGGCGCAGAGATAGAGTTGCTGTCGTACAGTGCTAAAGACCCAGGTTCAACCCTGACTACGTGTGCTCCTTGTACATCCTCCCTGTGACTCCATGGCTTTATCATGTTGTGCCCCGGTTTCCTTCCACACTCCAAAGACACACAGGTCAATTGGCTTTGGTAAAAATGTAAATTGTCTTTAACGTGTAGAATAGTTAGTGCCAGTATATGGGGTGATCACTGGTCATCATGGATTGGTGCTCTGAGGCGCCCGTTTCCATGCTGTATCTCGAAAGTCTAAAGATTGACTTACGAAGATTGTAGCTGAACGGAATTGGATACTCTTGACTTGTAAGATTGGAGACCTATTTCTGATTTAGTTCCATTCAGCACTAGTTTCTTCCACTACTGCTTTGAAGTGTTAATACTTGATATTTTCTCATTCATTAGCCAGTTGCAAGGTAATTTTTTTAATGCTGCCTTTAAACATCTATATTCGTGAACTCATCATTGTGGACTAATGCAGGTAATATGTTAACAATTAAACCGTATCATCAACGTAAATTAAAATGACACTAGACTTGTAATTGTGAACAATAACATGCTTTACAGTCAGCTGCACATCAGGCTCTGATTTGGTTTTGATATTAAATTGTTACAAAACTTGTCATGTTTCAAGTTGTTTAGGACAATGAATTGTGAATAACAGTCCAGAAAAGTTTTGTGATGCAGGCAAGGAAAACAGTTTGGTCTAGACGAGTTTAGTGTTTAATTTAGAGAGAGCGCAGAAACAGGTCCTTCGGCCCACCGAGTCCGCGCCGACCAGCGATCCCCGCGCACTTACACTGTCTTACACACACTAGGATAGTAAAACCTAGTTTCCCAGTTACATACTGAAAAACTGGGTTTTACACACTACACACACCCTTTTTCACACAAAGGGTGGTGGGTGTATGTCCCAACGTTTAATAAACAGTTAGACAGGTACATGGATAGGACAGGTTGGAGGGATATGGACCAAACGCAGGCAGGTGGGACTAGCGTAGCTGGGACATGTTGGCTGATGTGGTCAAGATGGACCGAAGGACCTGTTTCCACGCTGTATCACTCTATGACTGTGACTCGGGACAATTTTCATTTATACCCAGCCAATTAGCCTACAAAACCTGTACGTCTTTGAGTGTAGGAGGAAACCAGAGATCCCACGTGGTCGCGGGAAGAACGTACAAACTCTGTACAGACAGCACCCGTAGAGGATTGAACCCGGGTCTCTGGCGCTGTAAGGTAGTAACTCTACCGCTGCGCCACCGTGCCGCCCACGGTGGCCTTGGAAGGGGTCAACACACACTCGTGAGAGTGATATCGTGGGCCTTGCAGATTAACATCCAAAATGTGCGCTGGTATCGCTGTGAGTTCATGATGATTACAGGAGCTAATGGGGTGGATAAAGATGATCATTTTCTTTGGATGGTCGTTGTGAAAGTAAGAAATAAAATTAAAAACCAATGTGGAAAATGTGGGAAATGTTCAGCAGGTCAAGCAGCGGCTAGTGAGAAATAAAGCACTTCAGGTTCATCTTCCATTGTTTCTTTATGGGTTAAGTTGAATATCATTGACCTGAAATATATCCTTATTCTATTTCAGATATTCAGCAGCTATTGCATGTTGTTTTATATATGTTTTTAAATTTAAAGGTCAGGATATACTCCTTGTCAAAAAGAATTGTGGAAATCTGTAACTATCCGATAGCCTAAGTCATGGGAACATTTGGAAATTAAGTACGATAGCTTGTTAAGTATGAAGAAGGGTCTCGACCCGAAACGTCACCTATCTCCTTCACTCCTTAGATGCTGCTGCACCCGCTGAATTTCTCCAGCCTTTTGTGTACCCTAGCTTGTTAAGTAAATGTATTAGAACCTGAGGGGTAATTTTTTCACACAAAGGGGGGTTTAGTTCAGAGATACAGCGCGGAAACAGGCCCTTCGGCCCACCGGGTCCTGCCGACCAATGATCCCCGCGCATTAACACTATCTTACACCCACTAGGGACAATTATTTGTACATTTACCAAGGCAATTAACCTACAAATCTGTACGTCTTTGGAGTGTGGTAGGATACCGAAGATCTCGGAGAAAACACTCGCGGGTCACGGGGAGAACATACAAGCTCCGTACAGACAGCACCCGTAGTCGGGGTCGAACCCGGGTCTCTGGTGCTGCATTCCCTGTAAGGCCGCTACCGCTGCGCCACCGTGACCGCGATGGGCGTATAGAACGAGCTTCCGGAGGAGGTAGTGAAGTCAGGTACTATCGCGACGCTTCAGAAACATTTAGACAGTGGATGGATAGGACAGGTTTAGAGGGATATGGGCCAAATGCAGGCAGGTGTAGATGGGGCATGTTGGCCAGTATGGGTAGTTGGGCCGAAGAGCCTGTTTCCACAGTGTAAGACTATGACTCTATCTGGAATGCAGGCAGTTAAATGGCATTAAGATACAGGTAAACTATGATCTAACTGAGTGTCACAGGATCAAGGATTACTCTCACAATGGATTCAGTCTTTTCTCTTAAGTTTTCTTCCGTTCCTTGAACAGAACAGTTAGCCATCCTGGAGCCATTCAGTGCAACTTTGGAAGAGCTCTCCTGCTCTTTTGAATTCTAGAGTCAGTATTTTGGTTAATTGATAGGGGTAGAGATTCCTAGCTAGGCATTATTCACGTGTCCCATTAACAGCATGAAACAGGTGACAGGTGTCATAAATACACTCCTGAAGATCTCTGAACAATTTGCATGTCTATG
Source organism: Okamejei kenojei (assembly GCA_035221665.1). Classification (NCBI taxonomy): domain Eukaryota; kingdom Metazoa; phylum Chordata; class Chondrichthyes; order Rajiformes; family Rajidae; genus Okamejei; species Okamejei kenojei. Next base: position 6,478,103 of record CM069163.1, on the reverse strand, counting down.
TCAAACCTGCAAATCTTCAGGATAGAACAACCCAGTTATTTTTCAATCAAACGAGCAATGTTTCTAATTAAATGAAGGGGGAATAAAAAGTCAAATTTAATCTTTTGATCAAATAAATAATTTGATCTTTTGGTAAGCGAAACCAGCAATTGCATTTTTTTTTAAACCTCATTGGAATGATTAAATCTGGAATTTGGGAGCTGTATGATATAATCGATGTAATCTGTACTTTCGGAGGGAAGGAAGCTTCGAAGAGACCGCTGGTTCTTAACCAGATGTGATTTTTGGATACAGATTTGTCCTGTTGCCTAGGAGATGTATAAAAACGTACGACTAAGAACAAACAGGGACAAGTGTGTGAAGTGTTATAATCAAAGAATTTGGTGTTATTAATAAAATCGGTACAGTTGTAACGTGAAGACCAAAAAGTAGTTTTCACTTTGACAAGAACGTCAAGAGTACTTAATTATCGAAGACGACACAAAAGTGCTGAACTAGCTCAGCGGGTTAGGCAGAACTCTGGAGATGCTGCGGTCTTCCTTGTTGCGACACTGCGCCGTTCCTCTGGAGATGCTGCCTGACCCGCTGAGTTACTCCGGCACTTTGTGTCTTCTTTTGTAAAACACATTCTGCAGTTCCTCGTTTCTACCTTTCTGTATTTAACTATCGTATGTACTGACAATCAAGCCCGTAGATGTAATACGCTCAGGTAAACGTAATTAAAAAAATAATTAATAACTGCACTATTGGTGCGGAAAAAAGGAAGTGCGTAGTGCAACCAAAGACATGGTCTTTGCAGAGTTCTCGGTGTAACCAAATAGAATTGAGAACAAAAAAGCTGCTGAAGGTACTATTGCAACGTTTAAAAATCATTTTTACAAGTACATGGATAGGACAGGTTTAGAGGGATATGGGCCAAACGCAGGCAGGTGGGAACTAGTGTAGATGGGGCATGTTGGTTGCGAGTGCAAGTGGGGCCGAAGGGCCTGTTTCCACGCTGTGTGACTATGACTCTGTCAACTTTTTCTTGCTCACTTTGTGGTTGCCTGGAAAGTAATGTGTTGGATAAACCCTACAAAGTGTTTAGGTTATTTTCCACAAGTGAATTGCAATGGTGATGTACATATCGGCTTTACAGCTGTCAGTCATGCGCACTTGAGACCATTGCAGCCTTCTCTTGGGCCTGTCTCTGGCCACTCAAAGTTCTGAAATGTTAGCTAACAAAGTGTAAACTAGCTGGATGAGTATGAGGAATGACTCTAAAATGTTGGAAACAATCCAGGTCATGGATTGCCTGTGGAAAGAATAGATGAGATAGCATTTGAGACGTGAGCCTTTTCCAGGACTGAAGAATAATCGTCATTAGTGTCACACTCTCGTCTTCCATATGGTGACTGATCTTTTCCATGCCTCCAGCATTTTCAGTTTTGATTTGGTTTCCAGCATTTGCAATTTTTCCCAATTTGCGTAGATGCTTTATAAATCACGTTTTTGGTTAAATTATCTTTCGCTGTTTTTCACTATGAGGATGTTAACATCTCTAAAGCTGCACATGTCACGTTGTCTAATTGCAGCTACACTGTCACGGGACTTGCCTGTGCCATTTGGGGTGCAATAGAAAAAAAAGAAAAACGCAGAAAACATTCAGCAGGCAGGTTGGCATCTGTGGGGGGGGGGGGGGGGGGGGGGGGGGAAATAGTTAACTTGTATAAACGAGGAACTGCAGATGCTGGTTTACAAAAGAAGTCACAGTACTGAAGGAATTCAGTGGGTCAAGCAGCATCTAGAGAACATAGGTAAGTGACGTTTTGGGTTGGGACTCACTGATAAAGTTGATGGTTTCTGCAGTGTGGATTGCACTCTGATGTGAAGGGACCCGACCTGAAACGTCACCTATCCATATTCTCCAGAGATGCTGCACTGAGTTACTCTAGCATTTTGTGTCTTTTAAATAGTTAACTTGGATTCAAGACAGTCAGAACTGAGGGAGAAAGAACAAGTTGGTCTTCAATGGGGGAGAAGATGGGGTATGGATGGAGAGGCTGAGCTGTGTTTACCATGAATAGAAAAACCTATTGAATGACATTTAAAATAAACATAGTTCCAGAGCCTTGTTGGCACTGCATGGTAATTTCAAGCCATTTCTGCAGAATGTGTATTCTATCTGATGTAGACATTAAATATGAATGACTGTTACATTATGCATTTTCTTCCAGACGTCTTAAACTTGGCTTGTTGGCAATCTATGCTCCAAGCTTCTGTTTGCCTCCCTCAACATCCCATAACCAATAAGAAAGTGATGAATTTTATTCAGCATTTTCGTGATGTGCTTAATACCAAGATCCTAAGCTGTGCGGGGAATCCTGGTATGAACCCACATGTTGTTAGTTTCTGCCTCAGTGAACTTGAGCGTCCACCAAATGCATCGGCACACCATCTGTCTGTACTTTCAACTTCAATGACCTGCTTTTTATACATTGCAATTTTTTGTTCTCCCCCAGAACTACGGAAACCAATCAAGTTTCATTTAACTAATTAGAGCATATGTTTTGCATTGTCGAAGATTGAAACCTTTTGTCCATAAAGTGAGTTCAGAATTATGAGGCAGCTCCAGCCAACATCGCTGTTGACTTGTCTCTGTTTCTCTCTGCCTTCTGATTCAGCTGATGTGCTGATTCTAACCAGCATTGGGTGTGGGCGGCACGGTGGCACAGCTGTAGAGTCGTTGCCTCGCAGTGGCAGAGACCCGGGTTCGATTCTGACTACGGGTGCTTGTCTGTACACAGTTTGTATGTTCTCACCGTGACATGCGTTGGTTTTACTCCAAAGACATGCAGGTTTGTAGGTGAATTGGCTTGGTAAAATTGTAAATTGTCCCCAGTGTGTGTAGGATAGTGCCAGTGCACGTGGATTGCTGGTCGGTCTGTGGAATCCTCTGCCACAGAGTCTGTGGATCCTCTGCCTCGGAGTCTGTGGAATTCTCTGCCTCAGAGGGCGGTGGAGGCAGGTTCTCTGGATGCTTTCAAGAGAGAGCTAGATAGGGCTCTTAAAAATAGCGGTCAGGGGATGTTGGGAGGAGGCAGGAACGGGGTACTGATTGGCGATGATCAGCCATAATCACATTGAATGGCGGTTCTGGCTCGAAGGGCCAAATGGCCTCCTCCTGCTCCTATTGTCTATTGTCAATTGACTCAGTGGGCTGAAGGGCTTGTTTCCACGCTGTATCTCTAAACTAAACTAAACCAAACATTCTCCCACTCTAAGGAAGTCTTGTCCCTCCAATACTGGAAGACTTGACTTTCACTAAATGTGACTGGCAGACAAATGCAATTTATTTTTCAATGCACAAAAATCTTTGTCGCCATTCCAAAATATTGAATTAAAGAGGCTACATTAGCGTTTTTTAATTTGTATTTGTCTTAAATTCATTTGCATATCAATTCTCGAAAAGAAGTCGTGTATATACAACAATGAGGGGAAAAGTTAACACGTTTGCAAAAACTTGGCTTTGTTCCCAACCCTAAACAAAGGCTGTATTTATTAACAGTTTTAATCCTTTTTAGATAATGGGGCTTTGTTGTCTTTGAATATAAATAGTGATTGTGGATTCTCAGAATGGCTCCTTTTGTTCCGTATTCTGCCATTTTGACAATTGTGTTACATTAAAAAAAAATGAAAGTTTCCAGAGCAGTGCGATTCCTTGGTTCTATCGCTTCTGTCAGTAATAATGTATGACCATGAAGCAAGACAGGACTTCAGCTGTTTCTGCATCCAACCCCACTGACTGGCAATGTCTGGGGAATGTGAGCAATCAAGGCAGTCAAAGCTTGTTTGTCACATAAATATGTTATCACCCATCAAAGTTGTCTTCTTTGCCTTTTTATCCTTCAAACAACATGTAGTGAGAAAGCAACAACTGATCAAGATTTGTGGCCACGGTGCTTTAAAGTTAGGGGGAAGAAAATGAAGGCTTTAAAATTTCAAAAATTGCATGAGTAGTATTTTGTACTATCAGTATGTGCCTTGTGCAGCAGCTGAATGATATTCTAAAAGGTGTAGACTTCAGATTCCAATATTCATTCCTTCTCTTCCTTTATTCCATCACCACCCCCTCACAAATTTAGCTAATAATTTTGCAGATCATCTATTTTGTTTCCTTTGTCAAATATTTGAAAAAAAAATAGGCTTCTCGTGTTATGCTATGAAAGTATTTTCTTAAAAAGCCCTTCGGCCCACTGAGTCCTCTCCGACCGTTAACAATAATCTACAGACACAAGGGACAATTTACAATTATGCTATGCAAATTAACCTATTAACCTGTACATCTTTGAAGTGTGGGAGATCCCGGAGAAAACCCACACAGATCACAGGGAAAACATACAAAATCCGTACAGACAAGCACTCGTAGTCAGGATCAAACCCGGGTCCCTTGCGCTATTGGACAGCGCCTCCCTGCCGCCGTTTTCTATGCTTTAATTTAGTTTACAGATTTTAAACCTTGTCCAGGTCCATTTTTGAGTTTGAACTTGAGGCATAATGCTTTAGTTTGTTTTTCCTGGAACGTGAGACGAAAGTGTCATTCAGTTCTTTGAATCCATTATTTTATTCAGTTATCTTATGGCCGATTTGTACCTCTGTCACACCTGCCTACTTATTTCATATCTAATATTATTGTCGAAAAATTGTCGCCGGAGTTTATACGTTCTCCCCGTGACCTGCGTGGGGTTTCTCTGAGACTTTTGGTTTCCTTCCCACACTCCAAAGACGTACAGGTTTGTAGGTTAATTGGCTTGGTATACATTTTTTTTAATCGTCCCTAGTGTAGGATAGTGTTAATGTGCGGGTCAGTGTAGACTTGGTGGGCCGAAGGGCCTGTTTCTGCGCTGTATCTCGAAACTAAAAAAACGACAAAAAAATCAACCTCTTCAGAATTTGAATGGGTTGTAGTGGCCTGGATGCGGTCAGGAAAAGGCCAGACGCCAGGCAGGTTCAGAAGTAGTTTAATGAATCATCGCAAACACACAGAACACCCCCGAGCAGGACCTGGGAAACCCCGTGGGCAGACAATCGTCCCTGTCCCTCAAGAGCCGAGGGGGATGACCCAAGGTGTGGCCTAAGTCCCAGCGACCGTCACAGGCTACACATTCATTGCCTTTTGGAGTTTAGAGATGCAGCATGGAGACAGGCCCTTCAGCCCACTGAGTATCGACCATCGACTATCAATCACCCATTCATAAAAAAATCTGTTTAATTTATACACATCAAGAAGTTCTGCTTTTGAACTGTTTGAAGACTGTAACCCAGCAGTGAGATGGATAAGGAGAAACAATAGGAGATGGTGTTTTGGATTTGTAAATTGTCCCACTTAAGATGTTGTTGTACAGATTTAAATTACATTGTTGCTCCAGTGTCCTCCCTCATCCCAAAGGCCAAAAGGCATAGGGGATTGTAGTTTAATTGGCCTCTTTAAATTGCCCTGAGTGTGTGGGGAGTGGGATACCATTGAACTTGGGTGAGTGAGTGATCGATGGTCAGTATGGGTTGAAGGGCATATTCCCACACTGTATGTCTAAACTAAACTAATCAGAGAGTCAGAGACCCAAGACCTCTGATGTTGACTGTGTGGAGTTTGCACGTTCTCAATAGACAATAGGTGCAGGAGTAGGCCATTCGGCCTTTCGAGCCAGCACCCCCATTCATTGTGATCATGGCTGATCATCCACAATCAGTACCCCATTTCTGCCTTCTCCCCATATCTCCTGAGTCAGCTATCTTTAAGAGCCCTATCTAGCTCTCTCTTCAAAGTATCCAGAGAACCGGCCTCCACCGCCCTCTGAGGCAGAGAATTCCACAGGCTCACAACTCTCTGTGAGAAAAAGTGTTTCCTCGTCTCCATTTTAAATGGCTTACCCCTTATTCTTAATGGCCGCTGGTTCTGGACTCCCCCAACATTTGGAACGTGTTTCCTGCCTCTAGCGTGCCCAAGCCCTTAATAATCGTATATGTTTCAATAAGATCCCCCTCATCCTTGTAAATTCCAGTCTAAACAAGCCCAGCCGCTCCATTCTTTCGACATATGACAGTCCCGCCATCCTGGGAATTAACCTCGTGAACCTACGCTGTTCTCCATCAATAGCAAGAATGTCCTTCCTCAGAATGAGTCTCCCACTTGGGTTTTCTCTGGGTGCTCCAGTTTCCTCCCATCTCCCAATGACATGCGTGTTTGCAGGTTTATTGACTTCTGTATATTGCCCCGAGTGTGTAGGGAGTACATGAGAAAGTGGGATAACATGGAACTGGTGTGAACGGGTCATCGGTGGTCGGCTGGACTCGGTGGGCCGAAATGACTGTTTCCATGCTTTATCTGTAAACTAAACATGGAGTTGTATGTAATATGCTGGCATAGATTGAAAATGGGTTGATGGACAGGAAACGGAGTAGGAATTAATGGGTCTTCTCTGGATTGTGGAGGGTGACAACTGCAACTGCTCACAAAATAAATGCATGTATATCAATCATTTTGATGAGGAGTGGAATATAATATTTCAAAGTTTGTCAACGATGCAACAACTGGACAGGATTGTGACTTGTTAGTAGGTTGTAAAAAATCTTCAGGGCTATTTAAACAAGTAGCGTGAGTGTGCAGACACTGCAAACATGGATAACCGTCAAGTTTTCTACTTGAACCGAAAAACAAAGGGATAGTGATATTTAATTTGTGATGGGTTGACAAATCTACAAAAGGATCTGTGTATATCGTTACACCAGTCAGTTAAAGCAAATGTGCAGGTGTAAGCAAATGGCATGTTGGCATTCATTGCAAGTAATTTTTGAGAAGAGTTATAGAGTGAGACAGCATGGCCCTTCGGCCCCAACTTGCCCACACCTGCCAAAATGTCCCAGTGACATTAGGCCCACCTGGCCGCTTTTGGTCCATATCCTTCCAAACCTGTCCTATCCATGTACTGTCTAATTGTATCTTAAATGTTGGGATAGTCCCAGCCTCAATTACCTCCTCTAGAAGCTCGTTCCATACACCCACCACTCTTTGTGTGAAAAGGTTACCCCTCAGATTCCTATTAAATCTTTTCCCCTTCACCTTAAACCTATGTCCTCTGGTCCCTGATTCACCTACTCTGGGCAAGAGACTCTGTGCATCAAGCAATAATATCTTATTGCAATTATATAAGGCCATGGAGAGATCCTGAGTACTATGTGCACTTTTGGTTTCTTTACCTAAAGAAAACTAATAACAAAAGCCTCAGAGGGAGGGATGGGCACTGCCTGATCCATCATGGGTACAGACCCGCCCACCATCGAAGGGAACTAGAGACGGCCGAACTTGGGATCCGTGGCATCAGGGTGAGCCCGTCGCGATGGTTCCCGTGGTCTTATTGAAGATCCAGCGGATCGTAGCTTCAAGAGAGATGTCCGGGCAAAGAACAAGGCAGATAGGAGAGGAGAAGGAACCGGAGTCTGGCCTACCGCACCCACGTGGTCTGCTGCGGAGGCATGCCGGGGAACAAAGGACGGGCGAGGAGAGGAACGTGGTGTCCAAGGAAGGAGATGGCTAGAGGCCCACAACAGCCTGGGACTTGCCTGGTACCGGAATTGCTCATAAGCACAAGAGCGCTGACTTTGAACATGGCACCAAGCCATGGTGCGGCACAGTAGATTGTTCCTGCACACTTTCTGATCGAGGATCGGGGGTATGGCGATAGTCTACTGGACTGTTTGTAAGGAAAATAATTTCACTGTGTTAGCAATTAACATATGTGATAATAAAACCACTATTGTCTATTGATCCGGGTTCGATCCCGACATTGGGTGCTGTTTGTGTGGAGTGTGCAAGTTCTCCCTGTGACCACATCAAGACAAAGCCAGTAAAGTTCGATCAAAGATTGTTTGAGGGTCTCCAAAAGAGGTAGATAGTAGTTCAGCACTGCTCTCTGGGCGTGGTAGGATGGTTCATTTGCCTGATAACAGCTGGGAAGAAACTGTCCCTTAATCTGGAAGTGTGCGTTTTCACACCTCTAGCATTAAGCCACGACTGAAATGATTAAAATGTTGTGGCTGAGGAAATGTCTGCTGATGGGAGTGACAAATAGATTATTTTATATTTGTACTTTTCTATTTTTGTTCGTGTAATTAGTGACGTTTTTTTATAATGTTGCTGCTTCTGCCTGATTTGTTACAGCGACTCTCTTCCTTTTGGAAGACATTGATTTTTGCTTGGTTGTGGTTTCATGGGTGACTCAATAAAGCAGTCGTTTTCTGTGTAATTCAATTGTGGTACATAGCAGCATGAATCTGAATGATGATTCCACTGCGGTACCTAGACCACACTCTAACATAGCTACAAGTCTCCAAAACTTCACATGTGAGCCATCAAGAAAGGGGAAAAATCTGCAGAAACAACATCTTGCATGTTCAGCTTGCAATTGTGTAACATTTTGATTTTAGCTCAGGCCATCATCTATGCTGTGTAAATGTAGTGGACCTGACCTATCATCCACCTCATTGGAAACCCACGGACTAGCTGTTGTCAGGCAATCGAACCATCCTCTCACCAACTTGTGAGCGGTCCAGACCTCCCTCTACCTCATTGGAGAACTTTGTACTATCTTTAATCAGACTTTACTGGACTTCACCTTGCACTAAACGTTGCTCCCTTTATCCTGTGTCTGTATGCTGTGCACAGCTTGATTGTAATCATGTATAGTCTTTCTGTTGACCAGACCGGTATGACGCAACAAAAAAATTGTACCTCAGTAAATGTGACAATTATCGGAACTGACAATCATTGGTATGCAACCAGCACGAGAATTCTTGCAGCTCTCAAAGTCGACCAGCTTTTACAGTGTCAGGAGTTGAGCAGAGCCATCGGTAGTCAAAAACAAGGCAGAGCAAACAACAGGGAGGAATGTGACTTGTTGTTTTTTCCAGGTTAGATTAGAAAGGTTTCGGCCTGAAACGTTGCCTATTTCCTTCGCTCCATAGATGCTGCCTCACACGCTGAGTTTCTCCAGCATTTCTGTCTACCTCATTTCTAATCCCAAGGGTCGAATCCTTCTAAACCCAAGGGTTTTGGCCCGAAACGTTGCCTATTTCCTTTGCTCCATAGATGCCTCACCCGCTGAGCTCCCCCAGCATTTTTGAAGATCCAACAGGAACAGCAATCTGCCTTTACACGTGGAGGCTGAAATCCCTTCAACCTCCCACATATTTTCACTGTTTAAAAAAAAATGGCACAGTGTTGGAGCAACTCAGCAGGTCAGGCAACATCCCTGGAGAACATGGATAGGTGACGTTTCGTGTCGGGACTCTTCACAGTAAACCAGCATCTGCAGTTCCTTGTTTCTATATTTTCACTGCCTGCTGACTCATATTTGCCTTTCTCAAGAAGATTGGCTTATCTATTTGCGTATTTTACGTGTGCAAGTGGTGAGAAATGTTGGCACTTTGGTGTGAACATTTCAAATTTGGCTGGAGAAAGACTTGGCTCCTTTTTGTGGAAAAAGCAGATGGTATGTTGTTGAGTGAGTAAGCGCAACGGTTTGTCACTATTTTGTACGTGTGAACCAGCACTGTGGAGACATTGATAAACAATTGTCACTGATCATGTTTTTCTTGTTCCTCCTCTTCAATATAAATGTCTTCCACTGGAGTTAATAGTGTCATGATTAAAGATTGGGAACTGGTAATTTTAGATATATTATTATTATATTGCTATGTGTACTGAGGTACAGTGAAAAGCTTTGTTTTGTTTGCTATCCAGCAAATCTGACAATATTGCAATTAAATACAGTTGAAACAAAGTCAAGTGCAATAGGTACAGTAAAGGGGAAGATACAGAGTGCAGAAAACAGTCTCAGCATTGTAGCGCACCTTTTACAGAGACCAAGTCCAATGTCCGCAATGGGGTGGAGGTGAATCAGACAGTACCCTGGCTAATGGAAGGGCCGTTCAGAAGCCTGATCACAGAGGGGGAAAATCTGTTCCTGAGTCTGGCGGTGCGCACTTTCAAGCCTCTGTACCTTCTGCTGGACAGGAGCAGGAAGAAGGTGGAATGTCAGGGGTGGGACAAGTCTTTGATTGTGCGGGCTGCTTTTCCGAGGCAGTGTGAAGTGTAGATGGAGTCAGCGGGTAATTTATCTCACTGATGTTCTTCATATAATAACTTCTCCATTCCATCCAAGTATGTGCAGTGAAATTTATTTCAACTTGAGATTGTCACTTCCGTTTTATTTGACGTGTTCTCACTGTGTTAATATAATTTTTATACCAGAACTGCTTTCCTTCATGTCCAAAGATGTTTCATTGATGACCAAACATTCTCTTTACCGTGGTTGGCTCAGTAACATTATGAAGCATTGTGACAATAGACAATAGGTGCAGGAGTAGGCCATGTGGCCCTTCGAGCCAGCAGCGCCATTCATTGTGATCATGGCTGATCATCCCCAATCAGTACCCCCGTTCCTGCCTTCTCCCCATATCCCCTGACTCCCCTGACTTCAGTGACCTTGTGAAACTACTTGTGCGGGATTGTAAACTGCAGTGCAATACCGTTTTTTTTAGGTTAGAGCCGAACTAAATGATTATAAATCAGTTAAATCTTACTTCACTTGTTCAGCCTCTTCAGAATCTCTATGCTTTTCAAACCATAAGTTTTTGAAATGTTTGTTCCAATAGGGGCAGCAGTGGGTTGAGCTGCCGCCCAACAGCTTCAGCGACCCAGGTTCAATTCTGACCTCGGGTGCTGACAGTCTGTGTGGAGTTTGCACATTGTCTGTGTGACTGTGTGGGTTTCCTCTTGGGTGCTCTGGTTTTCTCCCGCATCCCAAAGACGTGCTTTGTCGATTAATTGGCTCTCAGTAAATTGCCCCCAGTGTGTAGGGAATGGATGTGAAAATGGGATGACATGGAACTAGTGTTAGAATCACACTTTCAGAATCACACTTTATTCGCCAAGTATGTTTTGCAACATACGAGGAATTTCATTGGCCAGGTCAGTCAAAAACACATTTTTAACATGAACATCCACCACAGTGACTCCTGCACATTCATCACTGTGATGGAAGGCGAAATAAAGTTCAAGTCCTTCCCTTAGTTCTTCCATGGTCGTGAGCCTCGAGCCCCCGTTGATGGGTCAACGTTGACTCCCGTAGCCGGTGGCGTTCGGGCCCTCCGCGTCCAGGCGATCAGCTCCTGCATCGGGGGGATGTCAGCTCCCCCGCGCCGGGCAAACGAACATTGCGTCGGGGCTGGTCGAACATTCCGCGACGTTGGAGCTCCCCGACTAGCCTCTCCCGACTGCGAGTCCTTGACGGTAAAGTCCGCGGTGGGAGCGATCCAGGCAAGGGATCAGTTCCGATGTTAAGTCCGGTGATCGATGGTCGGTGTGGACTTGGTTGGCCGAAGGGCCTGTTTCCATGCTGTATCTTTCAATCAATTCAAGCAATCAGTTATAGATGTCTCCTTGCAGACAAGATTTAGAAAAAAAAATTGAACTTTGTGCTAACTATCCCCTGCAAACCAGAAAAAATGAAAATGGAAGTCCTTTGCCAGAGGTTGTGCACCGATGTTATATTGAGAGGCATGTATTAAGGCTAGGACATTTAGAGTGAAATTTCTGCAGTTGGCTGCAGAATACTTCGTAACAATAGCCCACATTCCTCATTTAGCCAACACAGATTAGCAGTCTATTCATCTCCCCCTTTGAGTACTTGTTACCCACCGCTATATTTGTCTGCTATACACTAATTACATCCCAAAACTAATGAATTTGGAGCCTTTGACAAAATTTGATGTAAAAAATCTGAAATGAAATCTATCAAAAAAAATGTTTCACCTATAAATCTAAGAATGCAAAAATTAAAAATTTGCAGTTCTTGATGGGAAAACTGTAATTTTCATCTTGTGAAAATACTGCATTACCTAAAGCATTAATCAGGACTTTAGACAATCACAGTGGAAAAACAGAGTTGCTTATCAATCTGATTTAAGCAATACTTCATCAAACATTACACACAGTCAAGTGAAGACCGTCTGTATATGCAAATGTAATTTTTTTAAAGGAAATTAACTCTCCTTCAGTTTTAAGTTATAGTCAATAATTACATTTTTAGTGATGCTTCAAAGTGTTAAGAGGCAAATCAAAAACTTTGTGAACATTTATTTTAAAACAATGCATAAAATAATAAATTTCTCTATGGCCGAGACGATGGCCAACCCAGGCGACTATTTGCGTGCTAACCACAGAAGCAGATCTACAAGAAGTATTACAATCGCTCCACACTCTTAAATTCCTATTCCCCACAGCACCATTTCGGACTTTGCCGGCTTTACCTTGCACTAAACGGTATTCCCTTACCATGTATCTATACGCTGTAAATGGGATTGAAATCATTTGTTGTCTCCCTGCTGACTGGATTGCACGCTTTTCACTGTACCTCTGTACGCGTGACAATAAACAAAGCTGTTTACTGTACTGCATGTTGTGCTCTTGTAAAGGGCCTGTCCCACTTATGTGATTTTTTTTCGGAGGCTTGCCGGTACCCGTCATAGTCGCCGAAAATTTGTTGAACATACAGCTGCGACCAGAAAAAGGTGCGATTCTTTGGGCGACTACTCACGACCACACATGCCACGGGGTGACTCCTGTATGATCCTGAGTGGTCGGCCAAACAGTTGTACCTTTTTCTGGTCGCGGCTGGATTTTTCTGGTCGCACCTGTGATGGGTACTGGCAAGTCGCTGAAATGATCGTGTAAGTGGGACAGGCCCTTTAGTTAACGCATACTCAAAAGAAATGTGGTAACTAAGTTCTGTACATGATGATGTCTCAGTTTGTCCAATGTTTTGTTTTATTCAATCAAAGGATATGGGCTTCGCAGGCTGAGCCGATGCTTAATTGCCCTTCCCTAATTGCCCTTGAGAAGGTGGTGGTGAGCTGCACTTGTGACCTGTTGCAGTCCTTGTGTTGTGGGTATAGCTATAATATTGTTAGTGAGGGACTTCCAGAATTTTGACCCAGCAACTGTGAAGGACCAACAATATACTTGAGATAGTTGAGACAGTGTGTGACTTGGAGGGCAACTTTCAGGAAATGTTCCCATGTTTTTGCCTCGCTTGTCACAGGGGGCGGCGCAGTGGTGCGATGGTAGAGTTGCTGCCTTGCAGAGCCAGAGACCCTAGTTCGATCCTGACTGTGGGTGCTACCCATACAGAGTTTGTACGTTCTCCCCGTGACCGTGTGGGTTTTCTCTGGGTGCTGTAGTTTCCTCCCACATTTCAAAGACGTACAGGTTTGTAAGGTTAATTGGCTTCAGTAAAATATTTTAAATTGCCCCTACTGTGTTTTGGATAGTGTACAGATTGTATATTGCCCCTAGTGTGTAGGATAGTGCTAGTATATGCGGTGATCGCTGGTTGGCACGGACCCGATGGGCCTGTTTCCATGCTGTATATCCAAGGTTTAAAGTTTTGTCCTTCTAACTGTTAGAGGTTGTGCGTTTGGAAGCTGTTGTCTAATGTATCCTGGTTGTCTCTAGGTAACACAAACTGCTACTGTTGTGTGTTGGAAGTGGAGTCAGTGAATGGTGGTAGATAAGTTGGATACTACCAAGTGAGTTGCTATATCCTGTACGGGGTGGACTTTATTGACAACATTTCTCCACCCAAGAGTTGGTTTGTCCAATCGATTTCAAATTATTATTCTGAATGCAGTTTAAAATGGGTAAGCTCAAAAAGTGTCACAAAATTACTGTTCTACAAAAGTAACAGGCTATTCCTATATAACTTCTGCCATTGATTTTACTTCAGAGTCACGTGAGTGATTCCGTGAAGAAGCCCGCCAGTCCGCATGCGCATCATTACGTCTGACGCATTGCGCAACGACTGATTGGCGGGCGCGTCGCTCCTTCCAATGGTAAGTTTAAAATGCTCAGGTAAGTGCTTATGCTTTATCTGAGGTCGTTGCTCCCGGTTCGTTTACTATCTTTACAGAGTACTTGAACTTTGCGGAGACTATGTCTAAGGTGAAGAGGCGGGCCGCAGCGAAGCCGGCTACTGAAGACTGCGGGCCTGCGGGTAGTGGGCGGCCGCCGATTTCGCCTTCACGGTCGCTAGCAGAAAAGCCAGCAGCTACAGACTTGGTGCCGACAGTTAGCACCTTGGCTACCCCGCAGCGGAGAAAAGCCACCAGGATGTTTGTCAGGGCCCTGGACACGGATGAGTCGGGCCAGGAGCATTCTCCTCTTTCTATGGGCAGTGTTTTTGGGAGACTGACCCACCTGGAGCACCTAATGGAGAGGTTGCTCCAAAGAGATATGCCCCAAAGAAGGGAGCTATCTTAGCCCGGGTATTATGGAGAACCCGCGGCAGCGGCACCTGTCTCAGGGCTGCATAATGTCTCCCTCTCTGAGGAGGGGAGCGTACGAGGCCAGTTTTACACTGACTCAGATTACGGAGGCACAGCTGGGGAGCATGCTTCAACGCATGAGGGGCTAGCCTTGGGAGTACCCCCCATGGCATCCAAATTTGCCATCCTTTCCCAATCAGGCGAACCATTGGGAGAGGAGTTGGCCATGAGCATTAATTATATTGCCTCTCACCAGCTCCAAGATCAGGCCATGGAGGAAACCATTTCCAAATACCATACCCCAGTAAACTGTGCCTCATTGAATGTCCCGGCAGTGAATCGCTCCATCTGGGGACACATTGGAGGGGGCGTCAGAGCCCAGGAGGTAAAACGACAAAATATTTAAAGATTACTTGCCTCAGGCATCACGTCTTTTGCCAGGTCGGTGGATGGGGGGCCCCTCTCTGATATTCAGCAGGACGGTATGGCATTAATGTGCAATGCACATTTTGAGATTAATTGCCTCCGAAAGAATGCCATCCGTGCTGCTCTGAACCCAAAATTTGCAAGGCCGGAAACGTCCAACCACCAAACCTCCTGTTCGGGGAAGACCCGAAGCAGCTCAGGGAGCTGGATGATCAGGCTAAAACGGTTGGCCTTATGAAGGCCCCAACACCTTCCAAGACTTCACCCTTCCGGTGGCAGTACCCCTAACCTCCTTTCTACACCAGACGGTTCGCCGGATATGGTGGGCATCACGAACATCAGGCACAGAGGCCTTTTTTAGGGCAGGGCCCAAGCCGGGCCATGTTCAAGATGCGCGGATGGAGCCCTCCAACAGCCCTACCCCCCAGACCTCGGGGGCAGAAGCAAACACCATACCGCCGATAACCACTGAGGTAAGTGAGTCTGGTTGTTTGCGCAACACATTTTCGATGGATCAGTTACAAGTTGGGGGGAGATTACAATTTTTCTTACATGAATAGAATTGGATAACATCTGACCCGTTTATACTGAGCATTATACAAGATTTCCAAATTGAGTTCCTTTTCAATTTGCCTCCATCCACACAGCATACACCGAGCCGCACTTTTATTCCTTCACAACAGGAGTGTGCGAATGCACCAGCTGAAATCGAATCTTTACTCAAGAAAGGGGTAATTGAGAAGTCGAGTCATGAGTCTCACTAATTGTGTCCAATATATTTACTAGGCAAAAGAAGGGTGGAGGATGCCGAATCATCCTTGATTTGACTGATCTTAACACCTTTGTGCAGTATAAACACTTCAAAATGGAAAACTTTGTTACTGCCAAACAACTGGTTTCCAAGGGATGTTACATGGCATGTATCGACCTCAAAGATGCTTACTATTCAGTGGCCATTCATGAAGACCACATGAGATATTTGAAGTTTAGCTGGATGGGGCAATTGTGGCAGTTTAAAGCATTGCCTAATGGGTTAACCTCAGCCCCCAGACTATTCACTTAATTGCTAAAACCAGTCCTGGGGCTACTCAGGGCACAGAATCATATAGGCATGGCATACTTGGATGACATCTTAATCATTGGGAAGACTATGGAATTAGCTGAATTATCTGTGTCAGCTACCAAACTCATGTTTGAAAGACTGGGGTTCCTAATCCATCCAGTTAAGTCCAAATTGGTACCATCTAGAGTAATTGATCATTTGGGATTCACCATTAACTCAATTCACATGTCAGTGACTCTGCCTTGGGGCAAGCAATTATAATTAATTGAAGCCTGCAGCAACCTCATTGTTAATGTGATTGTTTAAAAGATTTGCATTGTGTATCTACCATCTGATTACATTCTTGGTGAAAGGACCTTGCCCATTTCACATTTGAATTTAAAAATTTTCAGATCTAATCTGAGGCATCTAGAATTCAGGGGCGGCACGGTGGCGCAGCAGTAGAGTTGCTGCCTTACGGCGCTTGCAGCGCTGAAGACCCGGGTTCGATCCCAACTACGGGTGTACGTTCTACAGAGTTTGTACGTTCTCCCCATTCTCCCTGCGTGGGGTTTTATAAGGATCTTCGGTTTTCCTCCCACACTCCAAACGAGTACAGGTTGATAGGCTAATTGGCTTGGTGTAAGTGTAAATTGTCCCTAGTGTGTGCAGGATAGTGTCAATGTGCAGGGATTGTTGGTCGGTGCGGACTCGGTGGGCCGAAGGGCCTGTTTCCACACTGAATCCCTAAAATTAAAATGGGCTGATTTTTGGACTGACCTAGAGAATAATTTTCAAACCAAATTTCACCTCATTCATCTGTTAGATTGGATCATGTCAATAGATTTGTTAAATATTAAATGCTGTCTTGCAGATTTTGATAAGCAATATCCTATAACAATGTTGACTGTGTGGAAAGACGATTTGTGTCACTTTGATTTTTTTTATCTAATCAAAGGTAATACAGTTTTTTTTTGTGTTTAAGAACCATCCTTCTATTAGACATGTGGCTAATATAATTGGCAAATTAGTGGCTGCTTTCCCAGCTGCTCAGTTCAGGCCTTTGCACTACCAAAACTTACAACGTGCAAAGGAGCAGGCACTCAAACTTCATAGAGGTCACTTCGATAGACCCAAGCAGTTGCCAGCTGAAGCTAGTGCTGAGTTACAATGGTGGGTGACCAATCTTAGGTTTTCTCTAGTACTATTTTAGTTGATACACCATGTCTTGAAATTTCACTTTGATCTGTCTTGGAGGGGGTCCTGGCCTTGATTGAGCTCTTCGCACCCGATGCGCCACATCTATTTTCGGTTTGACAGGCAGGTTGAATACTTGTTTAAGTAAGTTGGCAGCGAACTCCCGAGGATCCTTTCCCTCCTTTCCCTCTGTCACTCCAACTATTCTTAAATTCTGCCGTTTTGAATGTGCTTCCAAATCAAGGCATTTATTCATTGTGGCCAGTGGCCCTGATCTTTCCTCATTCTCTTCATATCTTCAGATATTTCTATCAACTGACGTTTCCACATCTTTCATAGCAGTCTTATATGCTGTAGTAGTATGGAGAATAAAATCAAACTTCTTCTTGCAGTCATTTTTCACCCGTTCAATTGTCGCAGTTAAATCCTCTTCAACATTATCAACGCGTTTATTTAAATTACTGATTGTATCAATAATTTGCTGATTTCCCACTTCATGTTATCAGTCATACTTTCATTCAATGCAGAAATCTCGTCATGTAGCATAACAGCATAGTCTTTCTTTAATGATTCTCCTACCGACTGCTTCATTTCTTCCATCTCTTTCTCCTTTGTAGGCATTTCAGGGGCTGATTCTTCGGAACTTTCAGATGTTTGCTGAGTCTTAGCTAATTCCTTGAAAAGGAGTCTTGTGATGGGTCTTTGAGGACTTTGGGGAGGAATCCCTTTTTTCATTTAAAAAACCATTATCCTCCGTTATTTTCGGATTTCTGATGACGTCACCAGCGTGACGTAAGTATTTCTGATGACGTAAGTATTTTTAAATCGGTCCCGTCTTCCAAAACGGCTTTTTAAGCGAATTCTCGCATTTTTCGTGAGCAGAGCCTTCTCAGTGCTCCATGGCACCACCAGAAGTCCTCTGAATCATGAAGTGTTTAACGACATTGTCGTTCGGTATGGTGTACCGGACATTGATTTGTCTGAATCCAGACTAAATCATCAGTTACCAAATTACGTTTCATGGGAACCAGAACCAGGGGCAGTAGCAGTAGATGCATTCTCGCTACACTGGGGTAGAAAGTTATTGTATGCGTTCCCCCATTTTGCCTCATCAGTCGATGATTGGCCAAGATCAAGCAAGAGTCCGCCTCTGGCATATTGGTAGTACCAGACTGGCCTACTCAGCATTGGTTCCCACTCGTCCTAGCCATGATTACACAGCCTTTTATGGCTGTCCCCAAAAACAGAAATCTGCTGGTACATCTTGTGACAGGGGAAAGCCATCCTCTTCATGACCGAATAAATTTATTGGTTTGCAGATTCTGAGGAGACCATTCCTGGGACTCGGACTTTCAGATTGTACACGAGATGTGATCACTGCGGCCTGGAGGAAGAGCACTCAGAAACAGTACATCACTCGTATAAGGAAATGGGAGATGTACTGCTCTCGGGGACTTTTGCTAATTCTGTTTTGGGTTCTGTTTTATAGTTTCCCACTGGGTGAGAAGGGTCACTATTATTTTCTTTGATTATTAAAGCATCAGCATTTTTTATCTATGTCATGTTTGAATGCATTAATTATTCTCACTCACCCTGGTCAACTGATGCAGTGTGTGACGCATGGACTCGTTTCCACGGCATGAAATCACAGAGCTTCAAAATCTTCATGGAATCACTCACATGACTCCGAAGTAAAATAGTAAGATTAAACGAGAACATACCAGTTTGAAGTTTGATCTTTATTTTATGAGCAGTTACGATGAGGGATTACATGCCCTCCGCTACCAACCCTCGTATCATAAAGATTATCTGGTAGTTCTAGTCTTCTCTAATCTTACTATGTCACTTCAACTACTGTTATCTGTGATTTCATACCGCTGCTTTGAAGATTGACACGCATGCGGACTGGCGGGCTTCTTCACGTAATCCCTCATCGTAACTCCTCATAAAATAAAGATCAAACTTCAAACTGGTAAGTTCTCGTTTAATCTTACTATTTTATAACATAGCCGACTGAAAGCTTATGCACCTAAATATTCAGCGGCAAACAAAAGAGGTCCCAGAATTGATTCCAATCGGAACCGCGCTGGTCATAGGGCTCCGTTCAGATTAACTCTGCACCACCATGACTCTCTGTAATCAAGCCAACTTTCTATTTTATTCTATTTTGCATTTATGGCCTCCTACTGTTGGTAGGTGCTATGTAGTTCGAAAACAAACTTTCAGTCCGAAGTCTGCTTGTCAGCACCAACATCACCAGAGACATGAATGTTGCCCGCAACTCCGTGTTGTATTTGATGAAGTTACCGGAGAGGAACGTCACGGTGCCACTAAACAGTAAATTGCGCACAGCGTCCCCTGGTGAAAGGTTGATTCAATCGAGCATGTTGAAGGCATAAAACTCCAATGCTCTTTGTTTGCTGCTATCCTTTGCGATCTCCGCACAGGGCATTGACAACCAAGGAGAATATATTTTGCCCTTTAGTAAAGTTGATTATGTTATGTTAAAAAAGCATGTTATTGTGGCTCTCTCTCCTTCTGAACAAAGATTATGAATGGTCTGTTTGAAAATTGCCAGGGAATGGACTTTAATAAAGTGAGGTGGAATTGTGCTGCACAGGTATTTTATAAATGTTTTGCGGCGCTCTTCACATTTTACGGCCTGTTTATCGTGGCATGTCACTGAGACACGAAGCCTGAGAGCTACGGGAACCACCTCATTTACAATGTTGTACTGGTTCCACTTGAGATCCAGCACCTTTTAAATAGACCTGTAAGAATTGTTTTAAAATTAGTTGGCCAATAAAGCCTGAGGAAGATGCTTAAACCAGCACTGGTTAGAAGATGTTGCTAATAAGGTCATACGGTCTGCTATTCCATCGTGGCAGATCTATCTCTCCCTCCTAACCCCATTCTCCTGCCTTCTCTCCATAACCTCTGACACCTGTACTAATCAAAAATATATCTATCTGTACCTTAAAAAATATCCACTGACTTGGCCTCTACAGCCTTCTGTGGCGAAGAATTCCACAGATTCACCACCCTCTGACTAAAGAAAATTAATCCTCATCTCTTTCCCAAAAGAACATCCTTTGATTCTGAGGCTATGACCTCTTGTCCTGGACTCTTCCACAGGTGAAAACATCCTCTCCACATCCACTCTATCCAAGTCTTTCACTATTCACTTTCACTAATGCGAGAGGTGCTTTGATTATAAAGGTATTTGGCAGAACAATGCAGATATGATGAGCTAAATCAGACTGTGGCAAACTCTGAAGTTGATTGAGTTATCCCACCAAAGTCACCAGGTTGTTTAAAAAGAGAACAAATGGAAAGGCATTTTGCTGCTGAATTTGAATCTCTTTACGGTCTCTGAATTATGTTCACAAATTATAAGAGCAGAATTAGGCCATTCGGCCCATCAAGTCTACTCCGTCATTCAATCATGACTGATCTCTATCCCTCCCTCCTAACCCCATTCTCTTGCCTTCTCCCCTTAACCCCTGAAACCTGTGCTAATCAGGAATTGTGGTTCACAAGCTATCATTTGTGTAAATAATCACTTTTTGTTATCACTTTGGTGCAAAGTGGGAAGTATGGCCATAACACCCATCTCTATTTCAACAGGTTAAAAAAGCATGTTATTGTGGCTATCTCTCCTTCTGAACATCAACCCTTCTGCTCATTGAAGCCATTAATCATGGCTTACTTACCATAGCAGTTGCAGAGATTTGAGAAATGATATTAACTTAGTTTATTGATTTACTGCTTTAAAAAAAAATCAAAGTTGGAAAGTAAATGATTTCAACTAACATCTGAAGAGTGTTTGAACATTGATAATAGAATTGATTATGAGCAGTTTTATGTGGTTGAAAGGGCATACTTCTAAAGGGAATGGAATGATCTGAAACGCACAGGATATTACTTGGATTCTCTGCTTAAGATCACTTTCATCTTCCTTATAATGATTACTTAATTATTTACTTCCCTTTAAACCTCGTCTGGGTCAATTTTTGAGTTTGGCCTTGTGGAATAATGCTTTAGTTTATTTGTTCCTGGAACATGAGACCCAGGGACATTTGGTTCCTTGAATCCTCTCTTTTATTCCTTTATCCCATTGAGGAGTGCAGCATAGTTTCACCAGGTTAATCCCACCCGGATAGCTGGACTGATATGATGAAAGAATGGATTGACTGTGCTTATATTCACTGGAATCTAGAAGGATAGGAGGGGGGTCTTATAGAAACATATAAAATTCTTAAGGGATTGGACAGGCTAGATAGATGTAGGGGGCGTGCAGAACCAGGGGTCACAGTATAAGAATAAGGGGTAGGCCATTTAGGACGGAGATGAGGACAAACCTTTTCACCCGGAGAGTTGTGAATCTGTGGAATTCTCTGCCACAGAAGGCAGTGGAGGCCAATTCATTGGATGTTTTCAAGAGAGAGTTAGAAACAGCTCTTAGGGGTAATGGAATCAAGGGATATGGGGAGAAAGCAGGAATGGGGTACTGATTTTGGATGTTCAGCCATGATCATATCGAATGGTGGTGCTGGCTTGAAGGGCCAAACAGTCCTGCACCTATTTCCTTTGTTTCTATCTTATGGCTGGTTTGTACCTCTGTCTCAGTTATCTATTTATTCCATATTTCCTAATACCATTGCCGACAAAAAAAAGATCTATTACTTAAAAAAATGGAATGGCTTCACATTCACTCCCTTTTAGAGTTTAGAGATACAGGATGGAAGCTGGCCCTTTGACCCACCGAGTCCACACCAACCATTGATCACCCGTTCACACTGCTTCTTTGTTGTCCCACTTTCTCATTCACTTCACACTTCCACCCCTGCAACGGACTGTTTCAGCTGCTACGGTCAGGCAAACGCCTCCGTTGCCATGCTGTGAGAACGGAGAGGATGAGAAGGAATTTCTTCCCAGAGGTCATTCGGACTGTAAACTCCTATCTCACCAGGGACTAACTTTACTGTACCACAATACTGCCCACAATATTTAATATGGAAAAGAACATGTGATTCTGTTTGTAGTTTGTTGGTTGTTTGTTTGTTTGTTTTTTGCACAAAGTCAGCAGGCACTGCCACTTTTCATTTCACTGCACATCCCGTATGTGTATGACGAATAAACTTGACTTGACTTGACTTGACTTCATACACGCTCGGGGCAATTTATGGCGGGCCAATTAACCTACAAACCCTGCGCCTCTTTGGGATGTGGGAGGAAACCAGGGAGCCCACAAAGTCGCAGGGAGAATTTGCAAACATCACACGGACAGCACCCAAGGTCAGGATCGAACCTGGGTCTCTGGCGCTGTGAGGCAGCAGCTAGAGATGTCCACGAGAGCCCCGAGTACCGACGAGTGGCCATTACCGTATATCTCCGCGTTCGAATCAGGGCAAACTCGGGAGAGCTCTTAGAATGAACGCGTACCGTGGGACAGGGCTTTTACCATATGACTGACCACTCTGTCTCTAATGGAATTGTCTGACCCCAAATGTTGCCTGTCCATTTTCTCCACAGATACTGCCTGACCCGTTGCTGTCCTCCAGCACTTTGTGATTTGTTCATATTCCAGCATCCGCAGTTGCGTGTGTCTCCAGTATAAAACAGTAGTCAATCCACAGATAGAGTAGTGTTTGTCGTTCTGCTCAAGCACAGCGGGAAGGCTGCAAATGGGATGTACAAGATTATTACAAAGACTAGAAAAATCTATTGAGAGCAGCAAGTGAAGAAAACATTAGAACAAAAAAGATTGGAGTGCGGTGCAGTGGCGATGAGGGGCACAAGGTGGATAAATAGGAAAGATCTTTTTCTCCTTGTCAATGAAGCACATTTCATTGCACCGTTGACCCTGTGTTAACCTACATATGACAATCATAAAACTGAACTGAACTGAGATCAGTACCAAGCAACATAAAAGTAATTCACTTGCGAGAAGGATGAAGGGTGAGTTGAATGCATTTTTTTTCCCATGCAGGTTAATAGGAGTTTGGAACACTCTTTACCTTTAAAAAAAAAAGTGCCTTGATAAATACTTGAGGAACAATGACCGGCACAAAGGGGTGGCACAGTGGAGCTGCTGTAGAGCGGCTGCCTTTCAGTGCCAGAGACCCGTGTTAAATGCTGACCACAGGTGCTGTCTGTGTGGAGTTTGTACGTTCTCCATGTGACCGCACGGATTTTCTCCGGGTGCTCCGGTTTCCTCCCACATTCCAAAGATGCGCGGGTGTGTCAGTTAATTGGCTTCTGTGAGTTGCCCCAGTGTGTAGGATAGAACTAGTATATGGGTAATCATTGGCCGGCATGGACTCAATGGGCTGAAGGGCCCGTTTCCACTCTGTATCTCTAAAACTAAAACTACGGGTGATGGACAGCGAGCAGGGAAATGGAACTGACCCAAATTGTGTATTCTTCCTAAATGCTATTCTCAGAAGAATACGGTACTTTAGGTGGTATCTGTCCAAGGCTCCACATAACAAAACCATACCTTTCTTTGTATGTATGTTGCTTTGCGATAAGGGTAAACATCTATTAGTCTTTTTGGTTTACTTTTTATACTTATACTGCTATCCATCCTTAGCTTCACCCACGACCCAAGCAATCCTGGACATATACAGCACTGAAACTGGCCCTTCAGCCCAACTCATACATGGCGACCAAGTTGCCCCATCTTAGCTCGTCCCATTTGCCTGCATTTGGCCCATATCCCTCTAAAACATTTCCATCCATATACCTGTCCAAATGTCTTTTAAACATTCCTGTTGCACCTGCTGCAACATCCTCCACTGGCAACTCATTCCATATCCCCACCACACTCTTTGAGTGAAAATTTGCCCCTCCGGTTCCTATTAAATCTCTCCCTTCTCACTTCAAACCTATGTCTTTTGTTGATGATTCTCTACCCTGGGTAAAAGTCTGCATTCACTCTATCTCCTCTCTTCATGATTTTACACATCTCTATAAGATCACCCCTTGGTCTCCTGCGCTCCAAGGAACAAAGTTCTAGTTTGCCCAGTGTCTCCCTATAGTTCAGATCCTCGAGACCCGGCAGCATCCTCGTAAATCTTCTCTGCTCTCTTTCCAGCTTAATCCAATTCAACATTTAATCAGAGATCAGTATTGAGACAGCAGATCTCAACAGGGGTCATTATAAGGGCAAGGTAAATAGTTCCAGAATTCCGGTGAACCTGAAGTGAACAGATGGACTAATGTAATGAAACCTACAGCCCAACTAGTCTGCCTGAGACTCCTTTTGATTTTAATAGAACATACCACATAGAAAGGTGCAGCACTGGAAGGGGCTCTTTGGCACAGCATGTTTTTGCCGAACATGATGCCCAGTTAAACCGATCGCCTCTGCCTGTACATGATCCATATGGTAATGTACATTTAATGGTATTGTACATTTAAAGTGAATGTCTCTGGCGCTGTAAGGCAGCAGCTCTACCCCTGTGCCGATGTGCTGCCCATTTGTGCCGGTCATCGTTCCTCAAGTGTTTATCTGTTCCTTCTCTCGTATGCTTAGTGAGTTCCCCCTACGATGCAGCATTTACCTTGTTACCTTGTGTAAATATGTTTCCCAGACTCTCAGTCACCTGCATTTCTGCTTCTAATTTCTGTCAGGAAACGTCTGTTGCAGGTACCCATCCATACACATCAGATAGATGCAGCATCTGGCCTGTAAACCATTCCTGAGCAGGCTTAACCGTAGATGATAGCCACCTGGCCCAGATGAAAGGATTTAGGTTTGCGCATTGCCTTTAATATACATGGGACATCCCAGAACTCATTACAGCCACAAAGGTTCTTTTGAAATATATTTCAGTCACTGAATTCAAACACTGGTTTATGTACGAACTGCATGATGTATTGGACTCTGCACAAGCAACTCAGGGTGGCACGGTGGCGCAGCGGTCGAGCTGCTGCCTTACAGCACCAGAGACCACTGAAATTCCTTCCATTTGGTGAAAAAAAAAGCCAAAAGATTGTTAAGTTTTTGCGAAGTGGACTGGCAGTGTTTAGCTATTTAGGGCAGCAACGTGACCACAGAAGAGTGGTACAGTGGCCCAGTGGTAGAGTTGCTGCCTTACAGCACCAGCGATCCAGGTTCAATCCTGACAACAGATGCTGTCTGTACGGAGTTTGTACGTTCTCCCTGTGACCGCGTGGGTTTTCTCCGGGTGCTCCGGTTTCCTCCCACATTCCAAAGACGTAGGGGTTTGTAGATTAATTGGCTCAGTATGATTGTAAGACTCGATGGGCTGAAGGGCCTGTTTCCACATTGTATCTCTGAACTAAACTAAACTCGGTTCCATTTTCTCAGGAATGTCAGTTGAGGAGAGAATTGATAGTATATAAAATTATGAGGCATAGATAGGGTAGATAGTCAGAACCTTTTTTCCCCAGGTAGGAAATGTCCAATGCTAGAGGGCATAGCTATACGGTGAGAGGGGGAAAATTTAATGGAGATATACAGGGCAGGTTTTTTTACACAGAGAATAATGGGAGCCTGGAAAGTATTGCCCTGGATGGTTATGAAGCCAGATACAATAGAGCATAAATTATAGGAGCAGAATTAGGCCATTCGGCCCATCGTCTACTCTGCCATTCAATTATAATTGATCCATTTTTCATTCTCAACCCCGTTTTCCTGCCATCTCCCTGACATCCATACTAATTAAGAATCTGTTAATCTCCATCATAAAAATATCCATTCACTTGGCCTCCACAGCCGTCTGTGGCAATGAATTCCACAGGTTCACCACCCCCCATCAGGGATAGTGGAGCTTGAGGCTTCTAGATAGGCACATGGAAGTGTAAGGAATACAGGGATATGGATCATGTACAGGCAGATGAGATTGGTTTAACTTGGCATCATGTTCAGCACAAACATTATGGGCCGAAGGGCCTGTTCCTGTGCTACTGTTCTATGCTGTAGGTTCAATTGAAATCAATTTAGCTAAGCTTTAGTAGAGTTCAAATGTACTTGGCATTACGGGCACAGAAAAGAGGATGAATTTCTGCAGCAATATCTGTTATGTACATCTGGGAAGACAGGCAAGGCCTCAGTATAATGTCTAATCTGAAAAAAAAAACACCTCTGATAGTTGCACTGCCTCAGTTCTACACAAAAAGACCATTCTAATCATGTGCTCAATTGGAGCTTAGATCCACAGATTTGCAGCTGAGGGATTGCAACCATTAAATTAAAGCTGTCTCCCATTACCCGTTATACTAAATCCCTCCAAGGAATGAAATTTCTTTGACTTTGCTGGACAAAAGCTAGGGATAAAAACAGGTGTGAGCCCAAGAGAGACATCTAGTTGGTTGGAGCTAGTTAACAGACTATTGTGGGGGGAGATAGAGAATGCTGCAAGGTTGTTCAGGGGAAGGGAGTGGGAAGGAAAGTGGGGGGGGGGGGGGTGATTGTTGGGAAGGGGAAGACAGGGGAGGGGGGTAAGTAAGTAAGTTTATTGGCCAAGTATTCACATACAAGGAATTTGCCTTGGTGCTCCGCCCACAAGTAACAACGTGACATACAGTGACAGTTACGATTGACTCAGAAAACACTATACATTAATAATAATAAAACATTAATGATAAAACACCATTGATCAAGCATGTGGACCAAAAAAATACCAGATCAAAGGGAGGCTACAGATGTTTGGCCGTTGAATAGAGCAACTGCTCATGGATAAAAACTGTTTTTATCCACGAAAGGACATGTTTGTAGGTTGCCTAAAATTGAACTTTTCTACCGCTGGGTTGTAAGCTGACCAAGCGGAATATGAGGAACTGTTCCTCCAGTTTGTGTGTGGCGTCACTCTGGCAACGGAGGAGGTGCTGGGCAGACAGGTCACTATGGGAATAGGAAGAGGAGTTAAAATAGATAACAACCAGGAGATTCAGTAGCCTTAGCGAACCGAGCGAAAGTGTTCGGCAAAGTAGTCACCGAGTCTACGGTTGGTCTTGCCATTATATAGGAGCCCACATCGGGAATACCTGATGCTACTGGATTCGGGTCCCAACACGAAACTTCACCTATCCATTCTCCAGAGATGCTGCCTGACCCACTGAGTTACTCCAGCGCGTTGTGATTCTGTTTTGAGTGTTGAATTGTGAAGTGTTCCATCAAGGCATCGTGTTTGAGATGTGAAATTGTTGAGAATGAATCGAGTGATTGAATATGAAGCTTGATGGGGAGGAACCTCATCCTGGTTCTGGAATGGAAGGCACGTCCATTTGATCAATTCTAGATCCAACTTACCTCAATTTGATCAGAACATCAAAAACAGCTGTATAATGTCCTAGGTAGAGAAAAGTGCTGGAGAAACACGGTGGGTGCGGCAGCATCTATGGAGCGAAGTAAATAGGCAACTTTTCGGCCCGAAACGTGCTGCCGCACCCGCTGAGTTTCTCCAGCACTTTTGTCTACCTTCGATTTTCCAGCATCTGCAGTTCCTTCTTAAACATGTATAATGTCCAATATTTGTTGTTGGATATGTTGGACAACAAATGTCCAATATATATTTGGATTTTTTTTTGGATATCCAACTATATAATTTGGATATATTATATATATTCCTTATTAATTCCAGGATCGATTCTGTATGTCCAAAATGTATGAAAATCCATATTAATTTTCTTTGTTCGACTTGTGGGGCAGACGAATGTTAGATTTACATCTGTAGCTGAACTCCTTCACTGCCAGATATATTTCATTTTCCTATCTTATTTTAGATTGGAAACTTTGTATGAAATAGCAGTGCTTGAGATAGTATTTAGCTCAGTCATAATTGCATGATGGGAATGCAAATGAGATTTATTAGTTTAATGCTTTCACTGTCTCCATGGTTATGAGGTAACAGTGTTGAGATGTGTCACATTGCATCCGTGAATTTGGTAAGGGTGTCAAAACAGCTTCAATTAGTCCTCTCTAATTATGGCTCTGGAGATCTTGTAACAGTATAGATTCTTATTAAGAAACACTTAATGTGATATTTTGTGGATAAACGAGAGAAAGAAATAACTTAACTTGCAGGTTGCGGTTAAAAATCTAAAATTAAGTGCCTACTATAAAGAAAACAAATGCCAAAGTTACAAATGGAAAAACAGAAAATACTGGAAATATATAACCAATTCGTCAGCATTTAAAAGGAAAAGCTAGTGCTTCCTTCTGCAGTTATAAAGGGAAAGCTAAACCACCATCATCTGATTAGATTTTATGTGTTTCTATCAGTTATGTTTCTTTTTTTTTTAGATTTTAGGCATTTGCAGATCGCTGAGAAAAGACCAGGGACTGTCAACTCTTTCACAATCCTGCACATAATGATGGACTGAGCAGATGTACTTTCTGCATTATGTCTTCGGTTTTAATTTAAATTCTTAATGAGAAATACTCGAATCCAAGATTAACAAAGCTTTTGTTCAGCAGGAACATCATGCCGTGAAAGATGGCTAATGTTCCAACTGCAAACTGTGTCCATCTAAAACCTGCCAAAAAAAAAGAGAGATAGCCCACCGGAGAAAATAATTGAATTTGCTATCGGATATCGGTTCAAATAAAAAGATCGACAAATGCCATGCAACATATAAAGTGTTTTAAAATGTATTCCATCAATGATGGGGGGAGGGGTGGTGGTTCAGAGATGGTGCTGAGGCTGTTAGATTTTCTCTTGCTTGTTGGAGATGAGATCTTGTAGCTTTTGTGCTTGAAGTGTTATTTGCACTGAATCTTGTCCTCGTCTTCCCACATACAGATAGAGATTACTTCATTGTCAGTGGAACTAATACCGCCCAATTGTTGGCAACCATGTCTAATTCTGGCACTTAAATTCATATTTCCTTATGGCAAATCGGGAGGCCATTCAGTCCATTGACTGGACTTTAGATATACAGCGTGAAAATGACCCATGCTGGCCCTCCGAATCCTCGCTAACCAGCAATCACCCCGTACACTAGCTCTATCCTACGCACTAGGAACAAGTTACATAAACCAAGAGGAAATTGAAGCATCCGGAGAAAACCCACGCGGTCACCGGGAGAAGGTACAAACAGCGCCCGAGGTCAGGATCGAACCCGGGTCTCTGGCGCTGCAAGGCAACAACTCTACAGCTGCGCCACCGTGCCGCACTGTGAGTCTATTTCAACTCTCGAATCATGTCTATCAAGGCTCCCTGGTTCTCCTTCCACCACCCATACCAGGGCCAGCTAACCTACCAGCACATGTTCGAATGAAAACCTTAGCACCTTGGGGAAACGTACACCGCGACAATGAGCATGTGTAAACTCCACGCCCATAACAAACCCAGCCTCTGATGACCTATTGTCAGAGAACACCTCTGTCTGTGTCAGCCAGTTGAGGTCTTTCCCCCTGCTCCTCATTGACTTCAATGTTGTAATGTTGCCATATGTCAAGGATAGACATTCTCATTTCCAGGTCTTCTGTTCACTTTTGGGCCAAGTCTGCAATATGAGATCGGAGACATACCGTGTCTAGCAAACCCACAATTAAAGTGTGTCGATTGTAGGTAACTATTGACCAGTTGATAGTTTGGTAAATCATTGCTTCTATCACATTCACTACTAGGGTGGTAATAGTCTGAGAATGAATCTGTGCTGGACTCTTTGCGAAAATGTGGGCTGACCAGTGCTTTATAAGACACTGGTCAGACCACATTTGGAGCATTGTAACCAGCGTTGGGCCCCATATCTGACGAGGGATGTGTTGGCATTACCGAGGTCCCAGAGAATGATAAGAATTTATAAGAATGATCCCAGGAATGATTGAGTTAACGTATAACGAGTGTTTAACGCCATAGGGCCTGTACTCACTGGAGTTCAGAAGGATGATGGGGAACCTTATTAAAACTTATTGAATAGTGCAAGGCCTGGGTTGAGTTGATGTGGAGAGGATGTTTCTACTAGTGGGAGGGTCTCGGACCAGAGCCTCAGAATATAAGGTTGCACTTTCAGAAGGAGATGAGGAGGAATGTCTTTAGTCAGAGGGTGGTGAATCTATGGAATTCATTGTCACAGATGGTGGTGGAGGCCAAGTCCTTGGGTACTTTAAGGTGGAGATTGACAGATTCTTGATTAGTAAGGGTGTCGGGGTTATGGGGAGAAGGCAGGAGCATGTGGTCAGGAGGGAGAGGTACGTCAGCCGTGATTGAATGGCGGAGAAGACTCGAAGGAGCGAATTGTGCTCCTATGGCTTATGACTATGACTAGGACAACTGTCTAATTTGGTTGGTAGATTTGATTACTGGTATTTACTGTTGTAAAATCATATCAGGAGCATACGAAACTGATTACGGCCAGGATATCTTTAGGGCCCAGGCTCCTTGGCAAAGATTAGCTTAAAAGGGGGATTTCCTTCAAAGCTGGAACCATAAACATACAGCATAGAACAGTGGTGATTCTGTGGAATTCTTTGCCACAGAAGGCTGTGGAGGCAAAGTCAGTGGATATATATTGAAGGCAGAGATAGGTAGATTCTTGGGTACACAAAATGCTGGAGAAACTCAGCGGGTGCAGCAGTATCTATGGAGCGAAGGAGATAGGTAACGTTGGCTGAATAAGAAAATTAGCATTCTACATTTTCTAGATTTCTTCATTTCGACATTCTACATTTCTACATTTTACCACTAGGGGCGCCGCATTGAAGGCAGCCTCTGCCTACAGTCTGTCTGTTTTTTTTTTCTCTTTTTTAAATTTTAGTTTGTCTTAACAGTTTGTTTCGGGGATTCTTTAGCTTTGCTATGTGGGGGAAGGTGGTAGGGTAAGGGAGAAACCGCTTCCCAGTCACTTCCTGGCGAGGATGCGACTATTCTCCGAGTCGCGTCCTCGCCCCCCTCCTCGCGGCCTACCACCTGGATTGGTGCGGCCTTTCCTGCCGGGGACCGGGGATCGGACCAGAGCTCCAGCAGCGGCGGCGCAGCGATGCCTACCTGGATCGCCGTTTGAAGCTCCGGAGTGCTGAGCCTGGTGCTTCAACATCTCGGAGCTGTGGTTTGCGGAGCTCCCAGCACGGGCGGCACTGAACAACATCGCGGAGTCCTGGGATCCCTTTGCCGAGGGCCGCCAGCGTGAATCTCCGCCCAGCGCGGCCCGGGGACTTCGGGAGCCGCGGACTCCGGTAGGAAGTGGCCGATTCGGAGGTCCAAGCCGCTGAGGTTGTCCTCCCGTTCTAACGTCAGAGTTCCGATCATCCCGGCGAGCAGGCCTATACATCAGGCCGCCTGTAGCGGCAACTGCGGAGGGCTCGGGATGCCCCGACCACGGGTGAACAACAAAGGAAGATGATTGACTTTGATGCCTTCCCTCACAGTGGAAAACTTTGATTCTGCTGTGTGGGGATGTTTTATGTTGGACTCTATCGTGTGTTGTGTTCTTTATTTTATTTGTATGGCTGTATGGTGACCACACATTTCACTGTACAAACTGGTACATGTCAAGTCAAGTCACTTTTATTTATATAGCACATTTACAAAACAACTCTCGTTGGCCAAAGTGCTTTACATTGGTGGAGGTACTAACGTTATACAACAACATGTGACAAATAAATGTATCTTGTATCTTGTATCTTGTGTTTTGAAATCATAAGGGATGGTCAGGTTTCCTTTCGGATGGGCAAAATTTCATTCCGTATGGGACACTAGGCGGTCGTCGAATGTGTAGGCACCATTAGATTTTGCCAAATGTTGGATTTATGGACTTCCAAAATGAATTTAACTTGCGATTTGGCTGAAATTGAAGCTCATGGAATTTAAAACAAGGCGTTTTCCTAACGGTGAAACGTAGATGGTTAAGTAATGAGTTTAAATTTTCATGGTGTTAATGGCCTTTTCCACACTATTTCTGGGTAATGGGAGTCTGGGACCATGGGGTAGAGTCTGAAACTTCGAGCCAACTATTTGAAATATTAATTTTGGAAATGCTTCCAGGTGCAGAGAAGGGTAAACATTTTGAACTTTATTTTCGGAAATGAAAGTTGGTGCTAAGTGCAATTTTAATTCCAGGTCTGTGATCGAATCGTGCGTTTAAAAACAGAATGTGGGGCAAAAGTGAGTTCCAGATTGGCTGCGATAACACTGGCAAAATGGACAGAAAAAGGAAATGTCTTCTTGCTGTAGGTTGCCTTCTACAATCTCTTATGGTATAATAGTTAATTAGGAAGTTCATTGCAGAATTCTGCCAGGTCTGAAGAAGGGTCCCGAACCGAAACCAGAGGACATAGGTTAAAGGTGAGGGGGGAAAAGATTTAATAGGAACCCCAGGGGTAACTTTTTTTACACAAAAGGTGGTGGCTGTATAGAATGAGCTGCCAGAGAGGTAGCTGAAACAGGGACAATCGCAATGTTTAAGAAGCATTTAGACATGAAGATGGATAGGAAATGTTGAGAGTGGATATGGGCCAAATGCGGGCAGGTGGGACTAGTGTAGATGGGACATGTTGGTGGTGTGGGCAAGTATGATTCTATGACTCTATTAGTACAGGCGTTGATGTTATGGGGAGAAGGCAGGAGAATGGGGTTAGGAGGGAGAGATAGATCAGCCATGATTGAATGGTGGAATAGACTTGATGGGCCGAATGGCCTATTTCTGCTATCACTTATGAACTGTTACCTATCCATGTTCTCCAGAGATGCTGCCTGACCTGCTGAGTTCTCCAGCACCTTGTGTCTGTCCTACCAGCTTACTCTATTGTAATCAGAAACTGGAGCTCTGGATATTTTTTTTTTTGTCACCTTGTTCCTAAATTGCGCTTCTCAGATTCTCCAAGCAAAAGATGCATCTCTGCAATTTCTATCACCTGGCTCTGGACAGGATTAAAACAAATTGGTCAGAAATCAAAAAGAGAAAATAATCTTGTTTAGAAAGTGCGTGTCACAAAATTTCAAGCAGTGGGTGGCCCTGTAATGTTTGACGTTTGATTTCTATTCCTGACACCCTAATTATATAATCTAGAAATGTGAAGAGAGCGGTGTTCTCCCTCTCTGATTCCAAGCTCCATTTACAAATGACTATGCTCAGAACAGATTAATGCCCTGCTGCCTCAATAAATTAAAGCTTCCAGCTTTCTGAGAGAAAGTACATCAGTGGAGTCTCCTGTGTCATTGCTGGGGAAGTATGGTCACGGAGGTTGATGGTGTTTTTACTTGGTCTTACATTTTAAGATGACTAAAATATATTTTTTTCCCCGTCTTCAACAAATAGTCATTTAATTTTCATTGGGTAACAGTGAGTATGTGGCAGAAACGCTGAAATCCTATAATGTGGTAAAAACAGAGGGTGAGGTAATATAATCTGATTAAAACCCTAGATTTACACTAGTGTGTGTGTGTGTGTGCGCATGTACACATGTGCGTGTATGAGCGTGGATGTGTATGCCACATACACATGCATGTCCTAGTGTGCACGTGATTGTCTGTGCATGTGCACTAGTGTGTGTGCGTGCGCGCATGTACACATGCGTGTGCATGTGCGTGTATGTGTATGCGCACACATGCTTGCGTGTCCATGTGTGTGCGCGTGATTGTGCATGTGCACTTTGTGTGCGTGCGCCCATGTACACGTGCAGTGTATGTGTGCGCGCGTGATTGTGCATGTGCACGTGTGTGTGTGTGCATGTGCGTGTATGTGTGTGTGCACACACATGCTTGCATGTCCATGTGTGCGCGCGTGATTGTCCGTGCATGTGTGTGTGTGTGTGTGCGTGTGTGTGTGCGTGCGTGTGTGTCTGTGTGTATATATGCATGTTAGTTTTGTCCATTGTATGATTTCTACCGGCTTCTACTCCTGCAGCTGAGAGGAATTCTTGCTGGTCACATTTCTAGTTTTTGAAGCTCTTAAACACTGCTGCGTGTGCGTAAATCTTGACTGGTGCAAAGGGAATTCGGGGATTGAGACGCATATAAATGCATCCTGTGTTGGTGGCGAGAAATGTTATGCAGCAGTTATCATTGACTCTTGCGGCCCAGTGGGGGTTCATTTATGGCATGTTGCATACTTGACTATAACCAATTTTGGCAGCCAGCAGGCTAATATTTTTAATATGAACTTATTTTTTTCCAGTGGTGGGGTTCACGGTCCTTGAGGCTGTCGACCTGCACAAGCTTTAACCCTAATCATAATTTTTTTTAAAAGTTTATTTGCTAACATGTGACAGACCATAAAGATGAGATACGCAGTAAAATTATGAATATGTCAGTTTTTTTTGTTTCAGTCTCACTATGATACCTTTAATTCTGAGCTATAAATTTCATTTTATTCCATAAATAATAAACTATAATAAATAATAAATAAAAATATAAACAAAAACAAATAATGTGATGAGTCGATGATATTGCCACCTACATTTATATTAATAGGATTTTCCATGTCGATTTAATTTATAATATGATAAAAATGACTTGTTTAGTAAAATAAGTTGCAGCATTGTAATTCAATGTACTGTAATAATTATTTAGGATTTTACGGTATAAAATGTCCACTTTTTAAGTTTGGCTTTTTTTTTTAAGGTATGACTTTTCATTTTGCATAAGTTGCGATTTTCATCTTTAATTTTTCAAGAATGCATGACGGGTTGTGAGTGCAGTTGCTTCACAAAGCATTGTGTGTTTGCCAGGATGGTTGATTTTACACCAGCGATTGAGTCTGAACGACGCATTTGGTTCGAGTTCACTTGATCACTGCATCACTGAACTTGTAGATCAAAGTGCAATGCTGGGATTAATTTGAAACACTGAGCCTGTCATTAAAGGGAATTATATACCAGTGCGTGAGTGTCATTACTTTGTGTTGCAGTTTCTGGAATTGTTGCAAGACGTGGCTTGCTGGTAGACTTCAGGTACAACGGGCATGAAGATGCAGTTTACACTGAGACCAACACTCACTCAATCCTAATGTAAAGCAATTTTAACATCACCTTGCGTACGGGTGGAGGCAGCTTGTCTTGAAACACAGACACAAGCATTTTTTTTGTTTCTGAGCAGTGGCATTTAAAATATTGTGTACGATTTTAAATGCCGTACAAAAAAAGCATGCCCAGAAAATGGAGGTTATAATTTCTTGACCTAGTGGGCTTTGAATTTATTATTAGCTTGATTGAAAATGAGGTGCAGTGTTCCTTCTAATTGGTTTCATATGCAGACAGTGTTCCACTTAGAAACGGCTGTAATCAGGAATATCGTATAACTCCATCCGCACATTGTTCGTAGTTTGAGAGCAAACCACTTTATTTTCCCTTCAGCCTATTATGTAATACGGTAATTAAGCCCTCACAGGAGTAGCAGTTGAGGGGTTAAAACCTATAATTATTCAAATCTTTCAGGCTTTTCTACCAGTTTGTGATAATGTGATGAGGAAGTTCACTTTAATTAAATATTCAAATTATGAATAAGTGTCAATATGGCTTCCTATAGCCTGGGAATGATGATTAATTGTGTTCGAAACTCTAGTGACTACTCTAATATGGGGCAAACGTTTGCTGCTGATTATTTCTGTGCAATGCGTGCCATGTTTTTAGTTTTAGTATTCAGAGTGGTAATTGATTTGCCATATGTTGCAGAAGTGCAGGTATTTACAAGATGTGTATTTGCAGGACTCTGGGAATTTTTAATTATAATGTTCATTCTTCTTGTGGCAGGCAATTTTTAATTTTTTTTTCCAACATTATGCTTTAAAATCCTCACTTGGCACATAAAGTCAGTAGTATTTGAATTACTGTTACATGCCTTTGCTACAGATTACATCATGTGTGCATTATATGTATTAAATGTAAGGCTGCAGTTATAATAGCATATTTGCATCTGCTTCTGGAGACCCATCTGTGCAAAGTAGCACTATAACTCAGGACTTCAGGTCCTGATGCTTTTTTGACTGCTTCAGTAAAAACCAGCTGTGCCAAAAGTGCCTCTCAGAGGCCATCATGTACCAGTTAGTCTTCAGGCAAACTGAAGGATAGCTGCCGTTTGGCTTGAAGCTGAGGTTTAAGTTCTTGCTTGGTCCTTTGGACATTTTTGATTTCAATGCAGTTAATTTTGAGGTTTCATTTATGATCAAGCAAATTTGGCTCAAGGGTTTCTTTAATACTGGAAAGTAGTCTTGAGAGAAACCAGAGTACTCCATTTTCTGCTGTGCCACCACAGGGTTGATAAATGGCCCAAGAATCTAGAAAAGAGAGGGCTTGAGTAACTCAGCGGGTTCAGGCAGCATCTCTGGAGAACATGGATACGGAACATTTTCACGTTGAGAACCTTCTTCCCACTGTCCATGTTCTCCAGAGATGCTGCCTGACCTGCTGAGTTACTCCATTACTGTGTATTTTCTTTGTAAGCCATTTCGGGGTCGGGTCCCTTCTACGGGGTATTGGGCAGCATTTTTAGAGAACATGGACGGACAACGTTTCAGATAGGGACTCTTCTATCTGAATAGAAGATAGAATTCTTCTGAATTGATGCTGCCTGACTCGCTGTGTTACTCCAGCACTTTGTGTCTTATTTTTGTAAACTGGCATCGACAGTTCCTTGTGTCTGAGGAAACTAGAATCTGCGGACAGGCCCAGCGAGTCCGCACCAACCAGCGATCCCCGTGCACTAGCACTATCCTGCACTCTAGGGACAAATTACATTCTTACCAAAGCCAATTAACCACCAAACCTGCATGTCTTTGGAATGTTGGAGGAAGCCGGAGCTTCAGGAGAAAACCCATGCGGTCACAGGGAGAATGTGCAAACTCCCTACAGACAGCACAAGTAGTCAGGATTGAAGGCAGGAACAGGGTACTGATTGGGGATAATCAGCCATGATCATATTAAATGGTGGTGCTGGCTCGAAGGGCCAAATGGCCTACTCCTGCACCTATTGTCTATTATCTATTGAAACTGGATCTCTGGTGCTGTAAGGCAGCAACTCCACCACTGCGCCACCATGCTGCCACAAGGGTCCTGAAGGATGTGGATTCTTATTTAAGCTTTTCATCTGAGCAGAAGTTGAGGTTTTATTTTTTCCAAATGTGCAAATGCCTTTTATTATTTGAATATTGACAGATGTGAGGTGAGCTAAACTGTTCAATGAACGGATGGTCAATGGTGCATGGCCTTCTGGCAGTATTGGAGAAGGAGGGTGAAACTCTGGCAGGTCTGGAGTGAATGCGAAGGCTTGGTGGCATCAAAGGAAATGAGAGGGGTCAGTTAAAAGTTATATGAAATAATTAACTGCAGAACTTGATTTTTCTGTCCAAACTTTTCTGTTGGATCTGTCGCGTTTCTTTGTACATTCCAACCTCTGCCTTGTCAGTGAATGAAATCGCAAGTAAATATTTTGAGGCAATATCATTTCCTGCAATAACTCAGTGGCGGTGACTTTGGAGGCTTTTGGTTCCTGCTAGATTTAAATAACATTCTGGAGTCATAGAGCCTTGCAGTGTGGAAACAGGCCCTTTGGCCTAACTTGCCCACACCGACCAACATGTCCCATCTACACTAGTCCCACCTGCCTGCATTTGGCCCATAACGCTCCAAAACTGTCCTATCCATGTACCTGTTTAAATGTTTCTTAAACGTCACGATCATACCTGCCTCAACTACCTCCTCCAGCAGCTCGCTCCATACACCCACCACTCTTTGTGTGAAAACGTTACCGCTCAGCTTCCTACTAAATCTACTCCCCCTCACAAACCTATGTCCTCTGGTTCTTCATTCCCCTGCAATCTCTGTGCGTCTACCTGATCTATTCCACTCATGATTTTGTACACTTCTTTAAGATCACCCCATGGAATAGGATCCTTGGCTGCTCAACCTATTATGTATTCTATTGAATACATAATTATGCAAAGTAGCGTGGTTTTTACTTAACTGTATATCAGTTTGTTGTGACTGTTATTAGGGCGCCAACAATGTCACATCAATGAAATTTTCGTGGCAAAACAAAAGGAAATGTTTTTTTCTGTGGAGAAACATTCACCGGAGGCCAGTATGCTATTAAATATTGCACATAAATAAAACGGTAACCGGACAGGGATCTCGTAATTACAGTAATGATTCCTGTTATTTAAAACCACTATCTGGTAATATTATCAGGGAAAGTGAAACTAATCATAATTGCATCGCCAAGTTTATTATATTCTGCCAGAACTGATCACTGCAAAGCAACGGCCTTGTACTTTCTCCTGAACCCACAAAACAGTTTGTTCAGCACATTATTACTTTTGTCCAAGAAAACGGTTTTGGTTTTTAAGTCCAGAAGCACTTGTTTGATTTTTTTTTATTGAGGAAGTGAAGCACTGTTCTTTGGATGAAACCAACCCTTTGAGTTCTTGTGTTACAGGTTGGGTTGGATGTGGTGTTCCCTCTTCTCCAACTAAGGAGCATCCCCAGAGTAGATCTAGTGTTAGTTACCCATCGTCTTTTGTATCAAAAGGTGTTAGTCATAGTCAGACAGAGTGTAAACAGGCCCAGCAGCCCAACCTGCTCACACCCGACCAACATGTCCCATCTACACTAGTCCCACCTGCCTGCGTTTGGCTTATATCCCTCTAACCCTATCCTGTCCATGCACCTGTCTAAATGTTTCGTAAACGTTGTGATAGTACCTGCCTCGCCTAGATGCTCTGGCAGCTCGTTCCATATACCCACCACCCTTTGTGTAGATAATGTTACCCCTCAGGTTCCTATTAAATCTTTCTTCCTATGTCCTCTGGTTCTCGATTCTCCAACTCTGGGCAAGAGACTCTGAGTGTTTACCCAGATCTATTCCTCTCACGATTTTGTACACTTTTATAAGATCACCCCTCATTCTCCTGCGCTCCAACCAATAGAGTGCCAGCCTGCTCATCCTCTCCCTATTAGCACAGGCCCTTAAGTCCTGGCAACTTCCTCATAAATCTTCTCTGTACCCTTTCCATCTTCCACCAGGTTACGTCAGGTTAAATTACACTTGTTGTGGTTACACTGCTGTAAGACCCAGATGGAAGGAGGGTATGTTATGTGTTAATCAAGTGGGGTAATGAAAAAAACTGCCAAGTGTAATAGGTGCAGGCAAAATATAAAAACAAGGAACTGTAAGGGTCCCGACCCGAAACGGGACCCTTTTTCGGGTCGGAACCGACCTATCCTTGTTCTCCAGAGATGCTGCCTGACCCGCTGAGTTACTCCAGAATTTCAAAGGACAAAGGACAAAGGACAAGGACAAAGGACGTTTATTGTCACATACACCAATTGGTGTAGTGACATTTGTCTTGCCATGCAGCACATAGATAAAGATAAGACATAACATTAAAGAATTTAACATAAAACATAAAAAACATCCCCCCACAATGGTTCCCATTATGAGGGAAGGCACAAAGTCCAGACCCCATCCCCAGTTCTCCCATAGTCTGGCCTATTGAGGCCTCCACAGTCGCCGCTATGGGGGCCTTTCGTGATCCTTTTGTAACAGATGCAGGGTTGTGTTGGGTAGGATAGTCTGCTCGTTGGTCTTGACTATTCTTGAAGCTACTGTATGTCAGCAGTGTAATAATGGGATGTAATATTGTTCTGCAAAAATGCTCATTTCGAGAGACGGGATCGAACGATGTGTGAAATTTGTCTATTGTGTTTGAAAATATGAAAATACAGAGGACAATAATCACAGAATTTGTTTCTTCAAATATTAATTTTGGGAGAATGTTTTAAGCCATTAAGTGGGACAGTTTGTTAATGATTGATTGTGGTGGACTAGTTGTGGTGATTGTGGTGGACTAGTTTGAGAGGTGAAGAATTATCTCACACATACTATTGATATCATTTTTGTTCATCAACATCACAAATACCAATTTTCCTCTTAGCTTGTATTTTTAGCTAGATTCTGAACCACTGAAATTGTTCAAATTACATTTAGTGACACTTCTTCAATGTTTAGTTTAGAGATACAGCGCGGAAACAGGCCCTTCGGCCCACTGACTCCGCGCTGACCAATGATCCCCGCACATTAACACCTTGACACACACACTAAGGACAATTTACACTTTAACAAAGACAATTAAGCTATAAACCTGTACATCTTTGGAGTGTGGGAGGAAACCAAGGATCTCGGAGAAAACTCATGCGGTTAAAGGGAGAACATACAAACTCTGTACAGACAGCACCCGTAGTCGGGATCGAACCCGGGTCTCTGGCGCTGCAAGCGCTGTAAGGCAGCAACACCACCGCTGCGCCCATGTTACCTCACAGCTGTTGGCTGGTACAAGAGATTCTCTCATGAACATGGAATAAGAAATAATTTACTTTTACGAAGTGTTCCTCTGAGCATCTGATGAGCTGCTAAATGTTTTTGAGTGATCCAAAGTATTTAAAAAAAAATGTGATTAGTCTTCGGGATGTATGAAATGTAGCATCCAATTTGCACACCCAAGATCCAGCAAACCGTAATGAGCGAGATGACAAGATAATCCTACATGAACAACCATAAATCAGATTAAGCATTGCCCAGCACATCACTAACACCCCTCTTACTTTGATTAGTGCCAGGGCCTCTTATACATCACTCTGATTCAAGCAATCAGGATTTGGGTTTAATGTCTCATTCGAAGAACACTACCTCCAGCAGTGAGGCCATCCTTCAAGATCGTACTGAAGTGACAGCTGGTATTAGGTACTGTACAGTAGTTTCTGGAGTTGGCCATGGACCCATGGTCTTTTGACTCGGGTGCTAATAGCGCAATGGACAACTTAAATGATAGTAAACCAGAGCTTTTAATTTTGTGCATTTTAAAATAATTTTACAATTGAGGAAGTTTTCCTGTCAGAAACCATGGGTTGATTTTTTACTGCACGGTGTCATACGCTCATAGTCCCCAAGATATGGACATGCTTAAAGTTATTGCATTTGTCAACCCATGTCAAAGATGACTTTTGGTTTCAAAGCAATTTACTATTTAAAAAGTGGAGCAAGCCTTTCACAAAGATATTAATGGATAGGGAATGTTCATTAAAGCTAGCAAATCCTCTTGTGAGATTGATGGCCAGCTGTTTAAAATTCACAGCCAACCTGTGCTCGGTCTTAGACTATGTAAGTTTAAATTAATGGGATAAGAAGAAACTGTGACATATCTGAGGAAATATAATAAGATGCACATCATTGGGGAGTGCGAAGGAATTTTTCACAAGAAGTAGCTGCTGATTTGCAAAATCCTTCTGGAATTTTTTTGTGAGATCCTTTTGTTTTAAATTGTACTTTGGGAAAAATGGAGATTCCCTGTAAAGTAAGCGTGGGCCTTGTAGAATTCTTACAGAATTCTTGTTGAAAGTTAGAACCATCGGTGGAAACAAAATCACTTTGGGGTCATTTTAACAAATTACGAACACCCATATGGGCAAGTTGGGCCGAAGGGTCTGTTTCCAGGCTGTATGACTCAGACTCAACCTGGCAACTGTCTTTAGCGTAGAAATGCCTGGAGGAGGTTTTGCAGTGGAGCAGACGGAAACTACTGGATATAACTTATTGAAGCAAAATGCTTTTCATTTGGCATAGTGTGGAACTGGAATCGAAAATTGGCTGTAAGGAACCCTTTATTATCCTGTGACTGGAACATTTTTAATTTCCTGGGGATTATTTGATGTTTTGATAGGTGAATGCAGTATTGCCTCATTCAGTAGACAAAAATGCTGGAGAAACTCAGCGGATGCAGCAGCATCTATGGAGCGAAGGAAGCCTTCGGCCCGAAACATTGCTTATTTCCTTCGCTCCATAGATGCTGCCGCATCCGCTGAGTTTCTCCAGCACTTTTGTCTACCTTCGATTTTCCTGCATCTGCAGTTCCTTCTTGAACATTACTTCATTTAGTAGCCTGATGTTGACTTGCATTCAAAAACACTAAAAAGAGTTTGCAATTGAAATTTGGATCGTAATCGTCTATTTAAAGTGGCATTGGTTGCTTGCCTGCCCCTTGCACCCTATGGACAGAAAAAGATGAACAAGCTTGCATTCAAATCGTGTTTTTCACATCCTCGGGGAAACACTGATCTTTCACAGTCAATCCAGAACTAGAGAAATCAAGCCATTGTTTTAAGAATGGGGATGGTAATAATCTTACTGATCTGTATGCAAACAAGAATTTCACTGTTCCTTGATAATAAAGAACTGTCGAACCATTGACAGGTTGAACCTGCAATCTCTGGCTGAAAAGCAAAAATAACGCAAAGGCAATTTATCTGCTTTTTCTTAACAGTTTTCTGTCACATTACTTTTGTCAATAACTATTTTCATGTAAAATGTGTACTTGTAATATTAAATAATGTTATGCATTGCCTCTGCATATTTGGGCTCTGTGCGGGTGTTAAGAACTCTATCTTTAATTAATTAAACAGAAACTAAATAAGGGTTTCTGAAGAAGGGTTTCGACCTGAAACATTGCCTATTTCCTTCGCTCCAGAGATGCTGCCTCGCCCGCTGAGTTTCTCCAGCATTTTTGCCTACCTTCGATTTTCCAGCATCTGCAGTTCCTTCTTTAATAGAAACTAAATACATTTTTGAAATATGCTCCTATTTTGATGGGGGATCTTTTTTTTGTCTCTGATGCAGGCATGTATCCTTGACGCTTCCTGCTAGTTTCCGAAATAAGATGCCTGGCACCAGACCAGACGCTGAACACCAGACCTCCAGCCTATATGCCATATCAGGTGAGTCTTCAAGAGCTTCAGTCATCCGGCATCAAAATGCAAAATTTCAGGTTAAAAACTAAATGCCACATTAGCATACGCTATTGATGGCAGTAGAGTTTGTAATGATACCGTTTGATCAACTTCCACCGAACGAGAAATAATCTTATAATTAGGGAACTAAAGTTGTTAGGTACTATAAGGTCAGACGAAAACATTAGTGTAATGCAAATGATACCTAGCTGCTTTTCTCTTTCCAGCAGCTCACTCTCTTGACCTATGCAAAAGTGCTCCAGGGGAGCTTTCTGTATTTTCTGCTTGCATTTCCAGGGAATATTTGTGTGCAATACATTAAGATGCTTCTTGGAAACGTTCTTTTATTATTCGCAGTAGCTCAGACCTGCATTCAAATATTTCTTATTGATAAACCGTTGCATGAAGTGTGGTTAATTTGAAAAGCCCAGCTATAAAAGATTTTTATACATTCATTATTCTGCAATAAGAAGCTTGCTTTTCATGGTATTTTAGTGGAACAATAATGCAGCGAAGGAATTGCTTCAGGTTTTCTTTCGCACGGCAAAGCAAACAAAGCAGAAGATGTGTGAATTACAAGCATCTCCCTGTGCAGCTTACAGCTAGTTTAGTTTAGTTTAGAGATACTGCGCGGAAACAGGCCCTTTGGCCCACCGAGTCCACACAGACCAGCGTTCCCCGCACACCAACACTATCATACACACACTAGGGGACAATTTACATTTATAGCAAGCCAATTAAACCTGCAAACCTGGAGTGTGGGAGGAAACCGAAGATCTTGGAGAAAACACATGCGGTCATGGAGAGAACGTACAAACTCTGTGCAGACAGCACCCGTAGTCAGGATCGAACCCGGGTCTCTGGTACTGTAAGCGCTGTAAGGCAGCAACTCTA
The DNA here is from genome assembly GCA_035221665.1 of Okamejei kenojei. NCBI lineage: Eukaryota > Metazoa > Chordata > Chondrichthyes > Rajiformes > Rajidae > Okamejei > Okamejei kenojei. The sequence continues at coordinate 6,434,496 of CM069163.1, read as the reverse complement.
CCTCTGCGCCACCCGATGCTAATTTAAGGATAAATTGTACATTGCATAATTAGCAGAATGGTTAAACTTATATGTGCTAAAAAGAAACCTGTTTTTTTTTTTAATGTTGCAGAAGATTAAGTCTCACTCAGTAATGATTTATCACCAAGCTTCATTCTAGCCTCTTGTACAAATGTAGGAATCTTATTTGTGCAATTTTAAACATCTCTTTCATATTTTTTAAAACACATTAATTAAAAAGTCAGCCCAACAAAAATAATGATGTTCTTAAACGTTAGGTTTTTCTTCTATCTAATGGGGATTGGTGTGGGGTGGGGGGTGCTTTAGAAGGAGGGGGTATTGTTAATAGCGAAACTCTTAAATTAACACATTTACTATTAATCATATGTTTTATGTTTGTTGCCAGGGTGGTGCTGGCAGGTGGGCAGGTTTACTCTTGGAAAAAACATGTGGGTGCTGTCAGGCATCAGGGAGCAGGGTTGTTGGGATTGATGAATTGCCTGCTCTCTTGATTAAACCTTCAGTCACTCGTAACAGCTAACCCAGAAACAGGATTTTGAATAGAATGTGTCAAATTCCATTGGTTCTGGATAGTTGCAGGTGTCTCGGCTCGTATTGTGTATTACCATGCCACGTGGATTTTGACACCCCTGTTGTTTGTGAATTATTTACCTATTGGCAGCCACAGAGGAGAATATTGAAACCCTTGTATGTGTGTCATATGTCGATTCAGATTGTGCTTAGGATTCTGGAAGGCAGGGGTTATGTCACGAAGGGGAAGGCCAATATGCTATAAAAATCCAGTGAACTTTATACATTATGATTAGTTTAGTTTACAGATACAACGCGGAAGCAGGCCAAGTCCGCACCGATCAGCGATCCCCACACATTGGCACTACCCTAAACATACTCGGAACAATTTTACGGCTACATATATATATTCCAAGCCAATTAACCGACAAACCTGCATGTCTTTGGAGTGCAGGAGGAAACCGAAGATCTCGGAGAAAACCCACGCAGGTCATGGGGGGAATGTACGAACTGTACAGACAGCGCCCGTAGACAGGATCGAACATCTGACGGCGTAAGGCAGTAGGTGCCACCGTGTCTTCTATAAATAAAACTGTTAGAATTATCTTTTGCCACTGCACTGCACTTGTAAACTGACATACTGGTCTGGAACCTGCTAACACCAGTTAGCAGCCTGAGCTCGGAGAAGACGGAGGGACGAGCTTTGAGTTGTCCTTTGCCGAGCTTCCCCGCTGATCTGCCGAGAGCTAAGCTCTGGGTCCTGATAAATGTGCAGTAAGAGTTTTCAAAAGGTGCACAGAATGAGAAATTAAACGAATCATTCATTCAATTAAGACAGCAACTGATAAGGTTGTAGAAAGAAGACACTGCAAATGCCAGTTTACACAAAAGGACACAAGCAGGAGTAACTCAGCGGGTCTGGCAGCATCTCTGGAGAACAGGGACAAGTAACATTTTGGGTCGGGACACACTGAAAAGGTTATGGTTTCAGCAGCGTGAGTTGTACTCATGTCCTTTATAGCTATAACAGCCCCTTCGTCCCACCGAGTCTACACGACCAGCGATCACCCGTACACTAGCACTATCATACATCCTAGAGACAATTTATAATCTTTACCGATGCCAATTAACTTACATACCCATACGTCTTTGGAGTGTGTGTGGGGGGGAGGGGGGAAAACCAGAGCACCTGGAGAAAATCCAAACAGTCGCAGGGAGAACGTACAAACTCCGTACAGACAGCATCCTTGGTCAGGATTGAACCCAGGTCTCTGGCGCTGTAAGGCAGCAACTCTAGTGCTGCGCCACCGTGCCGCCCTATTCGCCCCACATTCTTATCAATGCTCCCTCCCACCTTCTATCACTTCAGCTGCATGCTCAGGAAAACATATACATGCATTCCCCAACTGGAGTAGTAGGCATACGTAAACACACACTGCGTGAACAATTCCCATGGCCCGCTGCTTTATTTCCGAGTTGCATCTCTCGGTAGCAGTGCCCGACTGCTGCTGCACGCAGCCGTTTCCACAATCCAGTCAGCTGTTCTTGTAGATGGGCTCAGCATGGAAGCTCCCGCGAGGTCTTCCGACGTGTGCGACATCTGACCTACACAAGGGTCCGAGGCACGTAACCCTTATGCAAGCTGGGGAGCGTCTGTACTGGTGAATGAACGTACCAACTCACACATCTTTGGGTGGAAACCAGAGCACCCGGGGAAACCTGTGCGGCCACAGGGAGAAAGTGGATATATTTCACTGGCAGCATTGGAGGTCAGGATTGAACCCTGGTCACTGGAGCTGTAAGGCAGCAGCCCTACCAGCTGCACCATTGTGCCACTCTATGCTGAGAGACCCACCATGAACTATATATTAACTCCGCTCCCTATTGCATGTTGCATGTAAGAAAGCCTTAATGTTTATTGAAGTCTGGTTTCCCAGCAGGTTTGCAAGGCCTTGCCATCTAGCTCCCCGCTCTCATTCTGCCGTTCCTTTTGCAACACCTGCAAGAAGTGGAGTGGAAAGATTGTAATTGAAAGTGAGCCAGGGAAGAAAAGAGAGCGAGATAGGTGAAAAGAGAGAAAAAAAAATGTGACGGTCGTAAAAAAGAGGCCAAAGTAAAAATCGAAACAATACCATGAAGAAAGACAAAAGGCATCGTAGAATAGCTAACAAGGCAGAGGCTGAGGAAAGGGTGAAATGAGAAAAATAAATGAATGAGATAGACAAAATGCTGGACTGACTCTGCAGGTCAGGCGGCATCTCTGGATAAAAAGAATAGATGTCGATCCGGATCGGAACCCTTCTTCAGACTCTTCAGACTCTCCAGAGATGCTGCCTGACCTATTGAGTTACTCCAGTACTTTGTCTATCTCGGCATAAACCAGCATCTGCAGTCCCTTCCTGCCCAACAAAATGAATGAGGGTGATTTTATTTGCGTTTATCACTGAGTGTTCTCGGATAAAGTGGAGAGCGTACTTGATCCATTCTGCGAGGTTTTGATAAATAATCAATCCGACACTGTGTTCTTATTTATTATACAGAATACCAATTGTTCTATTTCAGCCTCTATTAAGGCATTGCATTAGTAGACAGCTCCTTGCTGCCCCTCACCTCATTTTGCTCGTGCTTATGTTTATCCCTGCTCTTGTGCAGAGAGTACTTTTGGGTGACAGGACCTTTAATTTTAGATGCTCTACCCAACCACGGTTAATTCTCATTTGATTGTGATGCATAGCAGGGCTTTGAAATGACATGGTTTGACAGGCTTTTGTGCAGAGAGTGACATTTCCTCAAAACACGTGGAAATTATCTCTTAAGTGCCCACTGTCTGTTAAGACCATCATCGTTTTCCTCTGTAATCATCGCACGCAATACAAGTGGACACTTCGCCAATAATAGACCCAAAATGCTGGAGTAACTCAGCGGGAACAGGCAGCATCTCTGGAGAGAGGGAATGGGTGATGTTTTGGGTCGAGACCCTTCTTCAGACGACCCGAGACGTCACCTATTCCTTCTCTCCAGAGATGCTGCTGTCTCGCTGAGTCACTCCAGATTTTTGTGTCCCTATCTCTGGTTTAAACCAGCATCTGCAGTTCCTTCCTACACTTCTCCAATAATTCTCACCTTTTTGAGGAGCCTCTTGTCTGCTTCTCGACAGGCTGTTTGTCTTCTAATGATTCTGGTGTGACTAGTCTGTGCGCAGTTACCTTTTTTTATTAACATATCTAAAATATTCTCTGCATGTAAGAAGTTGGAGCTTTAGCACAGGTGCCACAAGAACAGGGGCGATATTTAATGTCTGTTGGTGCTAAAACAGTCTCCACTGAATCTAAATTGAATGAATGAATGAATACGTCTATTGGCCACGTATGTACACATACAAGGAATTTGCCTTGGTGCTCCGCTCGCAAGTAACAACACGACACACAGTAAACCGTTGCGAATAAAACATTATAGTTTAAACATGTGAATGAAATAAAATACCAAAACCTTGCCTTTCGAGCGAAAGGCAAGACTTTCTCCCCAAGAGGGTAAGAAGGATGTGGAGAACAGCTGTCACCAGCTCTGATCACCACTGCAGTTTGAAAGTTAAGGTACTCATTCTTTCCATAAGTCACGTAAGCAGCAAATTAAATAGATAAGCTGTCACCAATGTAATGGCATATGAAAGAAGACAACTTGGGAAGATGCAATCTGCAATAGATTGTAAATTCTCTTAATGTGCTTCATACCATTGGGACATTGGTCAGATAGTTTGTTTTTTTTGGGCACAAAATGGCTCCAGTTCAGCAGATTTCACATGGAATCCCTCTTGCTAGCCACCTATGGGGTCAGATTTATTTTATTTTTTACTGCAGAAAATTGTGGCTTTGACAATTTTTGATCTATTGAGCTCAACTCAGCAGCACAAGAGTTTATGTGCATCATTTTGGGAGACTTTATAATAACAGAATGCAATTCTTAATACATTCCTGAAGCAATGATACTTTAATGTAGCGTATTGATGGAGTATAGGACAGCTGTTACAGTTATCGGTTGTAAAAGACCATTGAAACCAATCTATGTTAGTGTCATTTTAGTCCTTTGAAAAATACTTAATTTATGGAGCAGTAAAATGGCTAATTATTTGCGCGGTAGAAGCTGGAAATGTGCACTACTGAAAACACTTGCCACAAAAATGTGTGGTTTTTAATTAGCAGCAGTATGCTGACCCTTCAATTAAGAAGCTACTGGTTGCAACGTAACTTCAATTATACACAACTCCGAACTTGCAACCTCACTCTATGATCAGAGGAATTCCAAATTGGTATTTGTGCGCGCGGGGGCTCCACCTGCTAATTAAACTGGCCGACACTGATAGTCTTGAGAACCCTACCAAATGCGTACAGAAAATAGGATTTGCTCCAAATATTGTAGGAAAATTGATTTAATTTCTAGAATTTTTACTGACGTGGTTCATCTGATAAACATTGAAGGTTTTATATAAAATATATAAAATGTCTGACAAACATGTCCAATGATTTTATCCCTATGGCTTGTTCTCCTTGGAAAAGACCATAAATCACTTTATTGCTCGTTTCAGGGTGCATTGATTATTAAACTGTGCTTTTTAGAATGATGTCCTCTAGGAATTGTTTTCTGTTGTTTGACATAGGGATATGGGCCATATGTAGGTAGGTGGGATTATTGTAGATGGGTTATGTTGGCCGGCATGGGCATGTTGGGCCGAAGGGCCTGTTTCCACGCTCTATGACTCTATGACTTATGTGCTATTGCTTCCAATGTTGACCTAATGATACCTTAAAAAGTAGCACTATTGCACTGACAACCTCAACCTACACTGGAGAAAAACTTATTCTGGATAGAATTGAACAAAAAATCTTTCAGGAATCATTCAGGAAAAGATTAGATACTGGAATAGGAGGTAAGTGTTAGAGGATTGCTATAGAATCAATGTGCATTTATTCCAGAGTTGTTCTTGTGAAGGAGGAGGTGTTAACCTTCTTGAAATCTCAATCTCTGTTGGAAATGTGTATGTATTTGTGAATATTACTTCATTGTTGAATAATTAAGCTATGATTCTTACAGGACAAATGTGTTTTAGAAAAGTAATAATGACCAGCAAACTTTTCTAAAAGGCTCCCATTTTTTTAATGTTCTTTAGTTAGAGATATTGCTGGTCAAGTAAGCATTTATTGCCTAATGTTATTTGCCCTTAGAATAATGGCTTGCTAGGGGATTCCAGAGAGCTATTAGAAGTCAGCCTTCCTGGTAGGTCTGAAGATACAAATGGACTAAAACAGTTGGAACACTGAATTCCCTTTCCTGAAGAATGTAGTGCACCAGATGGGTTTTTACCACAACCTGCAAGTTTCAATACCAATATTGTCTTTTTTTGTTACAGTTTTCTTTTTTAACAAGTTTAATTTAAATTTCCCAGCTGTTGTGGTCGGAATCTGATTTGAGTCCCCTGCTCAGAAATCAAGGCCTTTGAATACCAGTCCAGTAACACAATCGCATTGCCGGCCATACCGTTGTCCTGAAATTGCAAGTGAGGTGCAATTTGTCCTTTTTAAGCTTCACGTTCAGCAACTGAAGTGTTCCGTTTGGCACTAAATGATCCAAAGATCGGAGTTTAACCGGTAATATTTGGGACATGGGTTTAATCGGCTGGCTTCACGTTTTCTCTTTTTCATGTGAGGAGTTGTAATCATATAACTTATAAAAACTCTGATCTTGGATGTGTGTGTGTGTTGTGTGTGCGTGTGTGCGTGTGTGCGTGTGTGTATGTTTTCATATGTGATTCACGTCTCCTCGAAAACCCGACACGGATACGGTGAAACGGTACATATTCCGGTAGGGATTTACCTCATGATTTCGAAAATGCCCTCATCTGAAAATTTGAATAATTATTTCCCGAGGTTTTTTTTACTAATATTGTTCACCACTCTGACATCTTTTTAAAATCTAACGTGCTGAAGGGAGCTCACAGTGCCTTTGCTCCTCACTGCAAACTGCGCAGATTTTTCAACTCGCAGCCATAAGCTGCGAGTTGCGTAGCCCAGCCGTCTCCCAAACCCTCCCCCCCCCCCCCCCCCCCCCCCCCCCCCCCCCCAGGATTCTGGATTGAAGGCTTTGAACACGTAATCAAGTTGTGCGGCACGCTCCGCTGGGCTCCTTCAAGTTCTACAACATGGCGGCAGCAGTCATTGTTGCAGCGCGGCCGCAGACAAGCGCAGTGGAAAAGCGGCCATGGCGGCCATCACAGGGAACGACCTCCTCTCCGTCTCCCTCGTCTGTCACGCTGGTGGGTGCGCTTCCTCTCGCGGAAGCCACAATTGGCCGGCCCTCCGCTGCTTTTCACCATGGTGAATATTGGGACCTATGGGTGAGTGGAGGAGTATTGTGTTTGGGAACCAGCCCTCCCCTGTGATGCCATGCCCCCCCCCCCCCTCCCTCTCTACCCCAACCCCCCTCCCTCTCTAGCCACGCCTGCACAGTTGGGGGTTATGCGTGAGTGGATAGGGCGGGGGATGGGGTAAAAGAGCGAATTAATAATATTAATATAATATCAAGGGGGTGGTTAGTGTGTGTGTGACGCCGAAGGCACCCCCTCCCCCTGCAACTGCGTGTCGAGGGGGAGGGGGTGTGTCAATAGTAATAAATAAAAACAGAATATGCTAGAAATATTCAGCAGGTTCAGTCACACCTGTGGGAAGAGAAGCAAAGTTACCTGTTCAAGTTGAAGAGCCTTCCTTTCCTTCCTCAAGTACAACCTGACCAGCTGAGTATTTCCAGCATAATCTGTTTACATTTAGATTTCCAGCATCTGCAATTTCTTTTTAATTTTCATTGAGTTGTATTACTACTTGGCTGTGCTTTTAAAATAGATCTGCTGAAATTATGCACCTGTCAATGCAATGAAAAATATCGAAATGTCCCCCATTAAAGGTTTGGGGACACATCTTTAAATCTTTTTGACATAGATTTTTCCCTGATGAATTGCTAGGGTAAAGAACGATCCACACACCTCTGTTCGTGTGGTATCTAATCTTCATTGCTCAGTACTTGAGTTGAAGGATTCTGCTAATGAAATAATGAAGAAAATAATTGGTGGCGCTTAAGTGGTAACTTCTTTTGTGAAAATCGATTCTCCTGGTGTTGGTGAAGCGAGAGGACACTTATAGTCTAGTCTGGTGGCGGGGTTTCGTGCTGCTGTTCAAGGTTTTTCCGCAGCATGGATTCAAACAAGCCAGTCCATTCATAAGATATGCTTTGTTTGGCCATTGCAGTGATCCCATAATGACTAAAATCTTTGTGACTTTGAGATTACAAACAAGGTGACACAGGTCACCACTAGGTTTAAATACTCTAAAGAAAATATCTTTCGATTTTTTAAAAATTAAAATCAACATTGGCTTCAAATAATTACATGAGAATGTCATAACAGAATTTTCCACAGACGCGTATAATTTCATTCAACTGGATGCCAGGTGTTAGAAATGACATTTAGTGGTACGCTATTGAGATTTTCGAGCTGATTTTTAATGGATCAGACAAATATTGATTTCAAAACATTTTGGTGTGTTTTAGTTAAGTCAGATTTAAAATATATCTAATTATTTTTGATAAACTTAATCCTATTAAAATCTGTGTAAAATAAAATCTGAATTTTATATTTGCAGACTAGCTTTGCATGGGCTCATTCCTCTGGTAAAGCTTGTGTTGCTGCTTCTGTGCTGTCAAATGCTTCTCAAAGTCAACACTTTTAATTGCAGAAATAAATTTTATTTTACTAAGTATTACTTTTAAAACTAAAATCAGTGCAATGTCTCTGTCCCGATAAGCATGAACTTTTGTTTATTTTACATTTTATAGAAATGTTTGAAAAATTCATTCTCCCGATATCCAAATTTTTTTTTTTTTTGTGTGTTTTGGTTGTCATTTCCCGTGCCTTAGAACCCTCAGTGGATGGAATTATGTACCTTTCTTGAGAGTCAACGCTAAACTTCTATGCTCTGATTTCTCACCCTCTCACTTGCTCCCTTGGAAGGAGCCCTAATGGAATCATCAAGCTGTAAGTGCCACAAACCGTGTGCTTTAATGGAAATGTGGTCATAGCACACTTTATTGCTGCATTCACAGGTTACCCATCGTTGTCCTTGGTTTTGCTCCTTCAGTGATACCTGTATTGATTAGTAAAAGACAAGTATATTTTGTGATATTCTGCGTTCTTAATAGCTGAAGAAAGTGTGTGTGTGTGCGTGCGTGCGAGCGTGTGTGTAGCGTTCCAAAATATCTGTTACTGTTCTTTTAATTTTCTTTCCTGTTGGAAGGATAAGAATAAGAGTGGAGTAATGTGGCTTTCAGATTAATAAAAAATTAAGATTAGAGTCATTCAGCACGGAAACAGGCCCTTCGGCCCAACTTGTCCACTCTGATCAACATATTCCTTCTGCGCTAGTCCCACCAGCCTACGTTTACCCATATCCTTCTAAACCATCGTAACAATGTACCCTTCCAAATTTTTTTTAAACGTTGTGATAGTACCTGCCACAACTACCTCCTCTGGCAGCTCATTCCATGTAGTGATCAGCACAGACTAGAAGGGCCGAGATGGCCTGTTTCCGTGCTGTAATTGTCATATGGTTATGTGTACTTACCACCCTTTGTGAAAAAGAAAACTTGCCCCTCAGGTTCCTATTAAATCTCCCCCTCCTCCTCCTACCCACCCCCCCTCCTCACCTTAAACCTATGTCCTCTGGTTCTCTTAGTCTGAAGATGGGTCTTGACCTGAAACATCACCTATTCCTTTCGTCCGGAGATGCCGCCTGACCCGCTGAGTTACTCCAGCATTTTGTATCTATCCTGTGATTCTTGATTCCCCAACTCTGGGTATAAGACTCTGTGCATTTTATCCTATCTATTCCTCTCCACCCACTGTCTTCAAGGTTATAATTACCTAAGATTTGAAGTGAGCATAAGAGTGAATTTATAAGTGCTTACCAAAGTGTCGGAGGAAATATGACTGCAATTTCTGTTGTTTTTATAGTTTTTAGAGGAGGGTGAGCTCGAGTTTTTAATGACGGGCTGAGCTGCCTTCACCACTCAGACACCTCTCTGACCCACGAAGTTAGTTATGGATATGTGGATTGCCATTCCCTCACTTGGAAGCTCTTTAAAATGTTTAGTTGCCCAACTCCTTTGACAAAAATGCTAGAGAAACTCAGCGGGTGAGGCAGCATCTATGGAGCGAAGGAAATAGGCAATGTTTCGGGCCGAAACCCTTGGGTTTCGGCCCGAAACGTTGCCTATTTCCTATTCCTATTTCCTAAACGTTGCCTATTTGCCTATTTCCTTCGCTCCTTAGATGCTGCCTCACCCGCTGAGTTTCTCCAGCATTTTTGCCTACCTTCGATTTTCCAGCATCTGCAGTTCCTTCTTAAACATTAATCCTTGGATGAAGTTCCCATTTGGCTGAGCTCTGATGACAATCAATGTCTGGCGAAGTGCAAGACACAGCTGAGGGTCGCTAGACCATTCAGAACATTGAACCTAGAACCGAGCAGGCCCTTTGGCCCACAAGTCTGTGCCGAACCGGATGCCAAGACCAACTCTTATCTGATTGCACTTAATCCATTTTCCCCCCAATCCCTGTATGCTTGAAGAAGGGTTTTGGCCCGAAACGTTGCCTATTTCCTTCGCTCCATAGATGCTGCTGCACCCGCTGAGTTTCTCCAGCACTTTTGTCTACCTGTATATCCATCTGCCTATCCAGAAGTCTTCTAAATGGTAGTATCGTATCTGCTTCAACCCCCACCCCAGGCAGCAGATCCAGGCACTCACCACCCTCTGTGTAAAGAAAAACTTGCTCTGCACATCTCCTTTAAACTTTGACCCTGTCGCCTTAAAGCTTTGCCCGCTAGTATTTGTGCACAGCTTATTTTGTGGATAGCCTCGAAAGCTCTTGTTTTGCCTTTGACATCAAAATGTGGCTTTTTTGTTTAGAGATACAGTGCGGAAACAGGGCGCTTGGACTGCCAAATCAGGGCCGACCAGCGATCCCCGCACACTAACACTATCCTACACTATAGAGACAATTTACAATTTTACTAAGTCTATCAGGTTCCAAGAGTGCAGGAGGAAACCAGAGCACCCGGAGAAAACCCACACAGGTTACGAGGAGCATGTACAAACTCTGTACAGACAGCACCTGTAGTCAGGATCGAACCAGAGTCTCTGCCGCTGTAAGGCCGCGACTCTACCGCTGCGCCACTAAACTCTGATGAACGAAAATGATGAAATGTAATTCCTCTACATCAACGGTATTCGAGTTGGGATCATTTTCAGCTTTGGATTAATGGGTTTGTTTTCCGCAAAGGTTTGTTTGAAAATATTTTTCTCGGGACTATCATTGCTAATTTATACATGAGTGCCCTTCAGAGTGAACATTTGGTTTTGCAACGGAAAAAAACATATAACAAAGTAGATTTTAAGTACAGATTTGTTTCATCTTGAGACATTGAGAAGGCTCACTAGTTCAAAACGATAATCATCTAATTATTTTCACTCGGTTACTTGCATTGGAACTTAACTGCAATTTGTTTTCTTGAAACCCAAAGACAAATTTACAAACTTTATAATTTGTGAAATTGAACGGTGTGAAATCTTATTTTTTGTTCTCTTCCAGAACCAAACATGTTTTGCATGCAGGAGAATGTTCCTTGTATGGGAACTAGGCTCTCCCAATTGATTGAAGTGTTTTGTAGCAGACGTGCACTGCAGTATATTGTTGTGGCAAACTATTTTTGATTTGCTGAGGAAATGTAGAACTTCAGGAATCTACAGTATTTCGAGCTGACGGAGGAGTATCAGCTTAAAACTTTTTTGAGCATTTTCATTGTAACACAAAATTCTTGCAAAGCATTCATATCTTGGCTTTTAATGTGGATGGAACCTACTATGAGATCCAATTATTTTAATAGCCGTTACATGACTGACAATTAACAGACTGTGTAGACAGGTTTTCCTTTTAAACCAGTAAAATTGAGAGTAGTTCAGAAAATATCAGAGCAGCAAGATGACAATGAATTTTGATTTCCTGGAGCCAATATTAGAGTCCTTATTAAAGTATGTGCATCTGCTTTTAATTTACTCCAAATAATTGGAAAATGCAATGAAGCTTTCCAATTAAGGCGCTGCTTTTATGCTGTTTAATAATACCCCCATAATATTATAGCTTATGAAGTGACAGGTGAGCTGTTCTATGAATAAAACATAAATGCAGCAATAAGGGACAGAAAGTGTAGACAGTTGTGGGCTTTTAAACGCAGGATGTGATTTGCATATATTAATCTGTTCTTTTCAGGCTTATCAGGCTTTCTTCAGTAGCTGAAGTAAAAATAGCCTTGACAGGCAATGGCATGCTTCATTTTTTTGAGGATTTATTACATGTATAATTCCAGATCTTTAATAAGAAGATAGGACTGATTTTCATAGTACCACAGTATTGAAGGAATTCAGCTAATTGTTCCAGATGGTGCATTCTGATTATGCAAAATTACTTTTTCATGCTGATTTTTTTTTTTTGTGTGTGTTTGGTTTTGTTATTTTGATAGAATTCAAATAAAATTAATTTTCCCATACTGTCTTTTATCTCTCCTACAGAGGTACATCATTTGTTGTAACCTCAATTAATTTTCACCCAAGTTCCTCCCTCACTGGTTCATTAGATATCTGAGGTCTACAGTTATTTTTTTTAATATATATACACCGATCTGGCCTGTTCGCTCATTCATTCTTTTTAATTCAAAAGCATTCAAAACGTATTACCATGTTCTGCTGCTCTTGAATTGTTTTAACCAGCTCGGAGATGTTAATGAACACAAGCAGTTGTTCATTAAGAAATAGATTATTTCTATTGATTTTTCAGATGTGGCTCAACAAGCAACCCGTTCTGTGGGTGAACGGAGTAACTCAAAACCAGTCTTTTATTTGAGGCTTGTTTGCGGCACATCATCTGTCTGCCAAATGAATGGCCAGACCACCACCTTTCAGTGCTCTGCCATTGTCTGTCACCAACAGCTGTTGGAGAAACACTTTCCATTTCCAATGGGACGTCTCCATTCAAAAACATAGGTATATGTTTAGTTTGGTTCAGTTCAGAAATACAGCCGTTCGGCCCACCATGTCCGTGCCGACCAGTGATCCCCGCACATTGACGCTAAGCTACACTCACTAGGGACAATTTACACTTACACCAAGTCAATTAACCGACAGACCTGTACGTCTTTGGAGTGCGGGAGGTAACCGAAGATCTCGGAGAAAACCCACGAGGAGAACGCACAAAGTCCGTACAGACAGCACCCGTAGTCGGGATCAAACCCGGGTCTCTGGCGCTGCAAGCGCTGTAAGGCAGCAACTCTGCCGCTGAGCCACCGTACCGCACAAATCTTTCGCTGCCAGGTGGTGAAGATAAAAGTGAGATAGGCGAGCGACTCGTGCAGGATTTAAAAGTGGGAAAAGCCCTCGCTTCTGAGGAAGGATCATTTCTCGTGCCCTCCCTCGAAATTGGAAATGTGGGGAGGCGCAGCTTGGCTTTAGCTGCTCCACTGAACTTCAACAAAAAACGCCTGGTAATTCTATTATTGTATCTCGGATCTGTGATTTGTACATTTTATTTGTACATATGTCGACAAGTACAAATGTTGGCCAACATAATTGTGGCAAATGTTGAAAAAAATTATTATAACCAGATTTCATCCTGTGCTTTGTATGGGCGATTACAGTGAGTAGGTATGCTCTTGTGTTTTCAGGGAGCTGAGAATTTAAATTGACAATGGATATCATTTCTATACTTTGGATTGCTCATTCCTTCAGTCAGCTCATCACTTTTAATACCATTGATTTTAGCAGTGATTAAATTGTAACATTTGACTTCTAGGTCTCTTATCAATAGACTTTATTACTTTAGAGCGAGAGAGAGAGTTATTATTTATTGTTATCGTTGAAAACGTGAGCGAAGCAGTGGGTCTGGTTTCCGCCGGGCACGGTGACGGACGCACCACACATCTCTGTCCTCCATGCAGCTGCAACACTCTTTTTGTCTCTACACATGCGTCTTCCATCAACGTCTACAACAGCGCCTTGATTGGCCGTCTCGGGTCACGTCTTCCATGGGTGGGTTCCCACAACACAACCTTGTTTGCTGGCATTTCTGAGTGGCCGTGCCCAGAGAGAGAGAGAGAGAGAGAGAGAGAGAGAGAGAGCACAACAGAAGGAGACAATAGACAATAGGTGCAGGAGTAGCCATTCGGCCCTTTGAGCCAGCACTGCCATTCAATGTGATCATGGCTGATCATCCCCAATCAGTACCCCGTTCCTGCCTTCTCCCCATATCCCCTGACTCCGCTATTTTTAAGAGCCCTATCTAGCTCTCTCTTGAAAGCATCCAGAGAACCTGCCTCCACCGCCCTCTGAGGCAGAGACTCACCACTCTCTGTGAGAAAAAGTGTTTCCTCGTCTCCGTTCTAAATGGCTTACTCCTTATTCTTAAACTGTGGCCCCTGGTTCTGGACTCCCCCAACATCGGGAACATGTTTCCTGCCTCTAGCGTTTCCAAACCCTTAACAATCTTATATGTTTCAATGAGATACCCTCTCATCCTTCTAAACTCCAGGGTGTGCAAGCCCAGCTGCTCCGTTCTCTCAGCCTATGACAGTCCCGCCATCCCGGGAATTAACCTTGTAAACCTACGCTGCACTCCCTCAATAGTAAGAATGTCCTTCCTCAAATTAGGGAACGAAAACTACACACAATACTCCAGGTATGGTCTCACTAGGGCTCTGTACAACTGCAGAAGGACCTCTTTGCTCCTATATTCGATTCCTTTTGTTATAAAGGCCAACATGCCATTCGCTATCTTCACTGCCTGTTGTACCTGCATGCTTACACAAAGTGCTAGAGTAACTCAGCGGGTCAGGCAGCATCTCTGGAGAACATGGAATAGGTGACTTTTCAGTCGAGATCCTTCATCAGATTGTTGATGTTGTAACTTGTAGATCCAAGTGTATATAAGATGTTGGAACTGTGTTTACTCCAAACTGGTGGAGATTATTAACCTCCAAGCAGGTTATTAGTCAATCGACCCCATGTCCCACAGGCACTTCTCCACATTAGTGGGCAACGTATTTAAGGGATGAGTAAAGGTGAACTGGATTCACCTTTACAGAAGCATCCTGAGCATCTCTGGCAGGGCAACATAGAGCTCCAGGTTGATGATGTCTCTGTCACTCTGGGACATAGCCACTGATGGTCTGAAGACTGACCGGTCAAGAAGGTAGCCGAACAACTGAGGAGAAGTGGAGAGTTTGAGCGATACGAAGAGGACCTCGGAGAGAACAGATCGTCCAAGTCATATTCATATGTTCTAGGAGCAGAATTAGGCCATTCGGCCCCCATCAAGTCTACTCCACCATTTAATCATGGCTGATCTATCTGTCCCTCTCGACCCCATTCTCCTGCCTTCTCCCCAAAACCCCCTTAATAATCAAGAATCTGTTAAAAAAATATCTATTGACGGCCTCCACAGCCGTCTGTGACAGTGAATCCCACAGATTCACCACCATCTGACTGAAGACACTCCTCCTTATCTCCTTTCTAAAGGTACGTCCTTTTATTCTGAGGCTACGGCCTCTGGACCTAGACTCCCTCATTAGTGGAAACAGCCTGTCCACATTCACTGTCCAGGCCATTCACTATTGATACCAGACTGTTCAACATGGTATTGATCACCAAGCTGCCACTCTGCGAAGGAAATTCCCCTGCTTTGTTAAGTGAAGAGAAGCCAGATAGTCACCAGTATAATGGAATAAATTGGTTCAGGAGACTTTATCGATCTCCATTATCCCATCTCGAGCCGGGAGAAACATGTTTGGCCAAAATCTAATTATCTCATCATTTTGTATCCTCCTATCCAAGTAAATCCATCTGTTTGCAAGGAGGCTGAAATCTAAGCCAAGGCATTGCAATGCATCAAGGTAACGTTGATCAGTTGCGAGAATTTTGCTGGCTTCATTTCTACCCTCCAAATTTGATTGCTGGCCTTTAATGGACGTGTGGACTTTAACATCTCTGGTAAGAAGAGATCAACTCGGGAGCTCCATGCCGCGGAGAGAGTTTCAACTGCCCTGACGTGGGAGTTTCCATCACCCCGACGGGGGCTTCGATCGTTGGCTGCGGGGGCTTTGATCGCCCTGTTTGTGGATGGTTTGACTGCCCCGACCGCGGGAGAACAAGAGGAAGAAGTTTAAATTTTATTGCCTTCCATCACTGTCAGGAACGTGGAATCCACTGTGGTGGATGTTTATGTCAACTTTTATGTGGTTGTGTATCTTGTTGCTTTTCACTAACGGGCCTGTCCCACTTACGCGACTTTTTCAGCGACTGCCGGCACCCGTCATAGGTCGTTGCCAGTCGCCGAAAATGGTCAACATGTTGAAAATCCAGCGGCGACCAGAACAAGGTGCGACTCTTTGGGCGACTACTCACGACCATACAGGCTTCACCCCGCGACATGTCGCCAGGGTGTCGTCTGTACGGTTGTGAGTCGTCTCCTCAGTCGCCCAAAGAGTCGTAGCGTCTTTCTGGTCGCCGCTGGATTTTCAACATGTTGAAAATTTTCGCCGACCTGCAACGACCTATGACGGGTGCCGGTAGTCGCCGACAGGCCCATTAGTATGGCTGTATGGTAACTCAAATTTCACTGTTCCTTAATTAGTACATGTGACAATAAACTGACCTTGAAACCTTGAAGGATCCATTAGGCAAAGTGCTGATTATCTTTCAGACTCGTCACTTTTCAATCTGATTAATTCTTGTGATAATTTCGCAAAGATCAGATTTGCTCTGCATCTGTGGACTCTGGACAACATAACCTGAATGCTTAAAAACATTATTCCTTGGCTAAATAGACATTGCCCATGTCTGCTCAGCTTGGTGGCAAATGTGATAATCATCTCGATTTGTGATATTTACAAATGATGTTTGAGACCACGTGAGTGCTCATCAACTGATTAGTTGTTGTCCATCTAAACGGACGAACAACAACATTCACCAGCTACGTCCCATCATGATCTTCATCGTGATCTCCAGGGGATGCTTTAGAGACTTTAGAGAAAAGTGCAGAAACAGGCCCTTCGGCCCACCGAATCCATGCCAACCAGCGACCCCCGTACACTAACACTATCCTACACATTAGGGATCATTTAACCAAAGCCGATTAACCTACAAACCTGCATGCCATTGGAGTGTGGGAGGAAACCCGAAGAGATCACACGTGGTCACAGGGAGAACGTACAAACTCCTTACAGGCAGCACCCGTAGTCGGGGTCGAACCTGGGAGTCTGGCGCTGAAAGGCAGTAACTCTATCGCAACACCACTATGCCGCCCCTTTCCTATCTTAGGCTTATCTTAATGTCTAATATATCGGGCTTTTGGGTACCTATTCTGCAACCTTTTAAGTATACTTTTCGCTTTTTTAATTGCATTACTTTCTCTTGGTGGTTGAAAAATTAAATGAAGAGAGACGTGAAAATGGTTTGTACATTCAGCAGTAGGTTTGGGGTGAGCTAAGGTGCAATGTGACACTGTGCCTGCTTTATGTCCAGCATCCATCTTGAAATCATACCTATGTATGAAGGAACTGCAGATGCTAGTTTAAACCAAAGATAGACACAAAATGTTGGAGTAACACAGCGGGACAGGCAGCATCTGTGGAGAGAAGGAATGGGTGATGTTTTGAGTCACCAGACTGAAGTTGTTTCAGACTGAAGAAGGGTCCCGACCTTTCCTTCTCTCCATAGATGCTGCCTGTCCCGGCTGTGTTACTCCAGCATTTTGTGTCTGTCTTTGAAATCTTACCTCATGGTTGCACACAATGTTTTCAGATTGTTGGTACACAAAAAGCTGGAGAAACTCAGCGGGTGCAGCAGCATCTAAGGAGCGAAGGAGATAGGCGACGTTTCGGGTCGAGACCCTTCTTCAGATTGTTTGTGTCTAATATTTTTTTTAATTTCAAGCATTGAATATTAATTTATATCCAATTCCTATTGAGCCAGTGTGATATCCCATATTGCGATTTGGCCATTCAACATTTCTAAACAATTGTTGGTCTTAATTATGCTACCAATCAATAATGCCACCCCTCTATGAATGTGTTATGTTAATGTTTCAACAAAGAAATTAACAATTATGACCAATTAAAAAATCGCAAAATTTTATATGTCCCAAATTCTAAATGCTTATCTCCCTGTTATGAACCACAGTCGCCAAAATACCCACTTACAAATGTAGAGCTCCTTGATTAGGGAATTAGTAAATTCTTCCAAGCAGAGTAAAAATTGTAAATTGAACTGCAGGCTGGTATTCTGTAATGGGAAAAAATATTTATTCTGGGCATATTACAAATTTATACATACAGCTGTTATGTTACCAAAGATAAACCATGGAGCCAGAAAGATTCATCCCAAAAATACTGAATTAAAAGGTGCTTTTCTCGGAAACCTCTTGCAAAGGCCTCATTAGGGGCTTGTTGATCTAGTGCTTAATATGCAGATTAAATAGACCCATTAAATATAGTTTAAAGAGATTTATGTGCAGACATTTAATTTTTTTTGAAGATTTTTTTAATAGGCCCATTTACTTCAGCAGTATTAATGATTACTTAATCCATACTGAACTCGCAATGTGTGATGATTTTCTTATATGAATGGTGGAAGCCTGCTTAGGGGCATTCTTTCCTTAGTACCAGACTTCAGATATGGACTCCGATTAAATTAAGTGCAGTGTTAATTGTTTTCCCACATTAACTTACCTTTTATTCTAAGGTCTAGATACTGTACTGTAAATAATTTTCGTAAACATCAGAATGATGGACAAATAGAATTGCTCAAAGATCTATAATCTGAGAGTTGTCATCTGTGAATATATTAAGTAAAATGAACAATGAATCCTTTGTGTTAAAGACTTTTTTTTAAACTAAAATGAGCTTGTTGCTTTGCATATTTATGAACCCACGCACACATGGTTAGATTTTAGCTTTAATTAGTGTTGTGTACAGTAGGGTGGAATATCACTGGGGAAAGCTGTATAGGATTTGTAATTATAACTATTGGAATATTAATTTGATTTAAAAAGTGTGCAATTCATTTCAACCATAGGTAGAAGATAATCTATGTTGGGGGGAAAACATTTTCTGCTGACAATCTTTAAAATGTTTCACATCAGACTTGGAGACTTTGTTCTGTTAAAGGAAAAATGTGTAGTGTGAAGTACACACATTTATTATCAATCAGATGAATTTTCAGTTTTTAGTTTAGACATACAGCATGGAAACAGGCCCTTTGACCGACCAAGTTCGCGCCGACCAGCGAACCCCGTCCATCAGGAACAATTTACATTTATACCCAGCAGATAAATCCACAAACCTGTGCTTCTTTGGAATGTGGGAGGAAACCAAAGAACTGGGAGAAAACCAGGTCACCTGGAGAACTCTACAGACAAGTATCCGCAGTCAGGATCGAACCCGGGTCTCTGCCGCTGTGCCACCGTGCCGCCAAATTTTAAATACATCTTCATGCTTGGCTATTTAGTCAAATGATTGAAAGACCGGAGGAGCTGACTGAATGTGTTAACATTGTGTTGTTGAAGAGAATTGATGGCACCTGATGGTATTCAGTGGATATGACATTTTGTGATGGTATGAATTCTTCTCCTGTTGGTATTTTAAAGCCCTCTTTCTAAATAAATGCATACGTTCAAAAAATTGCAGAGGTGTTACATGGAACACAGTGCAGTCCAGCACAGGAATAGGCCCTTCGGACCACCATGCCTGTGCTGACCATGATACCAAGCTAATCGAACCTCCTCTGCCAGCACATAATTCTCATCCCTCCATTCTGTGCATGTCCATGTGCCTATCCAAAAGCCTCTTCAATGCCACTATCGTATCTGCCTCAACCTCCACCTCTTGCAGTGCGTTCCAGGCACCCACCACCCTCTGTGTAAAAACAAAACTTGCCCCGCACATCTCCTTTAAACTTTTTCCTCCTTTGCCCCAGACTCTATGTCACCTTAAAGCTGTACCCTTTAGTACAGGGGTCGGCAACCTTGTTCTATATAGGGGCCAGGACCCATGTCTGTGAGCGGCTGGCGGCCCACATCTATCGCCATAGTTAATAACTGGAGGTAATAATAATAATACTAACTAAATTAGTAATTAATCATAATACATACAAATAATACATAATTTAGTAATAATACATACTAATAATACATATTAGCTAGTGTGACTCTTGGTGTTGTTTTTCGCATTAGTTTTCACGTTTTTCAATTAGTTCCCAGATTCCTCACGTCCCCGGGACTGGCTGTAGCGCCCAGGTCGCGAAAACTAATTGGAAAAAAAAAACGCCTGCGGGCCGGACGATTTTGGGTTACGGGCCGGATTCGGCCCGTGGGCCGTAGGTTGCCGACCCCTGCTCTAGTCCTTGACATTTTCACCCTGAGAAAATGGTTCTGGCTGTCTACCCTATCCCAAAAACGAACTAATTGTCTTGGTCAATAATTTGTGTGCAAAGATAAAGATTGCATGTCAAATGAATATTACACTCCCCTTTTTCGATTCCAAAAAATATTTTAGGTGATGTCACACACAATTCGTACACAAATAGTTTTGGCATCTACTGAAGCAGAGAAATGACAGAAATTTATGGACCAAAAGAGAATATGCTAAATGATACATTTAATAAAAAATGTCCAAAAAAATGTGCTGGAGTAGCTGAGCGGGTCATGTGTGTATTGCATTGTGAACCACGATACCCATTTGTTTGAGTTCTATTATTTGCTAAGCTTTCTTTTTACAGCTTTTTCAAATTAGTCGTTGACATTAAATCATACACAGTACACTAACCATACAATAAAAATCATTGCTGTGGTTAAAATTACCAAGTAATTTTAAGTTGCTGTGTTTTAAGGAAGTCTGCTCACAGAGTCTAGGGCAATTTTTTAGTATTGTTCTACCAGTGTGTTTTAAAAAACACAGTGGAAGAAATGAAAACACAGTTGGCAAGACTTATAGAAAGAAATTTGGGCTCTTGAGAATTGTACCACTGCTGCTTGATAATTGTGCCTCTTGTTATAACCCTGTAATTAACAAAATCGCAGAGTTAGGCTTTGTCACTTCATTTCCTCTCATCAGAATGAGTATAATAATGAACAAAGTTCCCTTGTTTCATATGCTAAGCTCTTGCTCTTAAACCCATATGAGTTCATAGGCTTTTATAATTGCTAAATTGGTTTGTTAGAGCAAGATAATAGAGAATTTCTTCTCCTTATAATTGGACACTTCTTCCCTCTAGGCTAATGTATGCACATCTCTTGCATACTCAATAAGTTGCACATTTGAAAGCCATAACTAGCTAATAACTGCTAGAGTGTCATCGGAGAGTAATGGTATGCTGATTAGCATAATTAATGACAAATGGCATTGCAGAATTGGTGGATTGGTTTAGTGGATGATGAATGCATCAATGCCTAGGTTAGAACCTGCCAAGATGGCCTAGCCTGGCTGTCAGCCCTTATGTTCTTCACTGGTAGATCTCATTAGTCACCATGTGAAGTGCCAGTTTTTATTCGTTGGTGTCGTGAACACTAAAAACTTAATAACACGAACAAAAAAAAATGGCTTCCTGGCTTCTGGAATTAAACCTTCAGTTGACACTTTTTTTCCGGATCAGGAATTTTTGAGTCGCTTCTTTTCCGGATCAAGAATTTCTGAGTCACTTTATATCTTATAATGTACTGGAAATCATTGAACATTTAGTGTTAAGGGTAGCAGAGGTGCAGAAACATGTTGTGATCGGTTTTAATTTGTGTATGAGCAATGTATCTTTTATTAAAAGATTTTTTTTTAACAAGGCTACCTCTAAATGTTAGTTAAGAAGGTAAACCTAATTATATTTAGAGCCGTAGAGTCATACAGTGTGAAAGCAGGCCCTTCGGCCCAACTTGCCCACACTGACCAACATGTCCCATCTATACTAGTCCAACCTGCCTGTATGTAGCCCATATCCCTTCACTCCTGTCTTATCCATGTATCTGTCTAATTGTTTCTTAAATGTTGCAATAGTCCCTGCCTCAATGACCTCCTCTGGCAATTCGTTCCATATACCCACCACCCATTTGTGTGAATAAGTTACCCTTCAGATTCTGGGCAAGGGACTCTGTGCATCTAATCTATTCCTCTAATTCCCCCAATATTCCACAGTAAAATGGATTATACTGATTTGCAATTAAATGTTCTTGGAATAATGTTTAAATGGGATATTTATTCTGTTACAAAATGGCATTGCAGTTCATTCTGATTGGGATGTGTGCAATGTTGACTTCTTGGCTCGCATCCATCATGAACTGTACATTTTTGGTATGGGGGTCACATCTGTTGTCCTTGTGTTGATGGACCATGGCCATGTCTCCTTTCTGGAAGTCACGTCCCATTGTGGAACAGGCTCGTGATGAACATTCCACTCTTGGCGCTGTCCAGGTCCAACTTGGACACGGATCGTGGCAACTATAGTGTACTTGGACCAGAAACTCCAACCTCCCTGGTAGACTTGATTTAAGTAGCACAACTGTGCACTGCCGCACTTCAGTCCTCTGGAGCCACGATCTTAAAGGAGCAGGTTTTATGCAAGTCCTGTCAAAGGTACTTAGAATTTGACAAGTACCGGAAAGAGGAGCTTCCTGGAGACACTGCTGATAATTAATGGCAAGCTTTTAAATCTATTTATCCCTCCTGGAAACTACGATTTTAAATGTCAATGGTCATCATGTTTATTTAAAAATTGTCGTCCCCAGTGAATGATTTTATGCTGTGGCTGTATATATCTGCACAATAGATTTTCCTGCATTTTGATATGGAGGATAGATATAGTTTGGTTTATTATCATATACACCAAGGTGCAATGAAATTCCTTGTTCACACGAAGACCTCATCAAAATGAGCATAATACTGAACAAACCTCCCTTGCTTCCTGCGATAAGCTCTTGCTCTTAAACCCATATGAGTTCATTGGCTTTTACAATTACTGACTTGGTTTGCTAGAGCAAGATAACATTGTGGGGTGGCACAGCGGTAAATTGCGGCCTTACAACGCCAGAGCCCTGGGTTCATAGAAACATAGAAATTAGGTTCAGGAGCAGGCCGTTCAGCCCTTCGAGCCTGCACCGCCATTCAATATGATCATGGCTGATCATCCAACTCAGTATCCCGTACCTGCCTTCTCTCCATACCCCCGATCCCTCTAGCCACAAGGGCCACATCTAACTCCCTCTTAAATATAGCCAATGAACTGGCCTCAACTTCCTTCTGTCGTAGAGAATTCCAGAGACTCACCACTCTCTGTGTGAAAAATATTTTTCTCATCTCGGTCCTAAAAGATTTCCCCATTATCCTTAAACTGTGACCCCTTGTTCTGGACTTCCCCAACATTGGGAACAATCTTCCTGCATCTAGCCTGTCCAACCCCTTAAGAATTTTGTAAGTTTCTATAAGATCGCCCCTCAATCTTCTAAATTCTAGCGAGTCATTCTTCTAAATTCTAGGTTCGATCCTGACTACAGGTGAGATCTGTGCAGGGTTTGTATTTTCTCCCCATGACCGCATGGGTTTTCTCCCGGTGCCCTGGTTTTGTCCCACAATCCAAACGACGTGCAAGTTTGTAGGTTAATTACTTTTGGTAATTCGTTAATTGTAATATTGTCCCTAGTGTGGATACTGCTAGTGGTACGGGTGATCGCTGGTCTGGGCGGACTCAGTGGGCCGAAGGGACTGTTTCCGTGCTGTATCTCTAAACTAACCTAAACTAGACGAAGCTCTTCGTGTAAACAATATACAGTCCAGTAATGATAAATACAACAATAAGCTCAATTCTGAGTATGGAAAGAAAAGATTGAGAGGCAAATGAGCTAAATGTGGGCAGATCGCTTCAGAATTAAAGGATGTCCCTTTAGGAGGGAGATGAGGAATTTATTTTGTTAGAGGGTGGTGAATCTGTGGAATTCATTGCCACAGAGGGTTGTGGAGGCCAAGTCAATGGATATTTTTAAGGCAGAGATCGATAGATTCTTGGTTATTACACGTGCCAGGGATTATGGGGAGAAGACAGAATGGGGTTGAGAGGGATTATTGAATTGGTCGTGTAGACTTGATGGGCCGAAAGGCCTAATTCTGCTTCTATCACTGATAAATCTATGAAATTAGACTAGCTTAGACAGGGCATTTGGTCAGCATGGATGAGTTGGGTGAAGAAATGAAACTTTAGTCAAAGTTTGTCTCTGTGACTCTATCGCTCAGTGTGCTACTCAGCAGAATGATAATGACACAGTGATACCACTGTGGCCGACAAATAACACTTACAGCAAAAAATTATTGTGAAACATTAACTGTGTTTTATTCCTCTCCAACTGACCTAGTGACCTGGTAACTCCAACATTTTCTATTTCTTATTTTAAAATTTCACAGCAATTGCAGTATTTTGCTTTTGTAGGCTGATGAGAAGAGGAAAACCATGACATGTGATTAAAGTTTCCCCTCTTAACTCAAGAGACTTGGATCAGATCAATTTTCAAAAGGGAGGTGAGGTTCCTGTTCTGTTGTTGGGGAAGTAAGCTTTTGTGTCTCTGGAGATGATCGAACAAATTCCTCTGGCTGATTAAAGCAACCAACTGCAGATGCTGGAGGGATATGGATCACGTTCAGGCCGAGGAGATTAGTAAAAGAAAACAGTGTTGGAGTAACTCAGCAGGTCAGGCAGGATCTCCGGAACACATGGATAGGTGACGTTTTGGGTCTGAAATCTGACGACAAGTCCCGACCTGAAACATCAGCTGTCCGTGTCTTCCTGAGACTCTTGAGTTACTCCAGCACTTTATTTTTGTGTAAACTAACACCTGCTGTTCCTTGTGTCTATTCAGAGATTAGTTTAACTTTGCATCATGTTTTGCATGGACATTATGAGCTGAAGGGCCTGTTCCTGTGCTATACTGTTATCTTGAAAACTTCAATTAAATTGTCTCCAGAGAATAAAGAGTTTGTTTATCTCATCACTGTTTGACATTGTGCCGAGACCGCACAGAATGTCGTGCATGGGGCTGTGGGCAGATAGAGATTAGTTTTGCCTGCATCAGTCACAAATGAGCTACAAGTCCCCCTTCCCCAGTGGTCTGTGGCTTTGTAGCTCATGCCATGATGAGTAAAGCTTAAATCTGATGGAGGTTTCTGCCTGCAAGCTCTTACGACTCTTTTGAGATCCCCCACCATTCTTTGTGGTTTGTTATTTCCTTTAACTATTCGCTTATCTGCCAATTAAAATAATGTACTCTAATTATTGACGCCTCTGCAAAGAGACTTGTGCCTTCCCGTTAACCCTGTCCATGGCTCTCGCAGTTTCCTGTACTTTTTTAAGAATGTTTTGCTGACATTAGAAAGGTCATCAAAGACAGTTCACGTGCTATGCTTTTCAAAACAAAGGATTAGGACTCTGCTCTCTAAATCTTTCCTATTTCGTTCTGGCACTAAATACAGGAAAATCAGGTTTCATGTTCAAATGTTTTTTAGTTCAGAGATACAGTTGGGAAATGTGTCCTTTGGCCCACTGTGCCCATGCTGATCATCGATCACCCGTTCACACACTATTTCCAAGTTATCCCACATTCTCATCCACTCCCTACACACAAGGGGCAATTTTACAGAGCCCGCATGTTTTTTGAATGAAGGAGGAACCGGACTGGACACCCCCCCCCCCGGAGGAAACCCGCACGGTCACGGGAAGAATGTGCAAACTCCACACAGACAGCATCCGAGGTCAGGATCGAACCCGCTGTGAGGCAGCGGCTCGCCCAGCTCCGCCACCTTAACTGAGTTGCTTCTGGGTTGATGTGGAGACGTGGAGTAGATGCAGGTCGATTTCCTCTGGCAGCAGCAATGTTTTGAAGTGTCGTTTGCAAATGTAAAAAAATGATAATATATAAAGCTATCTTCGAAAAGTTCTTCAACGCTCGGTGAGAGGTCTGCTGACAGGCTATTTCCAACGTCCCCTGGTTATAATATCACAATTTTAAGAACAGCAACCTTTCAATATAGTGGACATTTTAATTTTCTTTTCCTGGCTCAGTTCTGCACATGCTAGTTTAGTAATATATCAATATGCTGAATTATGTCCCCTTCTCTTGGCTTTTATTTCCCATTCTCCTGAATTTGCTGAGTTTCAGCTGACGTGCCAGCACGCAAACTTGAGAGCATCGTCGGCGAGCGATGGACAGGTAATTATTAACAAAGAACTCGCTGTGTGGGAAATAAATATATATCAAGCCTGGATCTTGTGAACGGCTCCATGGAAACTACCTACTTTTGCTCAGGACTTGTGGTTGCTGTGGTAATGGGATGTTGAGCCATTGCATGTAGGACAAGTTGAAAACAGACTTTGGGCATCAGTCGCTTGCTTACTGATGGAAGGTTTTCTCTAAATTGCCAGAGGATGAGGGGAGACTTCCACTAGTGGGAGAGTCTAGGACCAGAGGTCATGGCCTCAGTATAAAAGGACATTCCTTTGGGAAGGTGATTTCTTTAGACAGAGGATGGTGAATCTATGGAGTTCATTGTCGCAGAAGGCGGTGGAGGCCAAGTCAATGGATATTTTTAAGGCAGAGATAGATAGATTTTTGAGGTTATGGGGATAAGGCAGGCGAATGGGGTTGAAAGGGAAGATAGATTAGTCATGATTGAATGGCGGAGGAGACTTGATGGGCCAAACGGCCTACTTCTGCTCCTATCACCTATGAATTTATGAAGTGTATCAAAATTACGAGAGGCATAGATAGGGAAGACGGTCAGAACCTTTTTTCAAGGATGGAACTGTCAAAGACCAGAGGGCATAGCTTTAAGTTTGGATGGGCAAAGTTTAAAGGAGATGTGCAGGTCAAGTTTTTAATACAGAGCGGTGGGTGCCTGGACCTGCTGAGGAGAGGAGGCAAATACAATAGTGGCGTTTAAGTGGCTTATGGATAGGCACGTGGAAATGCAGGGAATGGAGGGATATGTGTTATGTTCAGGC
Source organism: Okamejei kenojei (assembly GCA_035221665.1). Taxonomy (NCBI): domain Eukaryota; kingdom Metazoa; phylum Chordata; class Chondrichthyes; order Rajiformes; family Rajidae; genus Okamejei; species Okamejei kenojei. The sequence goes on along the minus strand of CM069163.1, from coordinate 6,407,796 downwards.
ATTGGAGATCAGTTTAACTTGGTATCACTTTCGGCAGACACATTGTGGACCGGAGGGTCTGTTCTTGTGCTGTACTATTCTATGCTCTATGATGGCAACCAACATTTGAGTCTGAAAACAAAGGAATGGCATGTATTGGAAAATAATATAATTGCAGTTGTGTAAAATTGAATGGCATGTACATAGCATGTTAAAAGGGATTGTTCATAAGTGATAGGAGCACAATTCGGCCCATCAAGTCTACTCCGCCATCCAATCTTTCCCTCTTAACCCTCTTCTCCTGCCTTCACCCCGTAACCTCTGACACCCTTTGCACAGAATATTTGAGATTGGAGAAAGAACAAAGGTTATTTGAGGAAGGGAAAGAACAGCTTTGTTGATTTGGCATTGGACGATTTACTCTCAAACTATAATGCTAAGGTGCAGTAAAACTATTTCACACTGGTTATTTTTCCCTTTGCACTAACTGTTGAGAATGTGTTTTATACTGTTGTGCGAAATGCGTAGGAGTTGGAAGGCAAGGCGATGGTAAATTGTGATGGAGTTCGTTGAGATAGGTGGTAACAACAATAATCTTGCAACCCTTTGTTGAAGGAAGGAGGTGCAGATTAATTAATTTCCTGATGAATGTTACTGTTTGGATGCCTCCTCAACTCTCCCTCAGCCAACAATAAACCATTCTACATTTCCTTGATCATCGTCTGCTTTGATCTGTCGTTGTCACACCTTACCCTTCCACATCTCCAATTTCCCTCTCCCCTGACTCTCAGTCTGAAGAAGGGTCTCGACCCGAAAAGTCACCTATTCCTTCTCTCCAGAGATGCTGCCTGTCCCGCTGAGTTACTCCAGCATTTTGTGTCTATCTTGAAACCCTCTGATGATTGCACAACCCTATAAAGCGAAAGGCAACAGATAACGAGCAAATAGATTTCAACAACGTTGGTCGTATAGCAAGCAAAGTTGGTGACAGCTTGAATTTTGAGGGCTGCGGTTTAAAATAAGAAATTAATGGAATAATGTTGCAAATATTTTAGTTTTCCTTTCCAGGCCATTTCAATTAACCTACTGAGATGGTCTGGAAAAGAAAACTCAAATCGCATAGAAGAATGAATTATCTGAATCAGACCACCTGAGTCAGACCAAGCTGAAAGGCAGGACAGTTTTTGTCAAAATTCAGTTTTGAAAAGGACTCAAATGAAAAGTAATTGGAATTTGAATAAAAGAATATCCCTAATAATTCCTAATACTGTCATGAATAATTATGACAGTATTTTATTTTTCATTAAAGATGAAACAGTGTTCTAAATACTGCTGATGATTACTTAACGATAGAAACCAAAACTTTTGAATTATTGACAATAACATGTGGATTCAAGGTAAGAAAATGCCCCTTGGGTTCTTGTTGTCGGAAGGAACTGCAGATGCTGGTTTAAACCAAAGATAGACACATTATGCTGGAATACCTCAGCGGGACAGGCAGCATCTCTGGAGAGAAGGAATGGGTGGCGTTTTGGGTTGAGACCCTTCTTGGTTCTTTTTGTATGTAACTCATTTTTGAAGCAGGTTCTCTTATGCTGGTGTTTCAGCATGTGTTTAAGACATCCTTTGACATTGCGGCTTGAGAGCCAAGTCTATGATTAATAATTATAATTGATATTGGTAATTTGAGTATGCTTTAATCTATAATTAATATGATTTAGATTTAACTCGAGTGTAATTTGACATTGGACTCTTTTTTTCTCGAACTATAAAGCCACGGTGCTGTAAAACTATATTTCACACTGGTTATTTTTCTTTTGGCATTACCTGAGAGGGGATCTTATTGAAACATATAAGTTATTAAGCGTTTGGATACGCTAGAGGCAGGAAACACGTTCTCGATGTCTAGAGTCCAGAACCAGGGGTCACAGTTTAAGAATAAGGGGTAAGCCATTTGGAATGGAGACGAGGAAACACTTTGTCACACAGAAAGTGGTGAGTCTGTGGAATTCTCTGCCTCAGAGGGCGGTGGAGGCAGGTTCTCTGGATGCTTTCAAGACAGAGTTAGATAGAGCTCTTAAAGATCGCAGAGTCAGGGGATATGGGGAGAAGGCAGGAACGGGGTACTGATTGGGGATGATCAGCCATGATCACATTGAATGGTGGTGCTGGCTCGAAGGGCCGAATGGCCTACTCCTGCACCGATTGTCTATTGTCTACCTGTTGTACTTATGCATGGCTAGATTGTATTCAGGTACAGAATGATTTGATTTGTCTTGATAAATGTGACAAAAATAAGCCAATACCAATACAATGTTGGAGGAAGGAACTGCAGAAGCTGGTTTAATCCAAAAATAGACACAAAAAGCTGGAGAAACTCAGGGGGTCAGACAGCATCTCTGGAAAAAAGGTAATAGGTGACGTTTCGGGTCGAGACCCCTGTTCAGACTTCAGTCACTTATTCCTTTTCTCCAGAGATGCTGTCTGACCTGCTGAGTTACTCCAACCTTTTGTGACTACATTGCTGTTGGTGACATTGCATTTTGTTGAATTAAGCTTCCAGCCAGTTTGGTATGTGTATTGTGTATTTATGAAGCTCCGATAAAGCATTTTTTCCCAAGAATAGTTATGTGTAACCTGACATGCAGATATCCTATTTTTCTCCCATTCGTGCTTAAGGCACTTTTCAAGATGGTAATAATAATGTTTATGGTATTCATAAATGGCAGGATACTGTGTATATTCCACTAGTTTAATTATGGGTAGTCTTTGGGTGAATATTCAATGAAGTCACAGTGTATGTAGAGTGATACATGTGGTAGCTAAAGAAAATTGAGTGATTTAAGGAATGCATCGGAATTACGGAGGAACCGACTTACGGACAAATGTAATCTCCGATTTTTACATCAGGAGAACGTTATTCAGGTGTTGATCAGCCATTGCTGCACTAATAAATTTATCAGTGATGAAATGGTCAAAAGGGTAAATGAATTACGTGACAGGTGCAGGCTTCTGAAGTGCCTTCACGAGAAGATAGACCTGATTTATTGCATAAAGCTTCTATCTTGGTGAAAGTTGCATTTCAAGCCAGTGTTGGCTGGAAATTAAAACCAGGCATCTAATGGGCTTCCCACCAGGGCAGGTAGAGGGACACATATAGAAACAAGGAACTGCAGATGCTGGTTTACATAAAAGGACACACAGTCCTAGAATAACACAGCAGGTCAAGCAGCATCTCTGGAGAACTTGGATAGGCAATGTTTCAGGTTGGTACCTGTCTTCAGACTGAAGAAAGGCCCAGACCTGAAAAGTCGCCAACCCATATTCTCAAGAAGAAGGGTCTCGACCCGAAACGGCACATACAGTAGTCCTTTCCTCCAGAGATGCTGCCTGAACTGCTGAGTTACTCCAGCACTTTGTGTCTTTCAGTAGAGTAGAAGCAAAAATTCACTAATGTTAAACTGGAAATATGATACTATTGTTAAGTCTGAAAATTTGACCCGTTTTCACTGGACCACTGGAAGATAACGGAAGAAAACAAAATATATTTTTTTAAGTGATCAAATGTTCTGAGAAGATAAGAGTATAAGATTGGCCTGAAGAAGGGTCTCAACCCGAAACGTCACCCATTCCTTACTCTCCAGAGAGGCTGCCTGCCTATCCCACTGAGTTACTTCAGCTTTTAGTGTCTATCTTCAGCTCATTCTCAGAGGGGAATTGGCCACAAGGAGTAAAGACCATTGCCACTAGGACCCAGAACCGGACAAATATGAAATACTTTACCATTGTGAAAATTGAAGCAACAAAAATATTTTTTCAAAGATAATTGATTGTCATTTGAGAATGAAGAAAATAAATCAAAGAATAGGTGGAAAATCAGCACTGCTAACTGGGGATAATAGTGCAAATCTTTTTAAATAGCCAATCGATGCTTGAACCAAATGGACATTTGCTGATATGTATTTCCTAGATTTAATTCTACATTTTTGTAAATAACATCATAGATATTAGGTGATACTGGACCATGAGACCCGTCCCCTCAAGCTAATGGGCTTCCCACCAGGGCAGGTAGAGGGACAAATTTAGAAACAAGGAACTGCAGATGCTGGTTTACATAAAAGGGCACACAGTCCTAGAATAACACAGGTTGCCGGGGGGGGGGGGGGGCGGCTGTGGCGTAGCACACACACTAACCAACCTCTCACACACACACACACACACACACACACACACACACACACACACACACACATCTGCGAGTTAAGAAGTGTGTCTTCGACCTTCAAGCTCGAGAGCACTATCCTGGAAAAGCACGAGCTGGATGGACCGATCGCGCGCACGCACACACACCTAGCTGAGGCCACGAGTATTCTGGAACCTCCCTTGAGCATGAAGGAGAGTTCCAGTGACCTCCTAGGACCACGTGTTGACCATGCTGCGAGCTTGAGTCGAGGGCAAACTCGTCTAAACTCGCAGATTAGGTCACCACAGTGGGACAGCCCCTTAAGAGCCCCCATTGATATTATATTAATATTATTCATTCACTCCTTTTACCCCATGCCCCGCCCTATCCACTCACGCATTGCCCCCAACTCGCAGGCGCGGCTCGAATGGGAGGGGGATAGAGAGAGAGAGAGAGGTACACGATGGCACAGAGAAGGACACGGAGGCACAGAGAGGGACACAGAGGCAGGAAAGCTTGCTGCCGTTTGGAGCTGGGGTTTCCGGGTGTCAGCTGCCTTTTGGAGCTGGGGTGTCCGATTTGTGGCGTCTTTTGAGCGGGCGGGCGGATGGTCAATGCAGCGGATGGCCGGCTGATCGTGGCGTCCGTGAGGGGAAGCCCACCTACCCGCATGACAGACGATCGGGCGGGTACAGCTAGAGATCGCCAGATAGGATCGGGATCACTAGCGAGGAAAGGCATCACGATTCCATGGGTCCCTGTGATCGACGGAGGAATCGCAGGTCTCCATGGACGGCCTCTCCCAGAGGGAATTATGGCTGCCAGGGCCACCTTCCCATCGTGTTGCTCCGCACCCTCACCTGTGCCCGCGCGGCGATAACGGCTGCCGCTGCCATGTTCTAGAACTTGAAGGAGACCAGCGGAGCGCGCAGCACGACCTGAGCAGCAGTTTAAAAAACGCTAAGTGACAAATTTAAAGAAGTCAAAGTTAAGAAGCCAAGAAGTATAGAAGACATAACAGGGGTGACGTCACTCGCAGCGTGAGCTGAGGCAGGCAGTCAGATCCATTGTGACGTCATCAGCGAGACTATCTCGTTTATTTTTTATTTGAGATTTGTGAACATTTTCATTAATAACTCGAGAAATAATGCAAGAAATTTTCAGATAAGGCGATTTTTGATTTCACGGGATAAATCTCTTCCGGAATATGTAAAAAATGTACCGCTAGCGTGTTGTTTATTCAAGTAGTGTGACGCACACAAACAAATAAAAACACACACGCACTCATACACGCACACACTCACACACACCCCTCTACCATAGAGTATCAAATTTAAACAAAGTAGCATGAATTTTGCCAAAACTTTGATTATATGGATTGAGTTTTTTTTGTTAATGTGAAGTAAAAACATGGAATAAGAAACATTCTTGTAATTTTTATCTTCTGGTCTATATACTAGCATGGTTGGTTGACTGATGTCAGATACTAAATGACTAGTTGGATGAACGAATTTAGGCAATTAGTGCAGTGTGATATTTGACTGATCCATGCAAAACCCGTGGACAAAATGTAATTTTATTTCCTAAGCTTTAACTTTCATTTAACTGCACGAGATAAATTAAATATTATTTTTCTTATTATAGACCCCACAAAAAATATTTGAGAGCAAGAATTGCCATTGTAGCTATATTTAAAAAAAAAAAATCTCATCAAAAACCTTCGTATTTCAAGTTAAAGGAATTGCAGTAAAACATATTGATGAGGCTTTTGTCTCACAATATTATTAAAATGTAATTTAGGCTCCTGGTGTCTGTGCTAATTATTGTCACTCTCTCTGGCACTGAAAATTAAGTTCAGAAATGTGGATTCTCATTCCGTCACATTTTATTGTAACTGATTTTATTATAACCTTACATTATTTTAATTTATTGTCTGTCTCTTTTATTGCACTTAACCTCATTTGTCTTTCTCCCTGTGATTTTCTCACTGACTGTTTCTGGGTTGCATTGACTTAACTGTGGTAGCTTCAACTTCCAACATGGTATTGCAGTGTGACATATTCGATCTGATTGGGAAAGATGATGCCCAATTGCTCACCCTAGTCAAGATTTCAGATCTTCTTAACAGGGTCCTTCCCCAAAGTGGTTTTGCAATTATGGAAAACCCCAGTGCAAAACTGATCCTGACTATGGGTGCTGTCTTTTCGGAGTTTGTACGTTCTCCCCGTGACTTCCCAGGGTTTTAACAAATTCACACGCTTTAGGAGTGGAATTAGGCCATTTGGCCCATCGAGTCTACTCCGCCATTCAATCATGGCTGATCTCTGCCTCCATGCCAGCTCCGTTTTCTCCGGGTGCTCCGGTTTCCTCCCACACTCCAAAGATGCACAGGTTTGTAAATTGTCTCTAGTGTGGGGATCACTGGTCGGCGCAGACTCGTTGGGCCAAAGGGCCTGTTTCCACGCCGTATCTCTAAACTAAACTAAGCTAAACTAAACACACGAAGGGGTAAAATGTAATGATAGGTGCTGTTGTATCATCTCAGCTAATTTGGATATTTTAACCACAGAAGAGTTCTGGAGTATAATGTGAGAGACATAGGTATAAAGAATTATTTGGATCCAGGCAGACTGTTTTAGTTTAAGAGATACGGCATGAAAACAAGACTGACCCACTGATTCAATGCCGAACATCGATTCACACTAGTTTTCTGTATCTCGCTTTCTCATCCACTCCCTACACACTAGGGGCAATTTACAGAGGCCAATTAACCTACAAACACGCACGTCTTTGGTGTGTGGGAAGAAACCAGAGCACCTAGAAGAAACCCACGCTGTCACAGGAAGAACGTGCGTACTCCACACAGACAGTACCCAAGGCACGTAATTGGTCAAAAAAAGACATAAATTGCTGGAGTAAGTCAGCAGGGCAGGCAGCATTTTTGGAGAACACGGGTGGATGACGTTGTGGATCAGAACCCTTCGTCGGTCACCCTTCTTGAGTTATTCCTGCACTTTGTGTCTGTTTAGCTAAACCAGCATCGGCAGTCGCTTGTTTCTACATAACTGGTCATGATGGTTGGGCAGGCTTAGACCAGGTCCCGGAATGGAAAGCGTGGAATTAGATTTTTAGCAGTCAAGGTGGCACAGCTGGTAGAACTGCTGCCTCACGGCACCAGAGACCCTGGTTTAATCCTCACCTTGGGTGATGTCTAGGCAAAGTTTGCATTGTCTCTCTGTGACTACGCGGGTATCATACGGGTGCTCCGGTTCCCTCCCACATCCCAAAGATGTGCGGAGTTTGTAGGTTAATTGGCCTCTGTAAATTGCCCCTTGAGAAGGTGAGATACATAGAACTAGTATGAATTGATGATGGCCGGCATGGAATCGGTGGGTCGAAGAGCTTGTTTCCACGCTGTATCTCCAAAACTAAAACTAAAACAGTCTGCCTCCCTCTCCGTGATTCTTCATTGTCTCTCACAGTATACGCCAGAGCACTTCTCAAACAACCATGAAGCCATTTAAAACCAAGAATCCATAAATGACTGCATTTTAGCAATAGAAAGATGAAGCTCATTTTCATCTGAAAATCTTGAACTTGAATGCTCTGCCTCTGTCTTTACAAGCAGAAGCCTATTTGCTATCCGGCAACTGCAGATTTCAATAACTAAAATTAATTATTAAATCATAAGGATTTTCAGGTAACGATACATAAATAATTTTCAGAAATGCAGATACTTAAAGCAAGGCATGCCAAGATTTAATTGATGTAGACCTTTCTTAATACTCATTTCGCTCACAGGAGCTGCACTTACCGTTTCAACTTTCAAGCACTGGGCTGAAGAGCAAGATAATTATTTTTTTTTTCCCTTTTGTGCCTCGTGAATTGATTACATGGTATTGTGCTGGTTACTTGTGCATTATCATCCCCGCACAAAAGATACATGTCCGCGCCACCATATTATTATCGCAAGGAGTAGAAGAGTCATTAAACTAATCTGAAAATAGAAGCTTCCTACCATCAGTTCTCATGCCACGGGTCACGAGTTTCAACGACACCAAAGTTTTTCTCCTGACAGGATAGGGGGCAATTTTTATTCCCTCTCATTAGACAATTTGACTAATGACTGTCTTTGGCTATGGAGCTATTTAGGGACCACGGACTTCCGTGAGGCGTTTGGAGCGGTGTGTGGAGGAAGCCTCAGTTGGAATGGCACAGATGGCGAGCCCAAATGACAAACTAAACTACAATATGTCTTGGAGCTGCTGTCAAGCCAGAGCTTATTTGTCATGTCACGGCAATCTATTGATTTAGGGAGCAGCAGCTTCCCCTCCCGGGCCTTGGGAAAGTTCTCCACACAACAATGTGCGTCTGGTCCAGCGAGTAGCAATCAGGAGAGAAAAAAAAAACTAAGCCCCTTCTTTGATATCGTTTTAACTAATTAGCCCGTGTAATTTCAAGGGATTTACTTCTTGTATGCAAACTGGCAGGATGCAGCGCACAAACACATTTCAATATGGGACTCGTGGAGCTGTTCAGCAAGTTGGGATGTTGATGCTAAACAAATGGCCTGTTAACATATATCTGTGTTTAGAAAGGCTCCAATCAATGAAGTCAATATTGAAAGAATGCCTCTTCTATTTTTTTTAGATTGTTATACGGTTAATAGCAGAAGGACCTGCTACATTTTAAAGTGTTGATAATATTTATCCAAAGTTGCCCAACAGTGTAAAAGGAATTGAGTTTGGAAGAATCCCTCAGCACCCACAGTGTCACTATTGACCTCTGTTCCCCAGAGGTGGCACAGTGGCGCAGCGGTAGAGACCCGAGCCCGGGTTCAATCCTGAGCTCGGGTGCTGTCTGTGTGGTGTTTGCACGTTCTTCCTGTGACTGCGTGGGTTTCCTCCAAGTGCTCCGGTTTACCTCTTACATTACAAACACACGTGTGCCAATGTAAATTGCCCCTAGTGTATAGGGAGTGCATGTGAGAACGGGATAACATAGGACTAGTGTGAACGGGAGAAGTCAATGGTCGGTGTGGACTCGGTGAGACAATGGCCGGTTTCCACGCTGCATTTCCAGATTCAATCGAATCAGAAATATTATTTGAAAGAATGTCCCTTCATTTTGTTCAGATTTTTCTCTTCGCTCGCACTGGGTGATCTGTGATGGACACTGGCAATTTGGTCATTTGTCTGGAACTTCGCACGTTATTAAGCACAATAATCTTTCATGTAGTAATAGGAATTTCCATCTTTTTATTATGCGCAGGTTAAAAAATGCTAATGGCTGGCTTATGTGCCGAATATCAATATGAGTTGAATCATTGCAAAATGTGTCCCCCATTTAGAACCTATTCCATCATGCAATATATTGGAGTCGACTTTCAAAATTAACAATTGTATCGTATAGCGCTGATGTAGTAAATCATTATATCTCTGAACTCTGTTCAAGAAAAGGCCTTTTTATTTGATAAACTAATCAAGTATATGTTCATTAAAGGTGATGTAAAGAACGAGCCAGATTAGTGGGAACACCGAGTTCAAATTTTATGTAGGAAATTGTGTAGTAAGTGGCCACTTAAAAACTTTGACCCTGGAATTACGCTGTGGGGAACCAGCATATGAGTCTTTAATGCATTTGTCTGAAATATTTCTCTGCTATTTTAAGAGGCATTAACCCATTTATGTTAAACTGATTACACCTCCATTAAAACAGTGCAGAGGGGAACTTCCGTCTCACAGATCACGGATTTATGCATTAGACCAAGCATTTAAGGACCGATGTCATTGTGATATCTTTAAGAAATGGTCCCTCTGCACCAGTGTCTTAATATTTAATATTTAATATTTAAGGAGAGGAAAAAGCGAAAATGTACAATAATTCCATTGTTTTTTATAAACTCTACTGATGTTAACTGAGCTGGGATTTTATTTGAAATGATATTTTCCTACGTACAGACAAGCGACCGTTAATGGGCAGTAAAATCGATTAAAGCTCAACTCTGTACGAGAATCTTGCACAAAGCTCGAGAAAGTAATAGGTCCTAACTTTTGGATGACAATTCTGTGCTTTACACATCGTTGCACCAGAGACTGAGTGCGGGAATTTGTGACGCATTGCACTTGAATTCCTTCAGTGTTTGTGTAGGCTTTCCCCCCCAGTGCGACAATAGAGGTGCTCACTGTTGTGTGGAATTGTAACCCTCAGAGTACTGAAGAGCCAATTCATCTACACCTAGTAGCTAAACATGACAATGTTAGCATTTTTCATTTTACTGACATTACCATTAATAAAGCAATGATCCAAAAGTAGCTATGCTGAGTCTGTTCTTTGCCTCCATCATTCATGACTGTAATATTCCACTGCATCATTTTTAAATTAAATGATGGAAAACACATTGCTTTTCATTGTTTACAATGTTCAATAAGCAAGTTTAAGGAAGTGCATCAGAGCTTTACATCATCTGATATTAAAGCTCGCTTCAAAAACATTAACAGCTCGAAAGGGCAGGTTTACGTTTTCTAGCTGCATTAATATTGTGCAAATAACGTTGTCCAGATTCTCACAAAGACAAATGAAAATTAGCACTTAACACACTTGTACTGATGGGGATCTTTGATTTCTTGTTGAGCACAAAAAGTAATATGATTTTGAAATTTAAATAAAGTTGGATTTTTAACTTTTGATTCTAAATGTTTAAGTATAATTATCCCATAGAGCAGGAACAGGCAATTCAAGAAGGGAAAGCTAAGAGACTATGCACCCGTCTTCATTGGTCGGACAGCAGTGAAGAGAGTCAAGAGCTTCAAGTTCCTGGCTCTGCACACCTCCGATGATCTATCCCGGGCCCTGCACATCACGGCAATCACAAAGAAAGCCCCAGGACGTCTCTACTTCCTCAGACGTCGGCATGCCGATGAATACTCTGTCAAACTTCTCCAGGTCTACGGTGGAGGACATACTGACTGGTTGTACCGTGGCCTGGTTGGGAAATTTGAACGCTCCGGGACGCAGGAAGCTGCAGGAAGTGGTGGACATTGCCCGGTTCATCGGAGGTGCTAACCTCCCCACCGTCAAAGGTTTCTACAGGAAACACTGTCTCGTGAAGGCAGCAGACCCACATCAGTCTGGCCAGACTCTCTTCACGCTTCTATGATTGGGAAGAAGGTACAGGAGCCTGAGAACAGCCACCTCCATGTTCAACAAACAGCTTCTTCCCGAACAAAAACCCTACCTCAGCACCAAATCACTGCGGACCTGGCACTACTATGGCTGCTCTACATACTTTGCATTATGCACTATTGTGGTCTGGTTTACTTTGAATAACCGATCATTTATTGTTTGCTTTTGTGAGTGGTGAAAGATTTAAGGGAGACCTCGGGCAACATGTTCACTGTGAGGGTAGTCCGTACCTGGAACAAGCCGCCAGAGGAAGCTACACAAGCGGGTACAATTATACATTTTTAAAAAAACATTTGGACAAATAGATGGATAGGAAGGGTTGAGAGGATATGGGCCAATTGCAGGCAAGTGGCACTTGCCCAGGATACTAACTTGGCATGGACAAGCTGAGGAAAGGCCTGTTTCTGTGCTGTACAGCACTGTGTTTAATGTACAGCATGTAAATGTGTCTTGTAAAGTTACCACAGGGAAGTATTTCATTGGTCTGGTTCAATTCCAGTGCATATGACAAATAAACACTCTGGACTGTTGAGGCTGTTTGCCCCGCCATTGTCAGTCTGCTGTTCATGTGCCACACAAGACCTCTCCTACTCAATCTTGTCTCTCATTATTTGCCTACCCTTTCTATTCCTCATTGCTTCGTGTAGATATCGAACCCCTTCTTAAATATGTATTTTGCTTTTTATCTTAAATACGTCATGTGTCGGTGAACTCCACATCGTAACCACTGCCTTGGTAAAAAGGATTCTCATGAATTCCTCATTGCTCTAATGGTGGCCATCTTGTACATATAACGTTGTGATCCCTGACAATCATGTGTGCACCTGCTGCACTATAGTTGGAAAATGAAATGAAGTGTGGAAGGACCTGTTTGATCTTCAAATGTACTTTATGGCCATTAATATGGTTAATAAGTTAGTGGCAGGAGCTAATCAAACATTTTGGGGTGGGCGATTGCAACCTTCACGTGGTCCGCCCTGTTTCGACGAATGCAATCAGCCTGGTGTGCACAATCAAATAAGATCAAATAGAACAAGTTGTCCCACAACTTTAGGCTGTGCACGCCACACGCAAGAAGAAGATCAAACCATTTTTGTACTTTGTTTAATATGTAATTTGGGCCAATCTTGTTTCAGAATAGGCATAATGTTTTAACATCTCATACCGTACATCCACAATACAAAACCTGCCATTTCAAGCAAACCTAAATATCTACTATTTATTGGAGGAATATGCTTTTGGCTTTGTTGGTAGATTTGCTGCTGTAAAATTGCAAGGAGTGAATGAGAAAGTGGGATAATGTAGAACTAGTGTGAACAGGTGATCGATGGTCAGTGTGGACTCGATGGGCTGAAGGGTCTGTTTCCATGCTGTAGCATTCAATCAATCATTACAATGTGGTATATTTGTAATGATTGCACCCTGCTTGTAATATTTAATAGTTGTGGAGCAGGTGCCTTCAACTCCTAATACATTCTGCTATCAATAAATGCCATTGCATTTATAGCATCATAAATTTATTAGACTAAAATTTATCGGAAGGATTTGCATGTTTCTATATCTTTGTTTTTAAATGTATGTGGAAACGTGCAAATCCTTCCGATTCCAGGTGAGTTTAACCATACATTTAGTCCCTGGCAGGTCGAAACCGTACCGTTAATCACTTTGCACTCTTGTTCTTTCCCCGATTCTAACAAAAATGCTCCTGTTTGAGAATTTTAGTTGACCGAGGATCCACAGCCCTTTTGAAGAAGAGTTTCCTATTTTCTCCATCCTTCAGTGAAAGAGAATTACACGATTTCCTTCCCTTGTGACTTAGGTCCAGTTGTGAGATTGTGTGCCCTTCTATTCCACTTCCCCCCCCACCAGAGAAAATAAATCAGTTACTTAAACCTTGTTCTGCAATGCCAAACCCTCTGTGTGTAGGTCACCCCTTAATCATCTAAATTCAGTGGAATTTTCAAGTTTATGCAATCAGTTCTCATATTTTAACGCAATAAGTACTATAACATCATGTGAAAGACATTTGATCAGGTACATGGATAGGAAAGGTTTATAGAGATATAGATGAAACATGGGCAAATGGGACTAGTGTAGATGGGTCATCTTGGTCAACATGAACAAGTTGGGCCGAAGGATTTGTTTCTGTGCTTACGACTATGACTCTTTAGTTGAGCGAAACAGTGCGGATTCCGGCCCTTCTGCCTACCAAGTCCAGGACGACCATCGATCACCCCGTTCACACTATTTGTGTGTCTTTCTCACTTTCTCACCCACTCCCTGCATATTGGGGGCAATTCACAGAGGCCAATTAACCTACAAACCTGCTCGTCTTTGAAATGTGGGAGGAAACCGGAGCATCTGAAGGAAACTCACATGGACACAGGGACAATGTGTAAACTCCACATAGACAGCACCCGAGGCCAGGATCGAACCCAGTTCTCTGGCGCTGTAAGGCAGCAGCTCTACCAGCTGCCCACTATGCTGCCCGTAGCGGTGAATCTTCCTGGCAAATCTGCTCTGAACCATTTACTGCAGACTCTGAAATTGAAATAGTCATTTTCTGTCAAGTTGAATAGAAGCCTTGAATTATTTGCATTACCCGGAAAGGTACTTGTGGGTGGTCTGCATGTATTTACCAAAACTCCTCTCTTGGGGGAAAATACCTGACTTCCACTTGCCATCCTGCAGGTAACATATCAAATGGAGACTAGTGTCCCCTATCATTCTCACTTTAATTTAGTCCAACTAAAATACATGTCCCTTCAAAAAAAAGGGAGAGCTATCGGGATAGAAAATTGTTCACTTAAGTATAATTGTCTTTATCCTCTCCTGCTGAGTTAGTAAAATAGCTTTCCATCTGTAGTGCCTTTTGGAAATTTGACAGTTTGAGGTTAAAAAGACTATAAACAGGTTTCTTTTATTCTTTGAACATTGTAGACCATTGGTGAAAAGTTCAAGTTGCTGAATTGTTGTTCAAAACGCAGCAGACTCTGGAAATGCACGTATTTTATCAACAGAGGCAGTGTTAAAATTTGACAGCCTTGACATGCTGATTTCTATGTACACTCATTTCAGTGTGAGGTTACAGGATTAATAATACAGTTTCATGCTACTTGCCATTTTTAACCATGATCATTATGATAAAGGGCATATACTTAATTTCAGCCCTGCTTAATTACAGCTGTGTTGAAGCTCGTTTGTTTAGTAGAATGCTAATTAAAGTGGTGAGCCTTTGGCATGTCCTTATTTTCCCCCTTTGTGCGAGGTGAATGAACTAGCTGTAATGCACCATGTTTCGCTGCTCCACTCAAATAATTACAACCGCGCGCAGCATTCTTCTGGATAGGTCCCAGAAGTTAAACAAAACTTTCAGTTTACCACTGGATTCCTCTGTCACATTGTCAGGCTCACCGAGTGCAGTTAAAGCTTCATATTTAATGCCATTTTTTTTCCTACACAGGATGTGGCAGATTTTCAAATTAGTGCATTGTGTAGTAACTAACTTCTGAAATCTTGCAGTGGCGCATCGGTAGAATTGCTGCCTACAGCGCCAGAGACCCGGGTTCGACCCTGACCTCGGGTGCTGCCTGTGTGGAGTTAGCACCTTCTCCGTGTGACCGTGTGGGTGTTCTCCGAGTCTTCTGGTTTCCTCCCACATTCCAAAGATGTGCAGGTTTGGAGGTTAATTGGCTTATCTAAATTATCCCTTGTGTATAGAATAGAACTAGTGTACAATTGCCTGCTGGTCGGCACGGCCTCAGTGGGCCGAAGGGCCTGTTTCCACACTGTATCTCTAAACTAAAGTAAACGAATGATAATTTGATTATTTTCCTTTCATTTATATGTCTATCGTATTGTCAACGTGACTACTTTAAATTGATTGAATCAGAATATATTCCTGCAGTACATTTTTGTTTATTTTTGTAATAAATTCAAATCGCATTTGGTGCTTCAGTAAACTCTACATTAGACTCCAAAGATATAGCGTGCAAACAGGCCCTTCGGCCCACCTTATTTGTGCCGACCAGCTACCACCTCGTAAACAAACAATATCCTACGCACTCGGGATAATTCAAAATGTAACCAAATGCGGTCAGAAAGATATTCGGTGCTCACTTTTTTTGTAAAACGCACAAAGATTGCAGTCACATATCTGATGTTAATCTTATTAAAAATGATGTTAATCTTCTCAAAATTTCTCTTTCAAAATTAGTCCCCCACCAGAGGGAATAAATCAGTTGATTAAACTTTGTCCTGTGTTGCCAAACTCTGTGTGTAGGCCATCCCTCAAGAAGTTCTAAATTCAGTAGAATACAAGCCACGTTTTTGCAACCAATTCTCATAATTTAACCCCATATGTTTTTCTGGCAAATCTGTACAGTACCATTTAGAGTCGGGCGAGCGACTGAAGCCATCATTTTCTTCCGAGTTAAATTCAACCATTGCATTGCTTGCATTCCATAAACTGGTTATCCCATTTTATTCCCCACTCTTATGGGCCTGTCCCACTTAGGCGATTTTTCAGGCAACTGGAACGGCGACTGTCGGAGAGGAACACACTCACACACACATCGCTTCCTTCACCAGCCCGTTATGCATGCGGGGGACAGGGCAAGCGGGGGGAGCGCTGACTGAGTGAAATTCACACTGTGCAAAGCCAATGTGATACAGACACACACCGCGATGAACAGGAAGGTTGCGCTGTAATTAAGACTTGATTAATTCTGGTCGTGAGGAGTTTAATGCGGAAAAACTCCTCACGACCACGAAGGTGACTCCCCGGCAACCACCCGCGAACATGTGGCGACCGCATAGTCTCCTGCAGCCGCCTAAACAGTCGTCTAAGTGGGACAGGCTCAATACCTGCATTAATGCGATTAGGAAATTTGAATGAGAATTATATTTTCAACACTTTATTTTGGACAAGCCCGTTCAATCATCTTGTCTTTGGGCCTGGCCTGGCTAAATAAAAGTATTCATAAATAATATGTACCATTGGCAGTGGGACTTTCCTCTGAATTTAACCTCATACGTCAGGTTGGCTAACTGTGACGGCAACATGCAAAATTATTGTGAATTCAGCATTAAGAAACCATGCAATGTAAAATACCACTACACTAAGAGTTTTTAATTATTTCTTACACTAATAATGGGATGTTACATTGCATGGTTCCTGAAGGTGGTCACACTGTTGCATGTTTTGATGCTTATGTTGCTAGGTTGCAGGAATATTGCACTGGTGAGTAATTGTGCAGTAAAGATACCAATATTAGGTACTCAGAAATTAGCTAAAAAAATTTTTTTTGCAAGTTCGTATTGAAATGTTTTTTTAAACTTCATATCGACGAGTTGAGTGCAGGTGAAAGAATAAGGGGGGGAAAAAGGATTTTTGAAACTATAAAGTCAAAGTCAAAAGTCAAAAGAGTTTATTGTCATGTGTCTCTGACAGGACGATGAAATTCGTTCTTCGCATAGCACAACAGAATATAGTAGGCATTGACTACAATTATATACTTAAATACACACATTAATGAATAAATTAATAAAGTGCAAATGACAGATGGAGGGGTATTAATGCTCAGAGTTTTGTCCGAGCCAAGTTTAATAGCCTGATGGCTGTGGGGAAGTAGCTATTCGTGAACCGGGTTGTTGCAGTTCTCAGGCTCCTGTACCTTCTACCCGAAGGTAGCAGGGAGATGAGTGTGTGGCCAGGATGGTGTGGGTCCTTGATGATGCTGCCAGCCTTTTTGAGTCAGTGACTGCGATAGATACCCTCGATTGAAGGAAGGTCGGAGCCGATGATGGACTGGGCAGTGTTTACTACTTTTTGTAGTCTTTTCCTCTCCAGCGCACTCAAGTTGCCGAACCAAGCCACGATGCAACCGGTCAGCAAGCTCTCTACTGTGCACCTGTAGAAGTTAGAGAGTCCTCCTTGACAGACCGACTCTCCGTAATCTTCTCAGGAAGTAGAGGCGCTGATGAGCTTTCTTAATAATTGCATCTGTGTTCTCGGACCAGGAAAGATCTTCACAGATGTGCACGCCCAGGAATTTGAAGCTCTTGACCCTTTCAACCATCGACCCGTTGATATAAACGGGACTGTGGGTCCCCATCCTACTCCTTCCAAAGTCCACAATCAGTTCCTTGGTTTTGCTGGTGTTGAGGGCCAGGTTATTGTGCTGGCACCATATGGACAGTCGCTCGATCTCTCTTCTATACTCTGACTCATCCCCATCAGTGATACGTCCCACAACAGTGGTGTCGTCAACAAACTTGATGATGGAGTTCGCACTATGATCGGCTACGCAGTCATGAGTATAGAGTGAGTACAGAAGGGGGCTGAGCACGCAGCCTTGAGGTGCTCCCGTGCTGATTGTTATCGAGTCTGACACATTTCCACCAATACGAACAGTCTGTGGTCTGTGAATGAGGAAGTCAAGGATCCAATTGCAGAGGGATGCGCAGAGACCCAGTTCTGCGAGTTTGGTAACCAGCTTGGAGGGGATGATTGTGTTAAATGCCGAGCTGTAGTTAATGAATAACAGCCTGACATATGAGTGTATCTTTTGGTAGTGTAAATGCCCCCAAACAAATGTTCCATTAAAGAGACACACTTGCTTGTTTGAACATGCATGCTTGTACATTTGTGCAGGGTCACCTGTCTGTAAGCCTAATGTCAGAATTCTGATGTTTCGGATAGCTGCAGAATTTAAAATGTAAAATTCTTGGACATTTTAATCATTCGTGCCATAAATAACTTTGTGGGAGAAACTCGATAAACTCATAAATTATGGATGGCGGGTCTCATGCTAACCAACTAAAAGTTTGGCCGTTTCCCAATAACTCTTATTAAATTCTGAGCTAATGAGTGGTTGAGGGACAGGCTTCATATGCTGGTGGTCTCCTAATACAGTGTTTGACAATAACATCATTAATTTTTTTGAAAATGACTCGCATTACTTAGGCAATGTATCTTATGAAGGGGATTGCCCTTTTTAAATGGTCGGATCATTTAACCGTGCTAATTTACCATTAAGGCGTTTTAACCGTTGCCTTATTTAATTTATGAAAAGTTTCCTAAGGAAAAGCAATGACGTCATAACCATCAACACTTGTTTTTTTAAGAGGCAAAGAGTTAAAGTATCTTTATAACTAACCAAAAAAAGTTGCTTTCCGCTGCTCAGTGCTGGTTGACACTTTACAAATCTGAAAGCTAGAGTTTCATTGACACTGTTGGCAATAGCTTTCACATTTTCTGAAGACATGGAGCATGTTCCGACAAAGGCTGTGCCTTGATTTGATGTTTCCCCTCAGCTGTATCCAAGAGTAATTAATTAACTAGAACAAGCTTCCTTAACGTTCCACGTTTTCTAGCATGTCAGGCCAGTCTTCCTGTTAC
This sequence comes from Okamejei kenojei, assembly GCA_035221665.1. Classification (NCBI taxonomy): domain Eukaryota; kingdom Metazoa; phylum Chordata; class Chondrichthyes; order Rajiformes; family Rajidae; genus Okamejei; species Okamejei kenojei. The sequence continues at coordinate 6,389,047 of CM069163.1, read as the reverse complement.
TTTTTTAACAGAATGGCTATGTGACCACCTTCTACACAGGAAAAGCTCCATTTTAAGGTACAGTGGATTCCGCCATGGGTTGTATTTCCAGGGTGTATCATCTAATAACTCAATAAATTCAAAGTAGTGATGTTATTGTATGAAATTAGTTAATTCTTGGCCACGTGAGAACAGCCTACAGACTTTAAAGAATGATCACTTTTGACCTGTCACGCCGATGTATGCCCTGTAAATCTTTAATATAGAACCTTAATCAAGCATCATTAAGAATTAACCAACCTTCTCTTGCCTGTTTCAGCAATGGATGGCGTGCCTTTCACGGTTTCAGAGAAATTTGCGAGTGCAATAGAAACTGTAAGTATCTTTCACTGTGACCAAAATACCATTGTTCTTTCAAACCCAAATGGCAAGTTTAAAAAAAGAATTTCTACTTTTTAACTTAGAGGTCCATTCTATGCATTCTATTCTGCACAACAATTCCACAACATGTCGTGGACAAATGAGCAAATGGTAAACTTCTTCACTTTTGGGAGAAAAAGTGGGGAAAATATATATAATTAGGTGGGGGGGAGAATGTAATTGAGCTAATACAATATCCCAGGAATTTGTTTTCCATTTGAATCACAGTGAATCAATAACCGAGACATAAACCATTTAACAGTACAGAACAACATGCTGTTCGGCCCTCAATGTCTGTGTCGAAAATGATGCCAAGATAAGCTCCTTTTCCTGCATGTGATCCATATCTATTCATTCCCTGCATATCCATGTGCCTGTTCAAAAGCCTAGTAAATGGTGGGGTGGCGCAGCGGTAGAGTTGCTGCCTTACAGCGAATGCAGCGCCGGAGACCCGGATTCGATCCCGACCACAGGTGCTGTCTGTACGGAGTTTGTGCGTTCTCCCCGTGACCTGTGTGGGTTTTCTCCGAGATCTTTGGTTTCCTCCCACGCTCCAAAGACGTACAGGTATGTAGGTTAATTGGCTTGGTAAATGTAAAAATCGTCCCTAGTGTGTGTAGGGTAGTGTTAATATGCGGGGATCACTGGTCGGCGCGGACCCGGTGGGCCGAAGGGCCTGTTTCCGCGCTGTATCTCTAAAACGAAAAACTCATACCTGCTTACGCCACCACCTTTGGCAGCGCGTTCTTGGGGGAAAAACTTGTCCCGCGCATCTCCTTTCAACGTTGTCCCTCTTTGCCCCAACCTTGCCCCAACCTTGCTCCTTATATCTTAAAGCTATGCTCTCTAGTCTTAGACATTGCTTACCTGGGGGGGGGGGGGTTCTGGCTGTATACCCCATCTATGCCTCTCATAATTTCATATACTCCTATCAGGCTTCCCCTCAACCTCTAACGAAACAGCCCAAGTGTGTCTACCCACCGGGAAGGAAATATGCTAATTTTTAATTGTATTAAAATTAAACTGCTTTAAAATGCCCAAATATGTTTGCAATGTCGAGTTGTCCAGCTTGGCTGAATGAATCAACTTTACCATGTAAATTCCTTGGCTTCTCTCCAATGCCTTTATCCGCACTGTCTTCCAAACCGAGTTCCGAGGGGGCGCTAAATCTTAATTAGACAGCAGCTGTACCTCTGCTGAGCTTCAATGCAATCAATATTGCTTAAGAACCTTCTTTTTCTTTTGCAAAATCAACACCAGTTGATAAGTGATGTTAATTGTGGGGAAGATTTGATATTAAAAAAAAGAACCATTAAGTCGTGGGCGTATAAGGGACAGACTTGGGGACATTTCAGTTTAAATTATAGACCAGTTTTAATTGATATTGGATGTATGGAGATCACTTTGGAAAAGTGTACAATTTCTAATGGTTTGTTACACAAAATTCTTAGAAATACTGTCTGGAAAGCAATAATAGGGATTTTATTTGAGCTCGATGTTGTCAAACCACAAGTTATGACTATTTCTTGAACATAAACCTTTCCTACATTGTGCTGCTGAAAATAGACAATAGGCAATAGGTGGAGGAGTAGGCCATTCGGCCCTTTGAGCCAGCACCGCCATTCAATGTAATCATGGCTGATCATCCCCAATCAGTAACCCGTCCCTGCCCTCTCCCCATATCCCCTGACTCTGCTGTTCGCTAAAATGACAGGATTGAATATTATGAGCACAGTGTGTTGAAGCAATGTAACCAGAAATTTGTATTTATGTGTTTTGTGGGTTTGGAATATTCAGATTTCTGAACCACCAAATTATTTATTCTTAGTAACCACGTATGAGGGATTTTCTATTCAGCAATGAAATATCCTACCATCTCAGGGAACCTCTTTCTTTTGAAAATATTTGATAAGATAGCCTAATGCCAGAACAGAAGAGCTCATTTTATTTCCCTTGACCTTTTAGAAAGTGCACACAATCTGTACACTTAAGGCACATTGCTTCACAGTTCATATATACATTTAGCGTATTCAAAAAATCGGTTAGGATTTGTTTTTGTATTACATTAATATTAAATTTTTAAAAGAATTTCTAAAGTTTCCATTTTCATCGTTAGATACAGTACTTTTGCATTAACCACATAAATCTGTATCTTTAAGACACGTTTCACAATTCACAATTCATTTATAAATGTAGAATATTCAGAAAAATGTACTTTTTTGTATTACCTTAATATAAAATAGAAAACAAATATAAACTACTAAAGTTGTTACAACTTGTTTTCATCATCAAATAACTTTGCATGAAATACCTAAATAGTGGAACTGCAAAATAGGTAAAAGAACGACTGAAATGACTGTCAAAGAGCAAGGAGGCTTCCTTGGCAATTTGATCTACCATATAGTCCCCTGCACAAATGTCACTTAAGCCCCTGTCCCACCCTTATGCCCTTGTCCCACTTAGGAAACTGAACGGAAACCTCTGGAGACTTTGCGCCCCACCCAAGGTTTCCGTGCGGTTCCCGGAAGTTTTTGTCAGTCTCCCTAATGGTCGAAAGTGGTTTCCGCTTCTTCTACGTTCCGCCGATTATTTCAAAAAATTCAAAACCAGCCGCGACTAAAAATAAGTTGCCGTTTTAAAAATCGGTACATTTTTAGTAGAAGCTGGTTGCGATGCTAGTTGAAGGTGGTTGCCGGAGGTTGCAGGTAGTGGAAGGTAAGACCTCCCTGGTGGAATAAAACTGTGTGAAAAAAAGATCTTGCTTCCACTACCTGCAACCTCCGGCAACCACCTTCAACTAGCATTGTAACCAGCTTCGACTAAAAAATTACCGATTTTTAAAACGGCAACTTATTTTAAGTCGCGGCCGGTTTTGAATTTTTTGAAATAATCGCCGGAACATAGAAGAAGCGGGAACCACTTTCGACCATTAGGGAGACTGACAAAAACCTCCGGGAACCTCCGCGAACCGCACGGAAACCTTGGGTGGGGCGCAAAGTCTCCAGAGGTTTCCGTTCAGGTTTCCCAAGTGGGACAGGGGCATTATTCTCCACGCAACACTTCTTCACGTGTTAAACAGGAAATCTGAAATCCTTCTATTCAGGATATTCTATTCATTTAGCGTCATTCCAAAAAAAACCCAAAGTATCCTTGTGTCGGAGAGAACTGCAGATACTGGTTTAAATCGGAGACTCAAAATGCTGGAGTAACTCAGCGGGACAGGCAGCATCTCTGGAGAGAAGATAATGGGTGACGTTTCGGGTCGAGACCCTTCTTAAGACTAATGTCAGGGAGTGGGCGGTACAGAAATAAAATGTAGTCGGAGACAGTAAGACTGGTAGGAGAACTGGGATGGGGAACGGGATGGAGAGAGATAGCAAGGCCAACTTGAAATCAGAGAAGTCAATGTTCATACCGCTGGGGTGTAAGCTACCCAAGCGAAATATGAGGCGCTGTTCCTCCAATTTGTGCTAGGCCTCACTCTGTCAATGGAGGATGCCCAGGACAGAAAGGTCAGTGTGGGAATGGGAGGGGGAGTTAAAGTGTTGAGCAACCGGGAGATCAGGTAGGTTTAGGCGGATGAGCAGAGGTGTCGGCGAAACGATCGCCGAGCATGTGCTCGGTCTCGCCGATATACAGCAGTCCACACCTGGAACAGCGGATACAGTAGATGAGGTTGGAGGAGGTGCAAGTGAACCTCTGCTTCGCCTGAAAAGACTGTTAGATTCTTTAGATGGAGTCGAGGGGGGAGGTATAGGGACAGGTGTTGCATCTCCTGCGGTTGCAGGGGAAAGTACCTGGTGAGGCGGTGGTTTGGGTGGCAAGGGATGAGTTAAGCAGGGAGTTGCGGAGGGAACGGTCTCTGCGGAAAGCAGAAAGGGGTGGATATGGAAAGATGTGGCTAGCAGTGGGGATCCCGTTGGAGGTGGCGAAAGTGTCAGAGGATTATGTGCCGTATGCGACCGCTGATGGGGTGGAAAGTGAGGATAAAGGGGACTCTGTTGCATTTGCAATGTACATTGTAAAAATATTTTTTGTATTCCTTGTACTGTCTGTTAATAGATGGGAAGCATTATCTGCTACCCATCCTAGAGTGAAAAAAACTAGGTCATAAAAACTGCCTTATGCTTTGAATATATAGATCCTATGCAGTCAGTAAAATGAGAGGATATTAGTTAGTATTTGAGCATTATAGTAAAGCATAGACCTCTTATATTGATTTGAATATAATGTAACGTTGCTCGCGAAAGTAAAGAAACTTTTTTAATTAAAAATTACTTTGTGTATTAATAATTCCTGTAATATAGTAATTACTGTAATTCCATCTCCACATTCTTAGAACATTTAAAAATTAATTGGCCGATGCGATGGTTGTTTGATGTTACCTGAATCTCTCAGATGGGTTATATGAGCAAACTTTTGTAATGAAATAGAAAATGTGTTTGGAATGAATTTCTCCTGGAGAAAATGTATTACCATTAAAAGATAATGCTTTAACTTTGTTGGAGGAGTGGGAGTGTGGTTCAATGTAACTGAAATGATTTTTTTATTATTAAATGTCTGCATAATTTAAACAGTGTAGCTGCCAATAAGAAGTGAAAATGTCATAACAACTTAGGATATTACATTACCAAATAAACTGGTGAAGCTCCGAGCAAAGCCTTGCATTATTGAGGCCTTTTACATTCCTTGCAGAGTGCCCCAAGGTGTTTTACAACCAGTGAAGTGCTTTTGAAGTGTTGTCACCATTTATGAAGCACGGCGACCAGTTTGCGTACGGCAAACTCAGACAAACAGCAACTTTATAATCAGCCTATATCGATGATTCCGAATGAGGGGAAACTATTTACAAGGATACCGAGGATGATTTTAGTTTTAATTTTTAGTTTTAGTTGTAGAGATACAGCGCGGAAACAGGCCCTTCGGCCCACCGAGTCCATGCGAACCAGCGATCCCCCACAGTACCACTATCCCACACACACACTAGGGACAATTTACAATTATACCAAGCCAATTAACCTACAAACCTGTATGTCTTTGGGGTGTGGGAGAAAACCGGAGATCTTGGAGAAAACCCTCGCCAGTCACGGGAAGAATGTTCAAACTCTGTTCAGACAGCACCCGTAGTCAGGATCGAACCCTGGTCTCTGGCGCAGCAAGGCAGCAACTCTGCCGTCATGCCACCCTTTGAAGCAGAGTCATCAGATTGCTAACATTCTCCTGGAGGGAACTGTCGAAGCTTCAGGTTAAAGTTTCATCCCCAATACGCTGCCTCTGACAGTGAAGGACTCCTTCAGTACTGTCAGCCAAAGGACAGGCACAGTGAATGTAATTACTTTGCCAAATACCAAAGCTGAACCTTCCAAACTGCTTTAGGAATCTATTAAAGCGCATGAGTGAAGCCACTTTTTGTTCATCCTCTGGGATTGCCCTGACGTATTTCTCCAAAGGTCTAATCGTGGCCTTTTACACGTTGGTTTATGTGACAGAATGCCTCGCCGTAGGGTCTGTTTTCATATTTTTAATGCCAGCACCTCTCTTCCCCACACCCTTCAATGCCACAAACACCTCCGAGTGAGTGCTTATGTGACACAAAGTGGAGGATGAGGCAGAATGTCCCCTTAATTAAATGTCATATAGTCATAGAGCAGGGAAACAGGCCCTTTGGCTCAATTTATCCACGATGATCCAGATGTCTATCCAAGCTAGGTAATACTATTGTTACCATTTCCCTTGTTAATGATTCCATTGTCCCATCCCTCATTCCCAATTCATGCTGACTGGGCTGATGGCCGTTCTTATGTCAATTCATTTCTGTGTCCCAGCTATCAAGATAATCTAGTCAGTGCTGAGAACATTGCCTGCCATGTCACGACACTTCTGCATGTGCCTGCCAAACCTCTTATCCGTACATTTGCTATCTGTAGCAACAGCTTTCCATCGCTGTATGACTCTATGATTCTCACCGTAAACCTATGTCCTCTGGTTCTTGATTCCCCTAGCCTGGTTAAAAGATTGTCCATTCACCCTATCTATTCCCGCAACTATACACCCCTATAAGCATATTCCTCAGCCTCCTGTGCTCCAGGAAATAAAGACCTAGCCTGCTCCACCTCTCCCTATAGCTCAGGCCCTCGTGTCCTGGCAACATCCTCGCGATGGTTTGATGGGATTGGGTTACATATGAGATCATTGCGTTGGGTTGAGTTGGGATGAGATTAGTCATGGCCAGTTCAAGATATGGTTGTGTTTTAAGATATCTAATTTAGGTGCCAACATAGAGTTTGATATTAAATGACTTAAAGGAAACAAATGTTATGCAGGAAATGGGGTAGAGGTGAATGAAGAACCATGAAGTTTAGTTTAGCTTAGAGACACAGCGTGGAAATAGGCCCTTTGCCTCATTGAGTCCACGCCTACCATAGATTACCCGTGCACTAGTTCCATGTTATCCCACTTTCGCATCCTACACACCAAGGGCAATTTACAGATGGCCAATTAAGCTACAGACCTGTATGTCTTTGGAATGTGTCAGGAAACCCGAAGCAAACCCACACGGTCACAGGGGAGAACATGCAAACGCCTCACAGACAGCACCCGTAACCTGGATCGAACGAACCTGGGTCTCTGGCACTGTGAGGCGGTGCCACTGTTACTGAATGTCATACCAGGCGTTAAGGGCTGAATGGCCTACTTTATTTCTTCCATTCTTTGATTAAGTTACCACAGTCGAGTTGATGAAACCTTTGTTCTAATGAATTTGCACTGCAAAATTTTAGATTAGCATTTGAGGGTGAGTAAATAGATTTTTGAAAACAAAAGTACTGTTGGCAGTTTATTGTCATAAAAGCATCTGAAAAAGATATGCAACCATGCGTAAAACTATTAGTTGTAATCATAGGTTGTAGTCTGTCAAATAACCCTTGTTTAGTATTGATGGTTTAGCAGCATTAATGTTAGCTATAATTTTGTGCGCCCAGACTTTGTCTTGGATTCAGTTCTATTAAAACCTCAATTTTGAATTTTTCAATTTGATTTCAGGTGCAGCCAGATGAATTAATGGGCATAACAATCAAATCATTGGCTGAAATAGAAAGGGAAGTAAGTATCTTTTTTTAAATCCTCTGCCAAAAAGAAAGAAATATTATTATGTGGCGTTCTTCATGGCACCCTGAGCAATACTGCAATTTAATTCAGCATTTGGGGCGGCACGGTGGCGCAGTGGTAGAGTCGCTGCCTACCAGCGCCAGAGACCAGCGTTCGATCCTGACTACGGCTGCTGTCCTTACGGAGTTTGTACGTTCTCCCCGTGACCGTGTGGGTTTTCTCCAGGTGCTCCTATTTCCTTCCACACTCCAGAGACATACATGCTTGTTGGTTAATTGGCTTCGATCAAAATTGTAAATTGGCACTAGTGTAGAGGATAGTGCTAGTGTACGGGTGATCACTGGTCGGCTGTGGGCTCCATGGGCTGAAAGGCCTCTTTCTGCGCTGTATCTCTAAACTAATCATTCAGATGCAAACAATTTCATTATTTTCCCGTTGCAAAGCAAATATTTTGAAATAAACGAATGAATCAGGCTATATTATGTGTTGATTGATATTAGAACATTTGTTTTAAAAATGGACATGCTATCAACCAGCACAAAGCGAGTATCCTTTCCCCAAAGTCGCAGCCTTTTTCCCCCCCATTTGTCTATTATATTCGTGGCAGGTCGCATGTTAATTGTGTGAACTTTATCCCTGGTAAGATTAGTTTTATGGAATACTATCTATTCCAGAACCGCTCAAATCTGACAACACTCAAAATGAAGTTCAGCTAATGAAAGTGTATAAGTTTGCAGATTGTTAACACGGAGATTGAGCGTCCTAGATCTTGCACACCGATTAAACTGAAGAAGGGTCTCGACCCCAAACGTCACCTATTCCTTCGCTTCATAGATGCTGCCTCAGCCACTGAGTTCCTCCAGCATTTTTATCTACCTTTAACTATAACTCCTTGATCATTTGAAAGAATATCTCAGTGATCAAACTGACTAGTCTAGTTTAGCTTAGCCTACATATTGTAGGCTAAACGAATTTTGTACAAACATGTAGTCTAAACATTTAGTTTAGACTATATCTCAGGCTTGTAGTCTGACCCTGAATATTAGGTTTTCTAATAAGTATATCTAGAACTCTAAGATAAGAAAAGTACCATGCTTGCCAAGGTCAGGAATACACTGGGCAAAGATGTTCGTTTTGAGGCAAATGTGTTTAGATTGTTTACACGTGATAGATCTATGAATGCCGGCTTTGGTCTGTTCTTCAGCTACTTTAGACTTCAGCAGATAGGCGTGGAAACAGGCCGTTTGTCCGCGCCAACCACCGATCATCCCGTACACTAACACTAGGGCCAATTTACAATTTTTACCGAAGCCAGTTAACCTACAAACTTACACATCTTTGGAGTGTGGGAGGAAACTGGAGCACCCGGGGAAAACCCACGCAGTCACGGGGAGAACCTATAAAACTCCGTGCAGACAGCACCCGTAGTCGGGATTGAACCTGGGTGTCTGGCGCTGTGAGGCAGGAACTATCCTGCGCCACTGGGCCGCCTAGTTAATTTGCACCATGGCAATGAAACTAGTGCAGATGCTCCCCCACTTGCATAAGGGTTACGTCCCGCAGACCTTTGCGTAAGTCAGATGTTATGTAAGTCGGAAACGGAAGTGCTACGGCGCACAAGGAAATTTACTATTCGACGCGGAGAATCTGGGAGCATCCGCAAGAACAACTGACTGGCTTGTGGAAACGGCCGCATGCGACGGCAGTGGCGCACTGCTGCCGAGAAGCGCAACTCGGAAATAAAGAAGCGGGCCTAAAGAATAGCTTATGTATGTGTGAGTTTACGTAAGTCGCCTCTTACATAAATCAGGAAATGCCTGTACAGATTACAGTATAGTACCAGCACCATGCATTATTCAAGGACATTGGCATTCATTCTATGGCTACTAGACCAAGTTGGGTCCCCGTCCCCCAATGCAATATTCCACCATAGTTCGCCCATATTCCACAGTTCGCCCATAGCCCCCAACTGCGCAGGCTCGGCTGACGGATTCCCGTTGTGACACCAGAGATCCCCATTGTGACGTGCACGACAACCCTCCCCAACTGCGCAGTCGCAGCCGGCAAGTGGCAACGCGACTGCCAGGTTTATTAAAGTTTAAAAAGTCAATAACTTTTAAAATATAACATCAATCTGAACGAAACTTGCTAAAGTACATCGCAGGACAATGTGAGTAAGGTGGACCTAAAATTGTTGCGCTATCGTTTACCATTTCTGCGTAGTGTGAGAAACAAACAAACAAGATGAGAGTTTTAGTAATATAATATTAATAATAATAATATAAAGATTCAGTCTTCTACCTGAATGCAATGTTGCACCAAACAGCTGCTGAAGTTTTTTACAAAGGCTTGGAGGTTTAAAGACTCCGCTCAGTCTGCAGGGTATATGCCTTCCTTACCTGACGCCCTTTTGTCTCCTTTTTGCCTTCTAGTCATTGGCACCATCTCCACACACCTGCCGATTATCATCTGCTCTCTCACCTATATCGCAATCTATCACTTGCCAGGCTTTGTTGCACCCATCATATGCCTATTCCCTGAATGGAAAGACTTGAAGGGCCGAATGGCCTAATTCTGCTCCCATGTCTTATGGACACATGAACATAAGTATCAAATGGGCAAGAAGTAAATGCCTGTAAGATCACTGTAATGCTTTGAACAGGTACATGGGTAGGAAAGGTTTAGAAGGATATGGGCCAAACATGGGCAAATGGGCATAGCTTAGATGGGACATCTTGGTCGGCATGGACGAGTTGGGCTGAAGGGCCTGTTTCCGTGCTGTGTGACTCTATTTGGATGGATTGTGCATTTCACTTGACATGGACCCAGAATGCTGGAATAACTCAGCAGGTCAAGCAGCATCTCTGGAGAAAAGGAGAAGGTGACATTTCGGGTCGAGACCCTTCATCAGACTGAGAGTCGGGTCTCAGTCATTTCACTTCCCGCATTTTGCTTCCCGATTTCAAATGAGGATTTAGTGGCAGAGGTGTTTGTATAGCATTTGGAACCAAAAGTATTTAGTTTTGATTCTCAGTCCCACATGAATAGCACCAAGTGCCAGCATGAGTGCTGAGCTGCTGCTAACAATGTTCAGCTCAAACATCTGCTGTTCAGGCACATAAGCCATTAATGGATCACTTCGGGAACTAGTCGGACGGACCACAAGGTTGAGCATTCCACAGCAACGGAACACTTTCACTTCTTGGCAGAAGCAAAAAGAGATTTTTTTTCAAGTGGAGGGGAAAGTATTGCACACTTCAACCTCTAAAGAAAATACGTTTAAATGCCAGTTGTCAAGGCGCAGTTGATTGACTGCCTTGCTTTTTCATGTGGAATATTATGAAATTGCAGCAAAATTGGAAAACTGGTGTTAATTATAGGCAGGGAAGGGCAAAGAGATCAAAGACATTAACAGCAATCTTTTAAACAAATGTAATGTCTGTTGCATTGAAATCGATACTAGGTTGAAAATAATACAACAAAATGGTTCCTTGCTGGTTGTTGACCTGGATTTAAGAAATGATTTTGGGTTGGAGAATGCCAATTTCTTCCATTGAACCTGAATGCCCATTCCTGCAGCTTTTAGCTTAGTTTAGAGAGATACAGTGCAGAAACAGGCCCTTGGGCCCACCGGGTCCGCGCCGACCAGCGATCCCCGTACACTAACACTATCCTACACACAACAGGAACAATTTACAATTTTACCAAGCCAATTAACCTAAAAACCTGTATTTCTTTGGAGCGTGGGAGGAAACGGAAGCACCCGGAGAAAGCCATCGCAGGTCACGGGGAGAAGGTACAAACTCCGTACAGAGAGCACCCATGGTCAGGATCGAACCTGGGTCTCTGGCGCTGTAAGGCGGCAACTCTACCTGAGAGTCGTTCCAACTCGAAGGTGTGCAGTGCCGTTGTGCCTTAATTACTCATTATAGAAACATAGAAACATAGAAAATAGGTGCAGGAGTAGGCCATTCGGCCAATCGAGCCTGCACCGCCATTCAATATGATCATGGCTGATCATCCAACTCAGTATCCTGTACCTGCCTTCTCTCCATACCCCCTGATCTATTTAGCCACAAGGGCCACATCTAACTCCCTCTTAAATATAGCCAATGAACTGGCCTCAACTACTTTCTGTGGCAGAGAATTCCAGAGACTAACCACTCTTTGTGTGAAAAATGTTTTCCTCATCTCGGTCCTAAAGGAATTCCCCCTTATCCTTAGACTGTGACCCCTTGTTCTGGACCTCCCCAACATCGGGAACAATCTTCCTGCTTCTAGCCTATCCAACCCCTTAAGAATTTTGTAAGTTTCTATAAGATCCCCCCTCAGTCTTCTAAATTCTAGCGAGTACAAGCCAAGTCTATCCAGTCTTTCCTCATATGAAAGTCCTGACATCCCAGGAATCAGTCTGGTGAACCTTCTCTGTACCCCCTTTATGGCAAGAATGTCTTTTCTCAGATTTCTCCGATTTGGAGACCATATTTAATGGATACAATTCAGCCTCCGTAAACAATTCGGCCTTCAAGAGAGCTGCATGTATTGAACTTGCATTTGCATCCAGTGTAGTGTATGGTATAATATGCAGCGTGCCATGACGGAATTTCCTGCAGACTGCTGTGTCTTAAAGTTACCCTGTGTAATATTCCCTTCTGGGCGTTCATGTACATCCCTTGGCTCCCTTGGTTTTTCCTTGGAAGAGGAAGGCTCTCTTCCTCCTGGCCTATTCCGGAGTTGATATCCGGTCCAGAACTCCAGGTCCGCATCTTTGGGAGGTGACGAAATGTGTACGAAGGAACTGCAGATGCTGGTTTAAACCGAACATAGACTCAAAAGAAGGGTCTCGACCCGAAAACCTATTCCTTTTCTCCAGAGATGCTGCCTGACCCGCTGAGTTACTCCATCACTCTGTGTCTATCTTTGGGAGGGGCCTCCTTCCAGGTGAGGGCTGGATTGACTTTCCGTGCCCCGAATAGATGTGAAAGATCTGGCACGACAATTTGAAGAACCCCAAATGGATTCCCTCGTTTGTGCACGAACATGATGCCAAGTTAAACTGACCTCATCTGTCTGTACGTGAGCCACATCCCTCTAGCCCTTGGTAGACAAAAGTGGTGGAGAAACTCAGCGGGTGCAGCAGCATCTATGGTGCGAAGGAAATAGGCAACGTTTCGGCCTTAAACGTTGCCTATTTCTTTTGCTCAATAGATGCTGCTGCACCCGCTGAGTTTCTCCAGCACTTTTGTCTACCTTCGATTTTCCAGCATCTGCAGTTCCTTCTTAATCCCTCTAGTCCTTGCACTTCCATGTTCCTATCTAAAAGTGTCTTAAACGGCAATATCCTCTCTGCCTCCACCACCACCCTGGTAATGCATTCCAGGGCCCCCGCACTCCGTAATAACAACTTGCCCCGCACATCTGCTTTAAACTTTCCACATCTCACCTTCTAGCTATGTCTTCTAGTGTTCGACATCTCCACTGTGGAGGGAAAAGGTTCTGATTGTCAGTGCTGTTTCTATCAGTATAGGGCTTGCATCAGCAAAGGCTAACCGGCTTAGGATTTCCCCCATCCATCCACCGCTTTCTTTCAAACTCAAACCAGTAATTTCTGACACTATATCTCTCAAGTGCCATCTCTTCTCTGCCATCTTTGTTTCAGCAGTGTTATTCTGCGGCTCCCTGCTATTTACCCCATAATAGTTTTTAGAGATACAGCATTGGAAACAGACCAGAGAAAGACACAAAAAAGCTGGAGTAAACTCAGCGGGACAGGCAGCATCTCTGGGGAGAAGGAATGGGTGACGTTTCGGGACGAAACGTCACCCATTCCTTCTCACCAGAGATGCTGCCGGTCCTCATGAGTTACTCCAGCTTTTTGTGTCCATCTTCGGTTTAAACCAGCACCTGCAGTTCCTTCCTACTCATCGGAAACAGGCCCTTCAGCCTCGCCAACCATCGTTCACCATTCACACTAGTTCGATGTTATTCCACTTTCTCATCCACTCCCTGCACGGCAGTGGCAATTTACACAGGCCATTTAACCTACAAACCGCACGTCTTTGCATGCGGGAGGAAACCCACACGGTCACGGGGCGAACGTGCAAAGTCCACACGATATGGCACCCGAGGTGAGGATCGAACCCGGATCTCTAGCGCTGTGAGGCAGCAGCTCTACCCGCTGAGCCGCGGTTGACGCCTAATCAAGTCTTCATGACTGATCTTCGAAGACGGAAGCCGCCGGTGTATTGAAACATGACCTGCACAGTATTTTTCGCATCTTGCACAAAAATTGTTTTGTGTTTATTTTGTTTCCACACGCCATTGTTTCAGGAAAGGTGATGTAGAGCCTGAATTAAAATCAGGCAAACACTGTAGCCGTTTCTTGTAAAAGTGTTAGCAATCATTTCCAAGTCAGTTCTATCAAAACTAATGCTCTATGACTGCAAGTTAAAAGGTTTTTTTTTTCGTGTTAATAATATTTGACATTCAGCAAACCATTTCGGAATAAATACAGAACATTTTAGGTGTAAGCATTTACAGGAAATTCTAAGAAAACGGCATAGTTGGTTACCAGTGTTTCATTTTAACCATTCATTTTCCGTTCACGGGCACAATAGATATTCTACAGGACACAAACTGCTGGAGTAACTCTGCAGGTTAGACACTATTCCTGGAGAACATGGATAGGTGACATTTTGGATCTGGACCCTCTTCACACTGGTCCAGACCTCTCCATGTTCTCCACGATCTCCTGAGTTGCTCCAGCAATTTGTGTCCTTCTGTGTAAACGCCCATCTGCAGTTCCTTGCTTCCACTGTAGATACTCCCCTGTCTGTAAGTAAGGTTCCTCTGATCCTTTGTGTAGGACAGAACTGCAGATGCTGGAGACAGACACTAAATGCTGGAGTAACTCAGCGGGTCAGGCAGCATCTCTGGACGTTTCGGATCCCGATCCATTCCTTCTATCCAGAGATGCTGCCTGTTCCGCTGAGTTCCTCCAGCATTTTGTGTCTATCCTCTCTGATCCTTTCCCTGGACGTGGAATCGGGGGGGGGGGGGACGGGACTGCCTCTATTCTCTCACTTTCCCATTGGATTTCTCGTGCTTTTCAGCTGAATAAGACTCGTTACCTATTTCTGCAGATAGCAGAAACAAACTGGCAGAGAACCAAGTTTGAGAAATACCACTCCCCTGTGTGGGCTGTGGGTTAGACCCTCGGGTGAATGATAACACAGACACTACAAATAATGCAGGAACCGAGATGAATAAAGCTACAATAAAATCAAGGAGGGTATTAATTATAAATGCACTGTAAATGATTAAGCAAATCTGAGGCGCATTAATGTGCTGTATTTAGCGAACTGGCGGGCAGGAAAGATAAATGAATGCTGAATGCAGAATGTGATGAGACAGTCATTGCTTTATATTCTAATTATTTAATGGGGGAATGTTTTAAGGAAAGGCAAAACCGAATGTGAAAGCCGCTCTTGAAATGCAGCCGTAGTTGTTTATGAATTTTTCCCTACGTTCGTGTAGGTAGGATATCTCGCCGAACTTGCGGACTCGGGAAAAATAAATGAGCCATCTCCCTCACACACTAGTCACCACACTCATTTCCGCAACATTTTCCCAGAAAACGAATGAGACGATGAAGTTCCCTCTATAAATCACAGTCGCAGTGGAAATGTTGAATGCTTTATGCAAAAGTCGGAAATTAATTCTAAAGTTAACATTATCTGTAAATTTAAGAAGTGGCTTCCGCTGAAGAACGTTGCAGTCCGTCCGAGTAGTTTTTGAATGTTAATTTGCAGATGGAATGATAGAATTGCATTTTGTTGTTCCGTTTCCAGTACAAGTGGCAATTAAACACCCTTGATATATCTGCTGCTGAATAGCAGGAGCGATCGTCGTTAATATTTAGAAATTCCAGCAAACACAAAGTGGGTGAGAAGATATGCAGGACATTGATCGTAATCTTTGGAACAGTTCTTTTTAAATGAAAACTCATTAGCAGTGGTAATGTGACATTGGTGAAACGTGTTCTATCACCCAGAGATTATTTTTATAAAGAAAAAGAGTGAATATCACAGTGGATTAAAATATCTGATTGGACAAAGAAGCAATTTAAGCATAGATCATGGAAAATACTTACAGCTTTAAACTTAAAATTATCAATTAATTAATTTCAAAAACTTATCTACAGGCATGAAATTCATCACTATTTAATTGCAGAAAAGTATTCTCTGAAATAATATCTCTCCATCTGTGACCCATTCCCTGGAAATTTATACTTAATATCCTTCACATTTTCCATTCTCTCTTTCACCGACTCAAAATATTTTCTTTCTCTTTCACTTACATCAGCGTTTAACGACGTATAAAAGATTTTCAGCTGGAGGTTTAAGTTGGCTTAATGCAACAACAGCATACTTTTATTACAAAATGTGTGTGTGTGTGTGCGTGTGTGGCTTCACACTTGCTATTCCATACCTTGAACACAAGCTGTGCGTGGGAGAAAGCAACAAGCACCAACATTTCCCAAATCCTTTCAGTGCAAACTTGAAGTATTTACTCTTTGGTAATTACTGATATACTGTACTACATCCTACGTTCACTCAGGTACTGATTGCTCGGTATCAATGCTTACTATGACTCGTCTAGGTTAATAAACATATCTGCTAAGTGGCAGGAATTTTGAATGCTTGTTCTAGCAATTAGGTCCTTTTGATTCCCAAATGACTGCAGAAACACTTCTTGATTATAATTGCTCGTAGTCACGCATATCTAATTTGTGTCTTTTTAAGTGTTAATTAGTAAACATTTTTAGCTGACATCTCTATGTATTTGTATTTTGAAAAATGAGTCTTGTTCCTTGTGTAGCTTGAGGGGGAAGCTGTTAGTTGTGACATCATGAAGTAGGAGGTAAATTGATGAAGACATGCTTGTCAACCATAAAAAAGCAGGGAAATGAAGAATTTTTGATCATCTTTGCATTCATTCTGTACGTATATTCCAATGTTTCTTCATTATTTTTTAACCAGCGGACATTGATGCATGGGTTTTCTGATGGGGCCTCTGCTTTCTGCAATCCATCATGATAATTATAGTTTTGTTTGTATTTTTGTAAGCAATTATCTGCTTTCTGAAGTAATGAGCATGCCCTGTGTTTGCCATGTGCCGTTAATGTTACTGTTAATTTACTCCTGAGAAAGTGGTTCGGGCTTCACTCTTTGCAGGTTCAGAACCTGCAGTTTCCAAGGACAACAGTGGTCTTTTAGCAGCACCTAGTGTTGTGCTCCAGTACTGCAGCAGCAGACACTGCATGCTTCACAGCTGATCAAAAGTTGCTCGGACTATTTTGGACTGTGTACATACTTCCCTTTGCTGATTTTTATTTAGCTTGCTGCTGTAATAAGCACATAGGTCTATCTGATGACTGGAAACCTTCCTGTATATTACCAGACATTAGGGGCCAGTTTTTAAAATGTATTTATTTAACGAAGGGAACAATAGACAATAGACAATAGGTGCAGGAGTAGGCCATTCAGCCCTTCGAGCCAGCACCGCCAATCAATGTGATCATGGCTGATCATCCACAATCCTGCCTTCTCCCCATATCCACTGACTCCGCTATCTTTAAGAGTCCTATCTAGCTCTCTCTTGAAAGTATCCAGAGAACCAGCTTCCACCGCCCTCTGAGGCAGAGAATTCCACACTCACAACTCTCTGTGTGAAAAAGTGTTTCCTCATCTCCATTCTAAATGGCTTAGCCCTTATTCTTAAACTGTGGCCCCTGGTTCTGGACTCCCCCAACACCGGAAACATGTTTCCAGCCTCTAGCCTGTCCAAACCCTTAATAATCTTATATGTTTCAATAAAACCCCTCTCATCCTTCCAAATTCCAGTGTATACAAGCCCAGCCGTTCCATTCTCTCAGCATATGACAGTCCCGCCATCCCAGGAATTAACCTTGTGAACCTATGCTGCACTCCCTCAATGGCAAGAATGTCCTTCCTCAAATATGGACACCAAAACTGCACGCAATACTCCAGGTGTTGTCTCACTAGGGCCCTGTACAACTGCAGAAGGACCTCTTTTAGGTCTGGACCTGAAACGTGACCCATTCCTTCTCTCTCAGAAGCCTGCCCTGCTGAGTTACTCCAGCTTTTTGGGACTATATTTATTTATTTATCTAGCTATATTTTTTGTCTATTTATCTATTTATTTATTCATAATATATATATTATACTATATATAATAATCATTTTAAACTTTGTGGCGCAAAGGTAGAGATGCTGCTTTTCAGCAAATACATCACCGGAGACCCGGCTTTGATCTCGACTGCGGGTGCTGTCTGTACGGAGTGTGTATATTCTCCCAGTGACCTGTGCGGCTTTTCTCCGAGATCTTCGGTTTCTTCCCACACTCTTAAGATGTACAGGTTTGTAGGTTAATTGGTTTGGTAAATATAAAAATTGTCGCTAGTGTGTTAATGTGCGGGGATCGCTGGTCGGCGCGGACCCGGTGGGCCGAAGAGCCTGCTTCCGCGCTGTATTTCTAAATTTTAAAAAATTATATAAAATATATATATGTATATGATACTTTTTGTACTATATTTATACTATATATATATATTTATACCTTTTGTAGAAACAAGGAACAGCAGATGCTGGTTAATATACAAAAGGACACAAAATGCTGGAGTAATTCAGCATGTTAGGCAGCATCTTTGGAGAACATGGATAAGTGACATTTCAGTCTCCAACACATTCCCTAAACATCAGATATCCATGTTCGGCAGAGGTGCTGCCTAACCTGCTGAGTTGCTCTAGAACTTTGTGTTCTCTTTGAACTTGTTTATTGTATATTTTTTAAAGTGTTAGATATTACCTGCGTGTATTGCATTTACAGGCCTGTTACGCTGCCGCAAGAAAGACTCTCACTGTTCCGTTGTCGGCTGTCCTGCTGAGTTACTCCAACATTTTGTGTCTAATCTTTGGTCTTGGCATGATGTTCAGCAGCAGCAACATTGTGGGCCGAAGTGCCTGTTCCTGCGCTGGACTGTGCTATGTTTTATGTTAGTTTATCCTGACTTTGTTTGCAGACCAGAACCAAAATTAAAATATTGTACAGAATCATTAGGTTCCGAACAGAAAAATGAGAGAGTAAGAGTGTTTAATTGTCATATTACCGACAACGGAACAGTGAGAGTCTTTCTTGCGGCAGCTTAACAGGCCTGTAAATGCAATACACGCAGGTAATATATAATACTTTAAAGAATATCGTTAAATGAAAATAGACAGTAGGTCATTCGGCCCTTCGAGCCAGCACCGCCGTTCACTGTGATCATGGCTGATCATCCCCAATCAGTACCCCGTTCCTGCCTTCTCACCATATCCCCTGACTCCGCTATCTTTAAGAGCTCTATCTAGCTCTCTCTTGAAAGCACCAGAGAACCGGCCTCCACCGCCCTCTGAGGCAGAGAATTCCACAGACTCACAACTCTGTGGGTAATAAAAATTTTCCTCATCTCCGTTCTAAATGGCCTACCCCTTATTCTTAAACTGTGGCCCCTGGTTCTGGACTCCCCCAACATCGTGAACATGTTTCCAGCCTCTACTGTGTCCAAACCCTTAATAATCTTATATGTTTCAATAAGATTCCCTCTCACCCTTCTTGATTCCAGAGTATACAAGCCCAGCCGCTCCATTTCCTCAGCATATGACAGTCCTGCTATCCCGGGAATTAACCTTGTGAACCTACGCTGCACTCCCTCAATGGCAAGAATTCCACAGATTCACAACTCTCTGGGTAATAAAATGTTTCCTCATCTCCGTTCTAAATGGCCTACCCCTTATTCTTAAACTGTGGCCCTTGTTTCTGGACTCCCCCAGTTTTGGGAACATGTTTCCTGCCTCCAGCGTGTCGAATCCCTTAATAATCTTATATGTATTAGTACAATATTAGTACAGTAAAAACAATGAAGTCCGTAGTGCAACCAAACAGTCCGCAGAAGCTCATAGTTGTTGAGGTTAGTGTGTTGTGTTCAAGAGCCCGATGGATGTTGGAAAGAACCAACTCTGGAATGCTGGTGGTCACAGTTTTCAAAACTCTGTACCTTCATCCCAGCGGTAGGAACAAAGTGAGAGCGTGGCCAGGATGGCATGGGTCTTTGATGATATTGGCTACCATTTTGAGGCAGAAAGATCCCTTTGGTGGAGGGGAGGTCAGTATCCATGATGGACTGAGCAGTGTCCACCAGTCTGTGATCTCTCTTGTGGGCGTTCGAGTTGCCGATCCAGGCCGTGATGCGACCAGTCAGTCCGCTTTCCATCATACACCCATAGAAGTAATTAAAATTAAATAAATAAGTAAAATAATGCCCATCATTCAGCTTTTCACTTTTTTGGGGGTCGACATGAGGACTCTTGTTACTTTTTTTCCTTAAAATCAAACTCCAAATGTAAAGATGTTTAAAAAAAATAAGAATTACGAATATATGGCTATTACTTTATTAGTTTAGTTTAATTTATCGTCATGTGTACTGAGGTACAGTGCAAAGCTTTTTTTCTTGAATGCTATCCAGTCAACAGAAAAACCACGCATGATTGCAATCTAGCCCTACTTCCACAGTGTACAGCTGCGGGATGAAGGGGATTGAGAAAGTAAAGGGCCTGTCCATTTTTTTCGGCGACTGCCAGCATCATTGACTGACATATCAGGTCACCGAAAAATACGCGGCGTGATGACGTCGGGCGCGGTTGTGATGCGGCGTGATGACGTCAGACGCGGCAGTGATGCATTGTTTTTTCAAGTGTCGCAACATTTTTTTTTTGTCGCCGCTGGATTTTGAGATGTTCAAAATCTGGCGACGCTGATATAACGCCGGCAAAAATCGCCAAGTGGGACAGGCCCTTAATGTCGCTGTTGCAGCAGTGGTTTAAAAGAGTGGAGCAATTGGAATGAATGATTGCAGATCCACTTCTGGGACCAGCACGCAGGGAGTCGCCTGGCTTGGCCAGCAGTTTAGCGGGCTTGCCAGGTAATCATCTGAAGTGCAATCAAGGATCCTTGAGGACAAATGCTCTTCACATCGTTTTGACCAAGAATTACTGTCACGGGTTACAAACACAGTAACCAAGGTTCAGCACAGAGCTACAATGCAGAGCCACAATTGCGAGCAGTTCTATCAGAACGCAAGGAGGAGGAGCTGGAATGGGCCAGTTGTCTTTTTGAGCCTGTTCTTCCTTTCAGTGAGATCACGGCCAATCTGTTCTTGGACTCCACACCTCTTCCACTCTCTCCCAATGCTCCTGGATTCCCTGCCACTCACACGGCTCTTAGTCTTCACCTTGAATATATGCAGTCTCTCAGGTAGCAAATGTAGTTTAGTTTACGTTATTATCACATGTACCGGAGTACAGTGAGAAAAGCTTTTGTTGCGTGATAGCCAGCCAGCGGAAAGACTATACGTGATTACAATCGAATCAGATGGATGATAAAGGGAATAATGTTTAGTGCAGTATAAAGTCCAGTATTGTCCATTTAAAGATAGTTCGAGAGTCTCCAGTGAGGTAGTTGGGAGGTCGGGACCACTCCCTAGTTGTTGATAGGATGGTTCAGTCCCTGATAACAGCTGGGAAAAAACTTGCTGAATCTGGAGGTGTGCTTTTTCACACTTTTGTGCCTCTTGCCTGATGGGAGAGGCGAGAAGACTGGGGTGCGACTCGTCTTTGACTATGCTGCTGGCCTTGCCGAGGCAGCGGTAGGTGTAAATGGAGTCAGTGGAAGGGAGGTTGGTTTGCGTGATGGTCTGGGCCGCGTCCACAATTCTCTGCAATTTCTTGCGGTCTTGGAACCATGCTGTGATGCATCCCCCAATAAAATGTTTTCTACGTTGCATCTATAAAAGGTGGGAGACATGCCGAACGTCTTAAGCCTTATAAGGAAGTAGAGGCTTTGCTGTGCATTGTTGCCCATTGCTCCAATATGGGAGGTCTAGGACAGGTTGCTGGTGATATTTACTCCTAGAACTTCAAGCTTTCAACCATCTCTAATTCGGCACCGTCAATGTGGGGTATGTGTACCGCTTCACTTCCTGAAGTCCAACACGATCTCCTTTCCCTTGCTGACATTGAGAGAGAAAGGTTGTTGCCCCGATACCAGGTCATGAGGTTCTCAAATCTCCTGCTCGTACTCCATCTCTTCATTATTTGATTTCCAGCTCCACAACGGTGATGTCGCTCGTGATTGAGTCGATTGAGTTGGGTTTGTACTTGGCTGCCCAGTCAAGGGTGTATAAAATGTAGCGAAGATCCTGAGAAGCAACTCCTTTGCGGAAGGGCCACCAGTGTCGAGGATCATACCAGTGCCGTGGATAAGAAGGAAAATCAGGGATAGTATCAAAACAAAAGATGAAGCATACAAATTAGCCAGAAAATGTAGCCTACCAGATGTCTGGGGGAAATTCTGAGTCCAGCAGAGGAGGACAAAAGGCCTAATTAGGAAAGGGAAAATAGATTATGAAAGAAAACTGGCAGGAAACATAAAAACTGACTGCAAAGGTTTTTATAGATTGTGAAGATTAGTTAAAACAAATGTAGGTCCCTTGCAGTCAGAAGAAACTGGTGAATTGATCATGGGGAACAAGGACATGGCAGACCAATTGAATAACTACTTTGGTTCTGTCTTCACTAAGGAAGACATAAATAATCTGCCGGAAATAGCAGGGGACGGGGGTCAAATGAGATGGAGGAACTGAGTGAAATCCAGGTTAGCAGGGAAGTGGTGTTGGGTAAATTGAATGGATTAAAGGCCGATAAATCACCAGGGCCAGATAGGCTGCATCCCAGAGTACTTAAGGAAGTAGCCCCAGAAATAGTAGATGCATTAGTGATAATTTTTCAAAGCTCTTTAAATTCTGGAGTAGTTAAGGATTGGAGGGTAGCTAATGTAACCCCACTTTTTAAAAAGGGAGGGGGAGAGAAAACGGGAAATTACAGACCAGTTAGTCTAACATCGGTAGTGGGGAAAATGCTAGAGTCAGTTATTAAAAATGGGATAGCAGCACATTTGGAAAGTGGTGAAATCATTGGACAAAGTCAGCATGGATTTATGAAAGGTAAATAATGTCTGATGAATCTTATAGAATTTTTCGAGGATATAACTAGTAGAGTGGATAAGGGAGAACCAGTGGATGTGTTATATCTGGACTTTCAGAAGGCTTTCGACAAGGTCCCACATAAGAGATTAGTATGCAAACTTAAAGCACACGGTATTGGGGGGTTCAGTATTGATGTGGATAGAGAACTGGCTGGAAGCAAAGAGTAGGAGTAAACGGGTCCTTTTCAGAATTGCATGCAGTGACTAGTGGGGTGCCACAAGGCTCAGTGCTGGGACCCCAGCTATTTACAATATATATTAATGATTTGGACGAGGGAATTGAATGCAACATCTTCAAGTTTGCGGATGACATGAAGCTGGGGGCATTGTTAGCTGTGAGGAGGATGCTAGGAGGCTGCAAGGTGACTTGGATAGGTTGGGTGAGTGGGCAAATACATGGCAGATGCAGTATAATGTGGATAAATGTGAGGTTATCCACTTTGGTGGCAAAAACAGGAAAGTAGACTATTATCTGAATGGTGGCCAATTAGGAAAAGGGGAGATGCAACGAGACCTGGGTGTCATGGTACACCAGTCATTGAAAGTAGGCATGCAGGTGCAGCAGGCAGTGAAGAAAGCAAATGGTATGTTAGCATTCATAGCAAAAGGATTTGAGTATAAGAGCAGGGAGATTCTACTGCAGTTGTACAGGGTCTTGGTGAGGCCACACCTGGAGTATTGCGTACAGTTTTGGTCTCCTAATCTGAGGAAAGATATTCTTGCCATAGAGGGAGTACAGAGAAGGTTCACCAGACTGATTCCTGGGATGGAAGGACTTTCATATGAAGAAAGACTGGATAGACTTGGCTTGTACTCGCTAGAATTCAGAAGATTGAGGGGGGATCTGATAGAGACTTACAAAATTCTTAAGGGATTCGACAGGCTAGATACAGGAAGATTGTTCCCGATGTTGGGGAAGTCCAGAACAAGGGGTCACAGTTTAAGGATAAGGGGGAAGTTTTTAGGACCAAGATGAGAAATCATTTTTCACACAGAGAGTGGTGAATCTGTGGAATTCTCTGCCCCAGAAGGTAGTTGGGGCCAGTTCATTGACTATATTTAAGAGGGTTAGATGTGGCCCTTGTGGCTAAAGGGATCAGGGGGTATGGAGAGAAGGCAGGTACGGGATACTGAGTTGGATGATCAGCCATGATCATCCTGAATGGCGGTGCAGGCTCGATGGGCCGAATGGCCTACTCCTGCAGCTAATTTCTATGTTTCTATTATCGTGGGGGGACGATTTGCCCCCTATCCTCACTGATTGTGGTCTGTTGGTCGGGAAGTCAAGGATCCAGTTGCAGAGATGAGCACTGACTCCCAAGTTCCACTGATAGACACGAATTGCTGGAGTAACTCAGCGGGACAGGCAACATCCCTGGAGAGACCCTTCTTTACACTGGTTAGGGATAAGGGAAACGAGAGATATAGACGATGATGTGGGGAGATAAAGAACAATGAATGAAAGATATGGGAAAATAATGAGGATAAAGGAAACAGGCCATTCATTGTTAGCAGTTGGTTGTGTGAAAATGAGAAGCCAGTGCGACTTGGGTGGGGAAGGGATCGAGAGAGAGGGGCTACCTGAAGTGAGAGAAATCAATATTCATTCCACTGGGCTATAAGCTGCCCAAATGAAATATGAGATGCTGTTCCTCCAATTTGCGTTTAGCCTCACTCTGACAACGGAGGAGACCTAGGACAGAAAGGTCAGTGTGGGAATGCGAAGGAGAATTAAAGTGTTTAGCAACCGGGTGATCAGGTAGGTTCATGCGGGCTGAGCGAAGGTATTCAGCGAAACGATCGCCCAGTCTACGTTTGGTCTCGCCGATGTATAAGAGTCCACGTCCTGAATAACAGATACAGTAGATGAGGTTGGAGGAGAGGCAAGTGAACCTCTGCCTAACCTGACAGGATGGTCAGGGTCCCTGGACAGAGACTAGGAAGGAGGTATAGTGACAGGTGTTGCATCTTCTGCGGTTGCTGGGGAAGGGGGTTCCACATGCTTGGTGATAAGCTCAGATGGAATAATGGTGTTAAAAGCCTATGTAGTCTATGAATAGAAATCTAATGTAGGCATCTCTCTTATTCCAGTGTTACATGGATGAGTGTGGGATCAGGGAGATGGCATCATCCATGAACCTGTTATGGTGGGTGGTGAACTGCAGTGGGTCAAGTTTGCTTGATAGACTGAATCTAATGCGTTCCACAACCAGCCTCTCAAAGCTTCATGATGGCGGATGTCAAGGTCACCGGACAGCAGTCTTTAAGTCCAAAATGAGAATTCCAAAGACGCATGAACATCTGAAAGAAGGAATTTATTCTCATCTTTTCACTCATGGCCCTTCAATCCAATTAGTCAATGGTGACCAAGATGCCCAACTCCACTAGTCCCGTTAGTCCATGTATGGCCCATGCCCATCTAAACCTTTCCTATCCATCTACCTGTCCAAACGTCTTTTAAATGCCTGAACCACTTTGTCTGACAGCTTGTTCCATATATGTACCACCTTCTGAGTGAGTGTAATCCTCATTAACATCTATGATTCTTTAATGCTTTGATTTTTTTTTAAAACAATGAGAATTTGAATCCACTATTATTTCCACCGCTTGCACCTCTTCCCTGGCACAGTAAGTAATTACCTTGAAGGTGGCAGAGGAGCGGCAGCCGGACCAGCGAGGGAGTGGATTGGCTGAGTCATCCTAATTAGTTGAGTGGAACATTGCCTTGATCAGGTAACATTAAGTGCAGGTGTAGTGGAGCGGCCTTGTTGAGGCCAAGCGCCTTGGAGAGGTCAAGTGTAAGTCGTTGTCTCAAGAGTCTTCAGCGAGGAGGCTACATTTATTCGCTTGTGTGTTTAATTTAAATATTTAAATATTTAAACTTATTGACGTTGAGGCAGGAATATTACTGCGGTGCGTTTGCTGCAGGATGTGGGAAGTCAGGGGCACGGCTGGTGTCACCGACCACTACACCTGTGGGAACTGTGTCCAGATGCAGCTCCTCAAGGGCCTGAGTTAGGGAACTGGAGCAGCTCCTCAAGGGCCTGTGGTCCATCCGGGACGACGGAAGCTTCCTGGACAGTTATGGGTAGTACTGCGACATAGCCAAGGGCAGAAAACGCTTGTTGGACTTGTATGCAGACCACCACTAGTGATGTTGGGGATAGCATCAAGCAGGAAATTGGGGATGCGTGTAGCAAAGGCACAGCAGTTATCATGTGTGACTTTAATCTACATATAGATTGGGCAAACCAAATTGGTAGCCGTGCTGAGGAGGAGGATTTCCTGGAATGTATACGGGATGGTTTTTAAACCTATATGTAGAGGAACCGACTGGAGGACAGGCCAGCCTAGACTGGGTATAGTGTGATGAGGAAGGATTAGTTAGCGATCTTGTTGTGCAAAGCCCCTTGGGCAACAGTGACCATAATATGGTGGAATTCTGCGTAAGGATGGAAAGTGACACTGTTAATTCAGAGACAAGGGTCCTGAACTTAAAGAAAGTAGACTTTGAAGGTATGAGACAGGAATTGGCTAGGATAGACTGGAAAATTATACTTAAAGGGTTGACAGTGGAGATGCAATGGCAAAGATTTAAAGACCACATGGATGAATCCAAAAATTGTCCATCCCTGTCTGGTGAAAAAATAAAACGGGGAAGGCGGCTCAACCATGGCTAACGAGGGAAACCAAGGATATTGTTAAATCCAAGGAAGAGGCGTATAAATTGGCAAACCACTGGGAGAAATTTAGCTCAACAGAGGAGGACAAAGGGGTTCATTAAGAGGGGGGAAAAAGAGCATGAATGAAAACGCGGGGAATATACTGACTCTGGAAGCTTCTTTAGATATGTAAAAAGGAAAAGATTAGTGAAGACAAATGTAGGTCCCTTATAAACAGAGACAGGTGAATTTATAGTGGGAAACAAAGAAATGGCAGAACAGATAAACCAGTACTTTGGTTCTGTCGTCACAAAGGAAGACACAAACAATCTCCCAGAAATACTAGGGGACCGAGGATCCACATTAGTCAGGAAATGGTGTTCGGTAAACTGTTGGGACTGAAGGCAGATAAATCCCCAGGGCCTGATGGTCTGCATCTTAGAGTACTCAAGGAGGTGGCCCTAGAAATTGTGGATGCAGTGGTGATCATTTTCCAGTGTTCTCTCGACTCAGGATCAGTTCCTGTGGACCGGAGGGCAGCCAATGTAACCCCACTTTTTAAAAAAGGAGGGAGAGAGAAAACTGGGAATTATAGACCAGTTAGCCTTACATCGGTAGTGGGGAAGATGCTTGAGTCGATTGTTAAAGATGTTGTATCAGCGCATTTGGAAATGAGTGACCGGATCGGTCAAAGTCAGCATGGATTTATGAAGGGGAAATCATGCTTGACTAATCTTGGGGAGTTTTTTGAGGTTGTAACTAGTAGAATGGATAAGGGCGAGCCAGTGGATGTGGTGTAACAATTATTGTCATATGTACCAAGATACAGTGAAAGGTTTTGTGCTACCTTGTCACATTGTGCCAAACATGAGTACGATCAAGTTACACACAAGTACAACAGTCTATCAAGCTAAACAAGTCTGAAGAAGAATCTCGACCCGAAACGTCACCAATTCCTTCTCTCCGGAGATGCTGCCTGTCCCGCTGATTTACTCCAGCATTTTGTGTCGACCCACAAGTAGAACAGGTAATGAATGCAAAGAGCAAAATAGCAGAATGCAGAATATAGTATCCTAGTGTTACAGTTGCTGTGAAAGGGCAGACAAAAAAAAACGGCATGGTCCACAATGAGGTAGGTTGGAGGATCAAAACTGCACCCTAACTTGGGGAATGTTTAAGAAGGAACTGCAGGTGCTGGAAAAATCGAAGGTAGATAGAAAATGCTGGAGAAACTCAGCGGGTGAGGCAGCATCTAGATGCTGCCTCACCCGCTGAGTTTCTCCGGCATTTTTATGTACCTAACTTCGGCAAGGTCATTTCAGTAGTCTGACAACAGTGGAGAATAAGCTGTTCCTGACTCTAAATGGTACATGCTTTCAAGCTTTTGTGTCTTCGGCCCCTAACGGCGGTGAATGACCGGAGTGAAAATGGGCCTTGATTCATGTTGGCTGCTTTCCCAAGGCAGCGCGAAGTATGGATGGTGTCAGTGGAGGGGGAGGCTGGATTGTGTGATGAACTGGGCTACATCCAGAATTATCTCTGTGATTTCTTGCAGTGTTGGCAGAGCTGTTGTGATGCATCCCGATAGGATTTTCCTACGGAGGATCCGATTCTTTCGGATTCAAATGACTGAACTTGCAGTACCTGTGCTGTCTAACCCGTTATAGCCTCAGGGGAAAGATTGCTTGACATAAGTGCTGCAGAATTCTCAAACCTGCATGGCCTTTCGCAACAAGAACCAGTCCATAGAGATTTTTTCCTAACACTTAAAGGGGAATTAAATTTTTCTTTTTTTTTTTTGGAGATACAGCGTGGAAACAGATCCCTTAGCCCACCATGGGGTGGGGGGTTGCAACTTTCACACAGTCCACCCTGTTTCGACTAATGCAATCAACCCAACTTACACAAACAAATAGATCAAATAGAACAAGTTGACCTACAACGTTAGGCTGTGCACGCCATACGCAAGATGAAGAAGAAGCCTACCTTGTCCTTGCCGAACAGCGATCTCCCCCGTATACTAGTTCTACCCTACACACACAATTAACCTACAAACCTATACGTCTCTGGAGTGTGGGAGGAAACCGGAGCACCCGGAGAGTTTCCACGCGGTCACAGGGAGAACGTACAAACTCCATACAGATAGCACCCACAGTCAGGATCGAACCCGGGTCTCTGGCACTGTGAGGTAACAACTCTACCAATGTGCCGGCCTACACAACACTAACCACTACCTCCGCAACTAATCTATTCTGGACTTCGTTATAGTTGCACTACAGGCTTCCGTTTTGCATTATTATGCCCAGATTACCTAGTATTAATAATTAATAATGTATTGTATTATTGAGTACTGTATACTCATTTGTGCATGTATTACATGAATGTGCCTTGTAAAGCCGCAGAAAGCAAGGCGTTAATGGTTCTGTTGCTGTACATGTGGTCATCGAACTCTCTTGACTTGAATCATTTACAACAATGCAGGCACAATAACAATGTGGCCTCTTATTCCAGTTCATCTAGCCAGCTGGTCAAAGGAATCTATCCCACTCTGCGCTTTGAGTCCTGTACTAGTGGAGTCATTAACAAAGATTGACTTCAGTTCTGCATTGCCCTTCCTGTCCACTCATTCTCAATCCTCGAGAATAGTCACAGTGTGTTGGAGTAACTCAGCGGGTCAGGCA
The DNA here is from genome assembly GCA_035221665.1 of Okamejei kenojei. Classification (NCBI taxonomy): domain Eukaryota; kingdom Metazoa; phylum Chordata; class Chondrichthyes; order Rajiformes; family Rajidae; genus Okamejei; species Okamejei kenojei. Next base: position 6,360,036 of record CM069163.1, on the reverse strand, counting down.
GCATCCATCTCTGGAGAAAATGAGTAGGTGACGTTTTGGGTTGAGACCCTTAGTTTACTTTGGAGATACAATGCGGAAACAGGCCTTTCGTCACACCGAGTCCGCACTGACCAGCGATACTCACACACTAACACTATTCTACAAAAATGCTGGTGAAACTCAGCGGGTGAGGCAGCATCTATGGAGAGAAGGAATAAGCGACGTTTCAGGTCGAGACTCTTCTTCAGACTGCTGTGGGGGGGGGGGGGGCAGGAAAAAGAAAGGAAGAGGCGGAGACAGTCGGCTTGTGGGAGAGCTGGGGAGAAAGCAAGGACTATCTGAAATTACACACATAAGGGTCAATTTACAATTTTTACCGAGCCAATTAACCTACAAACCTGTATGTCTTTGGACTGTGGGAGAAAACCAGAGCACCAGGAAAAAACCCACACAGTTCCGGGGAGAACGTACAAACTCCGTACAGACAGCACCAGTAGTCAGGCTCGAACCCGGGTCTCTGGCGCTGTAAGTCAGCAACTCTACCACTGCACCACTTCTTCAGACTGAGATGCGGAGAGAGGGAATGTAGAGGTATGAACAGGAACAAAAGAAATTAGAGCCGGCACCAATGAAAGGCAGGAAACGTGCGCCACACAACGGTCCATTGGTGCCTGTGGAAGAGGTGATTAAGAAGGGATATGAACAATGAAACTAGCCAGACGACCAGGGTGGGGGCGCGACCGAGAGAGGGGGAATGCAAGGGTTACTTGAAATGAGAGAAACCATTATTTATATTGCTGGCCTGACCCGCTCTATTCAATCCTTGCGGATCAGATTGGGGTAGGCTTTCCATTCGACTGGCTTTTGTTCCTGAGCATTTAGACTTCCAGCCTCAACTTATTCCTGAGTGGAAACTGACAAGTTAGTTTATGGGATCTAGTCTTTGATGGAATTGGTCGTAATTGTCTTTGATGGAATTTTCTTTCCAATGCCCATCTCACGGGCTTCCTACCAAGGCACCCGCGGAGCCACAACTTGAACATTTATCGAGCATTTAGCGTTGCATTTCTTATGGCAGAGATATCAGGTTTGGCAGAACAATCTATCTTGACTGACGTTACCTTCTAAATATTCACTTAAAGCCAGCCAGCATTGCTTGATGCAGCGCAGCACTGGTATAGTTGGCTGCGTTATGTGAAGCCTTGTGGAGGAATTATATCATCTTGAAGCAAGTACTGTTAACAGCATTTAAAGGACACTTGGCAGGTACATGGGTAGGAATGGTTTAGAGGGATGCAGGCCAAATGGAGGAAAATGGCTGCGAGCTCTATCAGCCTTCTTCCCTCCATTGCAATCGATTACAACCCGAAACGTCACCTACCCATCTTCTCCAGAGATGCTGCCTGACCTGCTGAGTTCCTCCTGCACTTTGTGTACTTTTAGTTAGGGCATTTTGGTCAACACGGTAAAGTTGAGTCAGAGAACATGTTTCCGTGCTGTAAAGGGCCTGTCCCACCAGCATGCGACTGCATGCGGCTGCATGCGGCGAGCGCGACCAAACGTGGTGGCTTGAGGCGTACGGCCTCGCGGGGCCGGTCCCACTTCCAACATACTCACCAATCAGCTGGGCAGGAGGCGGGCCGACTGAATTTGGACGCCGCATGGCGTCGGGCGGTGACATCATCACGCAACGGCACACCGGGCGGTGACGTCATCGCGCAACGCCACGCGCTCGGCATACGACGTCAAGACGCTGAGTACGGCGTCAAGATGCTGCATACGTCAATGTGCCTGCGGGCCGACAGGCCGTTGCCTCCTGGGATTTTTGAACAGTCAGTTTTTCGGAGCCACACGCAATGTCGGGACCAGCCCCGCACAACTCCATACGGCTCTGCCGATCGAAGTGGGACCGGCCCCGCGAGGCCGTACGGCTCAAGCGACCATGTTAGGTCGCGCTCGCCACAAGCAGTCACATACTGGTGGCACAGGCCCTTAAGACTCCACCTGAAAATTAGTGGTACAGTGATACATGTTGGGGCAGTTCACTTTTAATGCGCATTTTAAGTCAGCTGTCATTTTAGACAATAGGCAATAGGTGCAGGAGTAGGCCGTTTGGCCCTTGGAGCCAACACCGCCATTCAATGTGATCATGGCTGATCATCCCCAATCAGTACCCCGTTCCTGCCTTCTCCCCATATCCACTGACTCCGCTATTTTTAAGAGCCCTATCTAGCTCTCTCTTGAAAGCATCCAGAGAACCAGCCTCCACCTCTTTTTCAAGGAAATTAAATTTTGAATATATTTCATTTATCGCTTCGGCTTAAAGTTTCATTTTGAACAGAACTTAAACATTTTGACAACACAACCACAGCTCTTCATGACTCTACGGCTTTGAAACAGTGCTTATTATATAGATGAGATAGTACCAGTGTGAGTGAACTCAGCACTAATGCCTGATGGTAATGTGGTTGGCAACAGGAACTGTTCTGAGGCAGATTGAAGATTTGCAGCAATAATCTTTTACAGCTGATAAGGGATGTTAAATCGTTTTTAATGCATTTTGATCAATGCCAAAATTTGGCCGCGTTTTCAGTCAACATTAGAAAAGGAATCCCCCACCATGCCCCCTTGTCGAGGGAGCTTACTATTGAGACTCTGCTGACAGGTGTGCCCACATAAAAGTAAATTAGGGTTGCTATCAACGTGCAGTTTCATATTGCGTGCACCAAATATCTGATGTCAAGTTGGGAAAAGGGGAAGTACAACGAGAGCTGGAGGCACTTGTTCATCAGTCACTGAAAGTAAGCATGCAGATACAGCAGGCAGTGAAGAAAGCTAATGGCATGTTGGTCTTCATAACAAGAGGAGTTGAGTATAGGAGCAAAGAGGTTCTTCTGCAGTTGTGCAGAGCCCTGGTGAGACCACACCTGGAGTATTGTGTGCAGTTTTGGTCTCCAAATTTGGGGAAGGACATTCGTGCTGTTGAGGGAGTGCAGCGTAGGTTCACGAGGTTAGTTCCCGGGATGGCGGGACTGTCATATGTTGAGAGAATGGAGCGACTGTGCTTGTAAACACTGGAATTTAGAAGGATGAGAGGGGATCTTATTGAGACATATAAGATTATTAAGCGATTGAACACGCTTGAGGCAGGAAACATGTTCCCAATGATGGGGGAGTCCAGAACCAGGGGCCACAATTTTAGAATAAGGGGTAAGCCATTTAGAACAGAGATGAGGAAAAACTTTTTCACCCAGAGAGTTGTGAATCTGTGGAATTCTCTGCCTCAGCCTGCACCATCACACACCTTCTCTTTGGTTCACCCCTCCTCCCCCTCCCCATTAACTCTCTCTGCTCTTGCTTAACATTAATTGTTTGTCTGCCGTTTTCCCTTCTGATGAAAGGTCATCAACCTGAAAAATAAACTTAGTTTCACTCTCCACAGCTGCGTAACTTTTTCACGCAAAGGTTTGTTGGTGTATGGAACGAACTGCGTAGTTGAGGCAGGTAGGATCACAAGGTTTAGACAGGTACATGGTTAGAACAGGTTTGGAGGGATATAGGCCAAATGCAGGCAGGCGGGACTGGTGTAGATGGGACATGTTGGCCAGTGTGTGCAAGTAGGGCCAAAGGGCCTGTTTCCATGCTGTAAGACCCTGAGGTTACATAAAGTTACATAAGTTCTAGGAGCAGAATTAGGCCATTTGACCCATCAAGTCTACTCCGTCATTCAATCATGGCTGATCTATCTTATCCCCTCAACCCCATTCTCCTGCCTTCTCCCCATAACCACTGACACCCAAACTCATCAGGAATCGATCAATCTCCAACTTGAAAATATCGATTGACTTAGCCTCCACAGCTGTCTGTGGCAAAGAATAGTAAGATTAAATGAGAACTTACCAGTTCGAAGTTTGATCTGTATTTTATGAGGAGTTACAATGAGGTATTACGTGAAGACCCCGTCCAGCACGCATGCGTGACATTCTTCAAAGCAGCGGTGTGGATTCACAGAAAAAAAACACAACGATTGAAATAAATATAGTAAAGAAAAAATAAGAACTAAATTACCAGTTGATCTGTATAATAGAGGGTGGGAGCGGAGGGCACGTAATCCCACATCGTAACTCCTCATAAAATACAGATCAAACTTTGAACTGGTAAGTTCTCATTTAATCTTACTATTTTATTTCGGAGTCACGATGAATCCGAACCGTGTACCAGCTCATGCTTCACTCACTGTCTGAAGACCTTAGAGGGAGGAAGTATGTTATCACAATCAACAATAACCTGTTTGTGAACAAAAAAAGTTTATTAATGACAACAAAAAACAGAGAGCTCCCCCGGGCTTAAATTAAACATTATCTGCAGACTCTAAAATTCTGTCTGCAAATGTAGCAGGTTCCGCCAGCGGCTTATTATAAAACCTTTGGAAAGTTCTTTCCGAGGACAATCCTGCTCTTGCCAGAATATCGTCCATAGGCACGTCCATTCGCCTAGCCGCCGACGTAGATGCAGCCCTGGTGGAGTGAGATTTGTAAACATTAGTATTGACTCCCGCGGACTTAAGCACCTGCTTGAGCCACCTTGAAATGGTTTTGCTCGTCACCTGACCATGAGGCATCTTGTGGCTTATCCATAAGGCTTTTTCTCTCCCTCTTATGTTGTATGTTGTATCTATGTAATTGGCGAGATGGGTCTTGGCATACAGCTGTGGGTCAGATGAATATGCCCGGAACTCCATGACTGGAGGCGTGGTACCTGGTCTAGTTTGTTTGACCAGTCCCTGAATATGGAATGTGAAACAGTCCAATGACTCTGTCATGCTGTCCAGCCTCAGAAGGTGGAGGGACTGTACCCTTTGAGCTGATACTAGTGCCATGAGCATGATGGATTTCAGAGTAAGTTGTTTCAGCGTGAGTGCCCTGGGTGGTGGCTGTCCCCTAAGGTACGTCAGCACAATGCTGACATCCCAGATCTGAGTGTACCTTGGTCTGGGGGAATTAGTGTTAAAAATGCCCCTCATGATTTTGACCACTAGTGGATGGGACCCCAAAGCCAGTTGTCCTGCTGCTGGAACCAAATAAACTGACAACACACTCCTGGCTGTATTGATGGCGCTGTAGCTGTAGTGTAGGTAGTTCCTGTTTTGGAGCAATACCGTTCCCATTTTCTTATGTTGGTCAGATATTGTCTCCTGGTGGACTCCCGGTGGGATGCGGTCATCATGTTGATGGCGTCCTCAGACAGTCCCAGGCCCAGTAGAGGTCTTTTTAGAATCTGCAAGCCAGGAGATTGACTCTGTCATGGCACGGGTGACTAATGCCTGACACTGGGTGGATTAATAATTCTGGACTGATGGGGAATTCCAACGGTGTTTCGACAGCCATGTCGAGGGCCACTGGGAACCAATGCTGTGTGGGCCAGTCGGGTATTATCAAGATTCCTGTAGCGGAATCCAATTGAATCTTGCGTAATACCCGACTGATGAGGCAGAAGGGAGGAAAAGGATAAAAGAACATTTTTTCCCAATGCAGCGTGAATGTATCAACTGCTGCTGCCTCAGTGTCTGGTTCCCAAGCGACATACGTTGGTACCTGGTGATTCAGCCTAGATGCAAATAGATTGATATCTGGTGTGCCATATTGCTTTGTAATTTCAGCAAACACTTTGGGATTTAACATCCATTCGATGTTATCGTTACATTTGCGTGACCTGGTGTCTGCCACTGTATTTTGCTTACCTGGTAGGTAAGTTGCTGATAACCAAATATGTCTTTCGACACACCATTGCCAGATTAGGTTGACCAAATTGTCACACGACTTTACACCACCCATGTGGTTGATATAAGCCACCACCGTGGTATTATCTAATTACAACCGGACATGTGCATGATGCGTATTAGATGAATATGCTTTTAACCATAAAACGCACCCAACATTTCTAAGTAGTTGATACCCCGTGCTGTTGGCAAGATGATTCAGAGTTAGTCCATCTGCCCCCTGTGCTGGATTGCATGTTAGTTGCTCCCCAGCCCAAAGAACTGGTATCCTTCGGCAGAGTTACAATCATGCGAACAGTGTCAATCGTAAATCCAAGATAGTCCATGGTAGTGGACGGTGTAAAATTGGATTTATCTGGATGTATGAAAACCCCAAAGTGTCAAACAAACGTTTGGTGGCTGCTATTGCCAAAATAGCTGTCTCCAAGGTTTTCCCTACTATTAAAATGTCATCTAAGTACGCCATGACTATATGCTTTTGTTTCCTCAATAATGCCAAAGCAGGTTTTAAGATTTTAGTGAATAACCTTGGAGCGGAGGTTAGCCCATTTGGTAAGGCTTTAAATTGCCATAGCTGTTTCATCCAGGTAAACTTTAAGTATTTACGATGTTCCTTGTGTATGGGTACTGAGTAGTAGGCATCTTTGAAATCAATGCTTGCTAGAAAGTAACCTCTAGAAATCAATAGTCTGGCTGTTTCAAAAGTTTCCATCTTGAAATGTATATACTTAACAGACTCGTTTAAAGTAGTTAAGTCAATGATGATGCGACATCCACCATCTTTTTTAGTTGTAGTGAAAATATTAGACACAAATTCCAACGGTTCACGTTTAGTTCTTTCAATCACACCTTTTGCTAGTAGCCTCATCAGTTCAGCTTGACCCTCTTGTTTTTCTTTGACTGAGACGGTGAATACCCTTTGGTGTATGCTGAACTGGCGGCATGTTCCTGAGTACATATTTGTCATTAGTGATAGACTCCCATGCAATCTCCCCCCTGTTAGTATAGTGCCCCCACTGCTCATATGTTGAGAGGAACCAGACCCACCTACCTGCATGGTTACTGGTGCTTCTTCTGCCTCTTTGCTGGACGATGAGGTGTCTGCTGGGCTGTAGAGGGCTGCTGTTGATGTTGATGTTGATGTTGTTGGGGGGGTGGCGCACTTTCCATGGGGTCCGCCCTGGGCCCTGGCCTAAAAAAGGCTTACGGGGAATGGTTGCGGACCCCGAGCTTTCACCAGTCCCACATGGTAGTCGACGACTGGTGGACGCCGTGGGGTACTGCCGCCTGGGTTTGTTAGGTCTGCTCGGTCCCAAACCTGCCCTCACAAGACCAAAGGTCTTGGACTCTTCCTCCAGGTCTTTCACCTTTTTCGGAAGGTCCTTTCCAAAGAGCAGAATTGGAGGTTCTGAAGCCGGTGTTTTGCAAAGTCCTGCAAACTTAGGGTTGAGGGCAGGCTTGATGATTTCCTTCCGTAAATTGTTTATAGAAACATAGAACATAGAAATTAGGTGCAGGAGCAGGCCATTCGGCCCTTCGAGCCTGCACCGCCATTCAATATGATCATGGCTGATCATCCAACTTCAGTATCCTGTACCTGCCTTCTCTCCATACCCCCTGATCCCTTCAGCCACAAGGGCCACATCCAACTCCCTCTTAAATATGGCCAACGAACTGGCCTCAACTACCTTCTGTGGCAGAGAATTCCACAGATTCACCGCTCTCTGTGTGAAAAAACGATTTTCTCATCTCGGTCCTAAAAGACTTCCCCTTATCCTTAAACTGTGACCCCTTGTCCTGGACTTCCCCAACATCGGGAACAATCTTCCTGCATCTAGCCTGTCCAACCCCTTAAGAATTTTGTAAGTCTCTATGAGATCACCCTCAATCTTCTAAATTCCAGCGAGTACAAGCCAAGTCTATCCAGTCTTTCTTCATATGGAAGTCGTGCCATCCCAGGAATCAGTCTGGTGAACCTTCTCTGTACTCCTCTATGGCAAGAATGTCTTTCCTCAGATTAGGAGACCAAAACTCTGCGCAATACTCCAGGTGTGGCCTCACAAGACCCTGTACAACTGCAGTAGAACCTCCCTGTTCTTGTACTCAAATCCTTTTGCTTGAATGCCAACATACCATTCGCTTTCTTCACAGCCAGCTGCCGCACCTACGTGCCTACTTTCAATGACTGGTGTACCATGACATCCAGGTCTTGCTCATCTCCCCTTTTCCTAATCGGTCACCATTCAAATAATAGTCTACCTTCCTGTTTTTGCCACCAAAGTGGATAACCTCACATTTATCCACATTATACTGCATCTGCCATGCATTTGCCCACTCACCCAGTCTATCCAAGTCATCTTGCAGCCTCCTAGCATCCTCCTCACAGCTAACACTGCTTCGTGTCATCCGCAAACTACGAGATGTTGCACTGATTTAATTCCCTCGTCCAAATCATTAATGTATATTGTAAATAGCTGGGGATTTCTTCCCAGCACTTTGTCCGTCTGAGCCTTGCTGCACCCCACTAGTCACTGTCTGCCATCCTGAAAAGGACCCTTCTCACTCCTACTAGCTTTGCTTCCTGTCTGCCAGCCAGTTTCTCTATCCACATCAATACCGAACCACCAATTACCGGTGTGCTTTAAGTTTGTATACCAATCTCTTGTGTGGGACCTTGTCGAAAGCCTTACTGAAAGTCCAGATATAACACATACCACTGCAAATGTTCTCCCTTCTCCACTCTACTAGTTACATCCTCAAAAAATTCAGAGTATAAGGCTGATTCGTCAGACTGGAGTATGATAGCAAATTACCCCCTTCAGTTAGTAAATGCCAGGGGATGCTGACATTTTGTCCAATTGATTTCACCACTGGAGATTAGTATACAAAACTTAAATTGGCAAACCAAATGCGCTACCGCAGGGCTACCGCATCTGGGACCCCAGCTATTTACAATATTATTAATGATCTGGATGAGGGAATTGAAAGGCAATATCTCCAAGTTTGCGGATGACACTAAGCTGGGGGCAGTGTTCGCTGTGAGGGGATCTTTAATAATTGAGGCTGGATAGTGGGTGATTGGGCTGGCAGATGCAGTATTAATGTGGATAAATGTTGAGTTTTCCCCGATTAGGAAAAGGGGAGATGCAGCGAGACATGGTACAACCACATTGAAAGTAGGCATGCATGTTAGTGAAAAAAGCGAATGGTATGTTAGCTTTCACAAATGGATTTGAGTACAGGACAGGGAGGTTCTACTTCAGTTGTAAGGGTCTTGGTGAGACCACACCCGTTTTGAGGAAGGACATTATTGCCTAGAGGGAGTGCAGAGAAGGTCCCTCACCAGACTGGGATGTCCTTTTTAAAAAGACTGGGGGTAGCTACTAGATGCTCCGATGTTGGGGAATCCTCTTAAGGACAACTTTCCAGAATCTTCACACAGAGAGTGGTGAGTCTCTGGAACTCTTGAGGGTAGTTGAGGCCAGTTCATTTATCACTCTGGAGAGAGGCAGGCATACTGATCAGCCATGCATATTGGCGGTCTGAATGAATGGCCTACTCCTGCAACCCTTAAGTACCCTGGAATGCAGCCTATCTGGCCCTGGGGATTTATCGGCCTTTAATCCATTCAATTTACCTAACACCACTTTCGGCTAACCTGGATTTCACTCATTTCCTCCATCTCATTTGACCCGCGATCCCCTGCTATTTCTGGCAAATTATTTATGTCTTCCTTAGTGAAGACAGAACCAAAGTAGTTATTCAATTGGTCTGCCATGTCCTTGTTCCCCATGATCAATTCACCCGTTTCTGACTGCAAGGGACCTACATTTGTTTTAACTAATCTTTTGCGCTTCACATATCGATAAAAACTTTTGCAGTCAGTTTTTATGTTTCCTGCCAGTTTTCTGTCATACTCCATTTTTCCTTTCCTAATTAAGCCACTTTGTCCTCCTCTGTTGGTCTCTGAATTTCTCCCAGTCCCCTGGTATGCTGCTTTTTCTGGCTAAATTGTACGCTTCATCTTTTTCTTTTATACTATCTGCTGTGCACCACTCAATATGAGATACTATCTCGTATTGAGTGGTGCACAGCAGAGCTAATGTATCTTGCTGATTAGTGGTAATGACCACACCATCTATGGACCGAGCATATGATGTAATTCCTGCTGTCAGGAGTTTTAGGGTTTTCTGGAGCTTCAACTCCAGGTTCCTTATGTTCTGCCCCAAATGTCCCCAAATTTGGCTGTTTACAGCTGGTACATTCAATAATGTACAATTATCTGGGGCTGTTCAAGAGTTCAAGAGCCTCATTGACCACCTGTTCTTGTAGGGGTTTTGAGGACAGGTGGTCAATGCTGGCTGCAAGACCGACCCGCGCGTGGAATGGCCACGTAGCGGTTGACCACACCCAGCAGCTCTTCCTGATCCTGTACACCCTGCGTACTCCGGACATCTTCAGCCAGCAACCCCTCTTCTTGACCAGCCCAGACCTGGTCGCCAATGCTGCCTTTGAAAGAAGGTGAAGCAATGGCCAGCACCGTAATGGGCACTGTGGGAGTGCCTGAGCTCCCTTGGCGAGTCTGCTGCTGCTCTCTCAGCAGATCTCGCTGGAGCAATTGCTCCACAAGCCGTTCCATGCGGCTTAGGCGGCTGCCTGTGCCGCTCACGAGCGGTGTGGCATCTTCATCCGAATCGTCAGATACTACCGCCCGGTTCTGGCTGCAGGTACCTCCAGCCCGCTGCTCAGGCTGCACTAGCGGTGCTGGGCTCGGCTCGGTAGTTATACCCGCCGCCTCTTGCCCCCCCTCCAAAGAACATTCCTCAACGGAAGAGGAACGGGAGCGAGCTGCAGATTTCTTCCCTCTGGTCTTGTTCATTCTTCCTGGAACACAAGCAGACCACTGAGAAAAAGACACACGGCCACGGTAAAACTTACCTGTCGGCCCGACTTTTCAATTTGTAGCGGGAGCGCCTTGAACTCCCGTTCGTCGCGGGTGCACTGCATGAACGCTAATGTCACGCATGCGTGCTGGACGGGGTCTTCACGTAGTCACTCACGTGACTCCGAAATAAAATTCCAGATTCACCAGATACTGGAATGTCTCCTCATGTTGAATGTAAAGCCATAGCGGGCAGCACAGTGGCGTAGCGTGTAGAGCAGCGCCAGAGACCGGGTTCTATCCTGACCTCGGATGCTGGTTGTGTGGAGTTTGCACGTTCTCCCTGTGATCGCATGGGTTTCCTCCAGGTGCTCCAGTTTCCTCCCATCCCAAAGACGTGCGGATTTGTAGGTTAATTGGTCTCTGTAAATTGCCCCGAGTGTGTGGGAAGTGGATGAGAAAATGGGATAACATAGGAATAGTGTGAACGGGCGATCGATGGCAGGGTGGAAAGTCAGAAGCTTTACCTCAGGGTGGAAATATCAATAGTGACATTTAAGGGAATTGAAGGATTTCATGCCCATGTTCCTGTCCAAAGGTCTGAAGAAGGGTCTCAACCCAAAACGTCACCCATTCCTTTTCTCCAGAGATGCTGCCTGTCCCGCTGAGTTACTCCAGCATTTTGTAACTATCAAAAGTCTCTGAAACGCCACTATCGCATCTGCCTCGAACGCCAACCCAGCAACGAGTTCTAGGCACTCGCCACCCTCTGTGTAAACAACAAACTTATATGACCCATTCCTTTTAACTTTGTCCCTCCCACTTTAAAGCAATGTCTTCTAGTCTGTGATATTTCCATCGTAAAAGGGTATCGCTGTTCTATGTGCAGGTGGGTAAGTGATGGTCTGGGCATCATGTCCAGCACATACATTATGGGCTGAAGGGCCAGTTCGTGTGCTGTACTATGATGTTGAATGCTCCTGATTGAAGGAATGGAAGGAGTATCTCAGCAAGCTGCCCCTCTGCATTAGCCATGCACATTGTAGACGTGAGGGAAATAGATAGGGTGAATGAACAGAGACTTTGTGTAGAAGACAGCACCCGTAGTCAGGATCGAACCCGGGTCTCTGGCACTGTAAAGCAGCAACTCTACTGTGCGCCACCGTGCACCTACCAGGTTGGGGAATCGACAACCAGAGGACAGATGTTTAGGGTGATAGGGGAACGATTTAATAGGAACCCAAGGGGCAACTTTCTCACACAGAGGGTGGTGGGTATATGTATGCCAGCGGAGGTAGTTGAGGCCAGTACAATAACAACATTTAATAGACGCCGGGATGTAAGAAGGAACTGCAGATGCTGGTTTACATTGAAGATGGACACAAAAAGATGGAGTAACTCAGCGGGTCAGGCAGCATCTCTGGAGAAAGGAGGGGATAGGTGACGTTCTGGGTCTTACTGGGATAGGGACATGAAAAGGAAAGGTTTTGTGGGCAGGTGGGACTAGTGTAGATGGGGCATGTTGGTCAGCATGGGCATGTTGTGCCGGAGTGCCTGTCTCCGTGCTGTATGACTCCATGACTTTGAGAGGCGCATGATAAGCCCTAGACAGGCCTCCCATTGTCAGCAGAGTGCCCCCTCACACCGTGAGAGCAACAAGCTACTGCGGTGTCTTAACTCTAAAGGGCCTGTCCCACTTACGTGTCCTTGGCATGCAAATTACGCGACCTCGTCGTCGCGTTGAGGCGCACGGGCATCTCGGGGCCGGTCCCGGTCCTACTGAGAAGCGCAGAGGGGTAAATAGTTGTGCGAGACACCGAAGTTTTTGTAACGAACAAAATCTTCGCGCGCCAACGACCTGTCGCGTAACTGACAGCCAAAGTGGGATAGGCCGAGACCCTGGCATGACGCAACGTCTCACCTCCAACAGCAGCAGAAGCAGGAAAACGATCGCCGAGCTCGGCCTGGGGCTCACGGCCGTAATTAGCGTGCCAAGGACACGTAAGTGGGACGGGGGCATAACTTGTGGTGAGCACAGCGTTCATGTTTGTGTAGCACGGGCAGAATTGGGTGTATTGTGGGTATTGACTTAGTGCAGCCCTGTGTCTCTGGTCAGACTCACTGACACAGATTGGGCATGGAAGTGCCCCCTCCAGCATGGCCATTGGCATTGCTCTACCCAGAAGTGTGTGCCTGCTCGATCTACACCAAGTAAAATTGAATCCCGCCTGCCTGAATGGAGCCTGAACAACAAGGCTTTGTGACTGCGTTTGCCACAGGAAGGATATAATTAAAATGGGAAGACAGAAAGCAGCGAAAGAATCAGCGGGTGTCACGGTGGTGCAGCGGTAGAGTTGCTGCCGAACAGCGAATGCAGCGCCGGAGACCCGGGTTCAATCCTGACTGCTGTCTGTACGGAGTGTGTACGTTTTCTCCCGTGATCCGCGTGGGTTTTCTCCGAGATCTTCGGTTTCCTCCCACACTCCAAAGACGTACAGGTTTGTAGGTTAATTGGCTTGGTAAAAATAAAAATTGTCCCTAGTGTGTGTAGGATCGTGTTAATGTGCGGGGATCGCTGGTTGGCTCTGGCTCGGTGGGTCAAATAAACTTAAGGTTTCCTCCCACACTCCAAAGACGTACAGGTTTGTAGGTTAATTGGCTTCGGTAAAATTGTAAATTGTCCCTAGTGTGTGTGTAGGGCAGTGGTAGTGTACGGGGATCGCTGGTCGGCGCGGACTTGGTGGGTCAAGGGCCTGTTTCCGTGCTGTATCGCTAAACTAAACTAAACTAAACTAAACTACGATTGACTATGTTTTGGCCAGTCCACCTTTGTGAACAGCTAATTTATAAAACAGAATCAAGTCTTTCTGCAACTTTTGAAAGATTGCATTCGTTAACAAAGGGTGAATTTGTTTAGTCAAGACGTTTGATTTTGATTTAGGAACATATTGATAATTGGAATTCATTTCGACAATGCAAAATATTGAGGATTTTTAAAACAAAATCCTGATTTGTAGGCCTTGCATGGTGAAATATTTAAAATGATAGAATGCAGCTGACTTCTGGGGTCAACGACTTTGTTGAGTGGCGTCGGCTGAATCACCTGCAGACCAACACTGACAAGACTAAGGAGCTAGTGCTGGACTTTAGGAGGAGAGGAACACCCCTGTCCCCTATCTCCATCAATGGTGTGGATGTGCAGTTTACCAAGGAGTACAAATACCTTGGAGTGGGCCTGGACAGTAAACTGGACTGGTCCAGGAACGCTGAGGGCTTGTACAAGAAGGGACAGAGCCGGCTGTACTTTTTGAGACGGCTCCATTCCTTCAATGTCTGCAGTAAGATGCTGCAGATGTTCTACCAATCAGTGGTAGCCAGTGCCATCTTCCTCGCTACCATGTGCTGGAGTGGCTGGGCGAAGGCTGCGGATGCCAATGGGGTTTACGAGCTCATCAGGAAGGCTGGCTCCGTCCTGGGGCGGAGTTGGATGCATGGGAGGTGGTCTTGGAGGGGAGGATGCTCCTCAAACTGCAGAGCATCCTGGACAATACACCTCACCCCCTCCGTGACACACTCAACCTGAGGAGCACCTTCAGCAACTGACGGGTTCCACCAAGATGCAGCACAGAACGCCACAACAGATCCTTCTTCTCTGTGGCTATCAAACTCTACAACTCCTCCCCCTTCTGTCGTAGATAGACTGAGACTGACCCCCCCCCCCCCCCCACCCCCACCCATCTCCCCAATCTTTGCACATCCCCAATCCTTTCCACTCGTCACTTTAATTTCATGTTTCATTTATTTTGTGGCAGATCAATTTCCCTCCTGGGATAAATAAAGTTCTATCATATCTGTTCCCAAAGCAGGAATACAATCCTGTCATGACACAGGTGAACATTCTTTGTTGAACTCCTCAGCAGTGGACTGTAGTCCGTATAAGTGGTGAGGACTTTCTATAACACAGACTTAAAGAATTCACTAAAGGACACAGAATGCTGGAGAAACTCAGTGGGTCATGCAGCATCTCTGGAGCACATGGATAGTTGACGTTTCAAGTCAAGACCCTTTTCGTTTAGTTTAGAGATGCAGTGTGGAAACAAGCCCTTCGGCCCATCGAGTCCGCACCAACCAGTGATCCCCGCACATTAACACTGTCCTGCACCCACTAGGGACAATTTACACTTACACCAAACCAATTAACCTGTGCGTCTTTGGAGTGTGGGAGGAAATCGAAAACCTCGGAGAAAACCCACTGTGGTCCCGGGGTGAACGTACAAACTCCGTAAAGACAGCACCCGTAGTCAGGATCGAACTCGAACAAGCGCTGTAAGGCAGCAACTCTACCGCTGCGCCACGTGCCACCCTTCTTCAAACCAATCAAATTGAAGAAGGGTCTTGACTTGAAACATCACCTATCCAAGTTCTCCAACTTTGTGTCCTTTTGTGTATTAACCAGCATCTGCACGTTCCTACACAGAGAATTCACAGTCTATTTGAAGAATACATGATTCTACTGTAGGATTCACCTGGCTCATGACAGGATTGTATTCCTTCTGTATTATTTAACTGGATTTCATTCTTTGCATTGAAATGTAAGGAATATTTATGGGTATATTTCAAAGATTGAAAAGGTTCCGGAGAGAACCCATGTTGGTCGGCGTGGGCAAGTTGGGCTGAAGGGTCTGTTTCCACGCTGTATGACTCTGACACTATGACGCTGAGATGTTGAAGATGCAATTTCAGGACTTGTTTAAATACCTGCAAATGACGGAGGGTTTCTGCTCTTCTTGCTTCTACCACCAGGTGGCACCTTCTTCCTACTTTATAAACCTACGGGCACTTTTGAACCAGCACATTTCTTAGTGCCCGGCAGCATCTGGTTTTGTTTGTGGCATGGCTATAAAATGATGAGACGAGTACTTTTATATACAGGAAATTGATAAGAACAATTGAATATAACAGTTTAAAGTTTTCTTTTGGTCTTTCACCTACCTCCTCTTCATTTTTACTGCTTTAATCTAATCCATGTCCTTTAGAGATACAGCGTGGAAACAGGCCCTTCTGCCCACCGAGTCCTTGCTGACCAGCGATCGCTAGTTCGCTAGTACACTAGTTCTCTCCTACACACTGGGGACAATTTACAGAGGCTAATTAACCTACAAACCTGTCTTGGGAGTGTGGGAGGAAACCGGAGGGCCCGGAGAAAACCCACATGGTCTCAGGCAGGACGTGCAAACTTCGTACAGACAGCACCCTCAGTCAGGATTGAATGCGGGTCTCTGGCGCTGTAATGCAAAGAATGAAAACCATTTGAATATTACCGTATAATCATCCATTTGTCAAATAGACTGTGAATTCTCTGTGTAGGAACGGCAGATGCTGGCTCATACACAAAAGGTCACAAAGTTGGAGAACATGGATAGGTGATGTTTCAAGTCAGGACCCGGAGAAGGCACCCGTCCTGAAACGTCACCTAGCCATGTTCTCCAGAGATGCTGCCTGACCTACTGACTTACTCCAGCACTTTGTGACCTTTTGTGAATCTAACTCTATCGCTGCGCCACCGCGTCCTTCTCCACGTTTACGTGTTGTCAGGTAGCAAAACTGAAAAGCGTGCACAATGGCGAGCTAGATACAGAAGCCTTGGTGGAGAGGTGTCCTCGTGAGGTGTGGGTGATCTAAGCACACGTTTGTTCCTTTGGGTGTCTGACACCCGCAATAGCGTTGCATTTACAATGAACATCGACCAGTACAGTGCAGGAACAGGCCGTCAGGCCCACAATGTCCGCGCCCATTGATGCCGAGTTCAACTGATCTTCTCTGCCTGCCTTTGATTCACATCCCACCATTTCCCGCATGGCCATGTGCCTATCTAAAAGCCTCTTAAACGCCACTATTGTATCTGCCTCCATCACCACCCCTGGCAGCACGTTCCAAGCACCCACCACTGTCTGTGTAAAAAATAACTTTCACTTCCCCCCCCCCGCTCCCCCTAGATCCATGTCCTCCAGTCTTTGACATTTACACCCTGGTGTCAAAGGTTCCGACTGCCTATCCCAGGGGTGGGGAACCTGCGGCCTTAAGGCTGCCTGCGGCCTTCTAGGCCATTAAGTGCGGCCTTTTGAATGAATCCAAATTTTGTAGAACATATACTTTTATTTTTATTATATGTTTTTGTTCGTCTTTTATTATTTTTATTTTAATCTTAAAATGAACGTATTTAAAATACCAAAAAGTAAAAGAAGATTCAACAACATAATCCTAAATCTAATTGAAGTTTATTGGATGCAGCCTTATTAGATTACAGCTAACTTAATGCGGCCTTCCAACATGAAAAGGTTCCCCACCCCTGGTCTATTCTATCATAGTTTTATATATTTCTACCGTATCTCTCAACTTCAACCTCTGACTTCCAGAAAAAACAATCCGTTTGGAGGATCTGGAAATCACCTTGCTCTCACTTTATCTGTACCATCTTGAGCCCGGTCTTTACGAGCCCTTTTTTGTGTAACGTTGTGGTGAAGGATGTTTTAATTGGTGTACAAGCAACTTTTAAGATGTAATGTTGCAGCTGCTGGCTGTTTGACTCATCTCATCTGTGGTTGTCAATAAAGAGTGGCCTGCCTAATTGCACCGTCCAGCACTAGGCCCACAGCCCTGGGGCCCCAGCGTCTCAAGTCCACATAAAAGCACATTTTAAATGTTTCTGGTTTTATCTCCCTATTTTAAATGTTCCTGGTTTTATCGTCCTATCAGGCAGTAAGTCGCAGGCTCTTCCCACCCTCTGGGTGAAGATACATTTCATCATTTCCCTCCAATCACTTTATATATCTTTTTCAATTGAGTTTAGAGGTGCAGCGCGGAAACAGGCCCTTCAGCCCACCTGGTCCGTGCCGTTCACCAATCACCCCGTACACTATCACTATCCTACACACACTAAGGACAATTTACAATTTCACCAGACCAATTAACCTACAAACCTGTGCGTCTTTGGGGTGTGGGAGGAATCCGGAGCACCCGTAGAAAACCCACGTAGGTCACGGGGAGAACGTGCAAACTCCGTGCAGACAGCACCTGTAGTCAGCATCGAACCCGGGTCTCTGGCGCTGTAAGGCAGCAACTCTACCACTGCGCCACCGTGGGGCCCATTTAAAGAACTTTCTTTAAATGTTCACGCCTTTTGTGTGTGAGATCCAAATTTTGACCGCGTGTGCAATGACAGGAGCGGAGAATATTTCTCTCTGTGTGCGTTCAAAAGTTGCAAGAAATGTTCTTCAGCCTAACAGTCCACTAGTTGCATACCAGGGCAAGTGCCTCCGAACAAAGCCCTTCCACTATACCACCCTGCACTCACTAAAACACCCAAGTACATGTGTGTAACGCCTTCACTTCCCAAAACTGAAATGACTCAAAAGTTACCACAACTTTTCTCCTGTGGTCCCACCCCCCACTGACAATCAGACCAGAAATGCAAGGAATTGCAGATGCTGGAACTGCAGAATGCTGGAGGAGCTCAGCGGGTCAGGGAGCGTGTGTGGAGGGGATGCTCGGACAGCGTTTCAGGCCGCAGAATAACATGGCTTGCGTTTCTGCTGTACACGCCAGGAGCTAGGATCGCCTCTGTCCCTCCGGGCAGAAGCAAATTCAAAGGCAGCTTCTTGGGAGTGCGACTAGCGGTGCTCAAAGCTGTGCCCCTGAGGTTGTCTGTCTTCATCCACCCTGGCCACGCTCTCATTTCACTCCTGCTATCGGGCAAGAGGTACAGGAGTCTGGAAACTGTCACCACCAATTTCACGAACAGCTTCTTCCCAACAACCATTAAGCACTACAAACACCAACTAAACTGCAAACTACAAAGTATTATGGTTCCACGAGGGACTTCAACCTTTTGTTTTGCACGGATGTTTTTTTAATTGATTTTTATTGTGTTATCTATGAATACTGCCTCATTTTCTGGCGCAAGTAAGAATGTCATTGTTCTGTTTTCGGTACATATGACAATTGAACACTCTCTTGACCTGACTTGATTCTTGAATCCCTTCGCCCAGTGTTCTTGGTGGTAATAGCCTGGTATTAGTAATGATTATTAATATTTACTAATCAATGGCATTTAATAATCCCATCAACAACTAGAGAACGGTCCTGAGCTTCCATCTACCTCAGACTATCTTTAATCGGACTTTACTGGCCTGCATATGTTGCACTAAACGTTATTCCCTTCACCAAGTATCTGTACACTGTATATGACTGGATTGTAATCATGTATAATCTTTCTGCTGACTGGTTAGCGCGCAACAAAAGCTTTTCACTGTATTTCGGTACACGTGACAATAAACTAAACTAAATTAATAATTCATAAACATAATAAATATAGGCATACAAACGCAGGCAGGTTTTTCAAGACAGGTTCACGAATAGGACAGGTTTAGTGGGCCAAGCTAGGCAGGTGGGACTAGCTGCGACATGTTGGTTGGTGTGGGCAAGTTGGGCCAAACGGCCTGTTTCCACACTGTGATTCTATGACACTATGACTCTATACATTAATAATATACCCCTATGCCATGTTGATCAGGTAGCCTTTGAGGTATTTGACCTTTGGATGCCGCATGGTTATGTTTACCTTAACCAGAAAAGGTGAGTATGTTGCATTGTGTTCAATAGCTAGGCCAGCTATCCCCCTCACCTTTAGTCTGCTGACTGGCCCTGTGATATGTACCTGGCTTTACAACACTCACAGAATGTACAAGTCACAATTTGTTTGATAAAACAAAGGAATCATCTATTTAAATCAATTATTCGGTGGAACACAGCTTTCAAATCTGTTAATTACTGCCATTATTATTGCACAAACCTCATGTCGGCACAGCGGTAGTTGCTGCCTCACAGTGCCAGAGACCCCAGGTTCGATCCTGACCTCGGGGGCTGCCTTTGGTGTTTGCACGTTCTCCCTGTGACCGGGGCGGTTGCCACCCACATCCCAAAGACGTGCGGGTTTGTAGGTTCATCAGCCTCTGTAAAATTATCCCAATGTATCGGGAGAGGATGTGAAGATGGGATAGCATAGAACTAGTGTGAACGGGTGATCGATGGTCAGTGTGCACTCACCGGTTGGACTCTCAGTCTGAAGAATGGTCTCGACCCGAAACATCACATATTACTTTTCTCCGGAGAGGCTGCCTGACCCGCTGAGTTACTCCAGCATTTTTTGTCTATCTTTGGTGGGCCGAAGAGCCTGTTTCCATGCTACAGCACTAAAACTAAACCCTTGCTGACGTGTGGTAGCAAATACTGCCCCAGTTTATCTTTCCTATTAAAAATTATAATTAATAAGCCAAAAGTTATAATTATAAGCCAATAGATCACACAAAGCAAAGTTCAGTGTAAGCATTTCTAGTACCGTTTGGTCTGTCTCATAATTAATGCAACAGCAAATCTGAAAATTATGAATGAACGGAAACAAATTTACTAACAATACCATCGCAACATAATTTTCCTTGGGGGAAAGAAAAGACACAAATTGCTGGTAACTCAGCGGGTCAAGCAGAATTTCCGTAGAACAAGGATAGGCGATGTTTTGGGTTGGGACCTTTCAGACTGGTTTTGTCAGTGGGCGTGTGTTATGTACAATACAGGGGTGCTCCAGTCCTTCCAGCATGTGGACCAGGCAACTGAACCATCTATCAACAACTAGAGAGCAGTCCAGAGCTACTCCCTACCTCACTGGAGACCCTCAGACTATCTTTAATCAGACTTTACCGGACTTTATCTTGCACTAAACGTTATTCCCTTTATCCTGTATCAATGCACTGTAGATGGCTTGATTGTAATCGTGTCTAGTCTTCCCGCTGACTGGTTAGCACGCAACAAAAGCCTTTTGCTGTACCTCAGTACACGTGATAGTAAACTAAACTAAACTAACCAGGCCAGCACAGTGCCACGGCTCACAACGGCAGAGCCCCGGGTGTGATCCTGATCTCAGTTGCTGCCTGTGGAGTTTACACGATCCCCTTGTGACCTGAAGAAGGGATCTAGACCTGAAACGTCACCCATTCCTTCTATCCAGAGACGCTGCCTGACCCGCTGAGTTACCCCAGCATTTTGTGTCATATCTAAACTAAACTAGTCTTTGGACGTTTCCTTTGTTAATTACGCCACGACATGGTGACTGTGCATTTGTGGGTTCTGTAAAAGGACTTGCCTGCGCTGTGCATACGTGATATGAGAGAAGCATTCATGTTGTGTTTTCATTTCCCAGTACGACTACAGCTTCAGAACGGAACAGAGCGCGGCCGCTCGCCTTCCTCCCAGTCCCGCTAAGTGTCAACTGTCCCTGATGTCCTGAAGACTGGTCTCAATGGACCTCTTGCAAATGAAAGGACGGAGAACCTACTGGATCAAGCAGCGCTGTTGGAAGATCTTGCTTTTCTTTACCTTCCACTGAAATAGAATTGGTATACTGGCTAAAACGGGCCGTGTTTCTAGTAATCAGCAGTCTACCTGCAACTTAACCTTTTGTACATGGAGTTTTTGTAGATATAATGTTCAATGTGATCTTTTAATTGCAGATCTTTGGGCCTTGGACACAATGACTATTAAGCAAAGGCTGGATGTTTTTGCTTTCATGAGCCATAGTTTATTTTTTTTTCTCCCATTCATCAGGTTATTTTTGCACACTTCAGAAATCTTTCTGGGTTTTATCATTCTCACAGACTAAGCTGCGTCTAACATATAAGTAGCCATTTCTTTTAAGACATTATGCAAAATTAGTACTTTTTTTAATTGAAGGAAATAAAATTAAGTTTGGAAATATCATGACTTAACTACTTTATTTACCAGCAATCCAAATGTTTGTCCCAGGGTAATATCTAACATTATGACCTACATCATGTAGCAAAGTCATTAAATATTTGTTCATACCAGCCAGGGAACTGGAGAGTCACTGGTTTTAGTTATCTTGCAATGTGCCATATTACTTTTGTAAACATTCTAAAACAGCTTCATTTATGTCGCCCTCTTTAATCATCGTCTGTTTTATTGTTTCTTCCCCTGAAAAATTACCCGATTTTTTCCTCGTCTCTCTCCCCCTCCCTCTCCCTCTCTCTCCCCCTCTCCCTCTCCCTCCCCCTCTCCCTCTCTCTCCCCCTCTCCCTCTCCCTCTCCCCTCTCGCCCTCTCTCTCCCCCTCCCCCCCTCCCTCTCTCCCTCTCCTCTCCTCTCCCTCTCCCTCTCCCTCTCCCTCTCCCTCTCCCTCTCCCTCTCTCCCCTCCCCCTCCTCTCCCTCCCCTCCCCTCCCCTCCTCCCTCCCCGCTCTCCCTCCCCCTCTCCCTCCCTCCCCTCCCTCCCCCTCTCCTCTCCCCTCCCCCTCTCCCTCTCCCTCCCCCTCTCCCTCCCCCTCTCCCTCTCTCCCCCCCCTCTCCCTATCTCCCTCCCCCCCTCTCCCTCCCCCTCTCCCTCCCCCTCTCCCTCTCCCTCTCCCTCTCTCTCTCCCTCCCCCCCCCCCTCTCCCTCTCCCTCTCCCTCTCACACAGAGTTAAACAGCTTGTAACAGAAATTGGAATGGGACACAATTTCAGTGGGGTCATAGATGCCATGTTAAAATTAATTTCTTCCCGTTCTTTTTCCACCCCCAATCTCCATCTGATGGCGAAGCTTTTCTGTTGAGCTTCTCAGCACCGGCAGCAAAACGTTCCAGCCCGTAAATTCTTTTACCACACTTTTTAAAAAATGTTGTTTTTGAAAAATAAAAACAGTATTAGTTACGTCGTAGTCAGTAATTGCAAATTAAAACAGGCCTTCCTTACTGATTCTTTATCAACATGGGGCATTTGTGCTATCTTAATGATTTATTTGCCTGTAATCTTTCTACACTTGCGTAAGGTATGATTCTGTGATTGTATTCTGAGTGAAATGTTTTGGTTTGTCAAATGCACTGATTTGCTTTGCACTGTGATTTTGTTTTTAAAGATGTTTTTGGGCTCTTTTTAACGTGGATTGGGTTTTGTTTCAAAACTCCTCATTCTCATTGTCCTCAACATGTCTGTGATTCTAGACGAACGCCGCGTAAACCTTGTGTAACACTGTAAAGGCTTGTAAAGTGTCGGCTATTATTTAACGGCAGTGCCCCGTTTTGCCGGCCCCCGCGGCTCGCTGGCCGCCTCCTCTAAGGCTGTGTATCTCATCCCAGATATCGTCAGCGTTCAGTCCGGAGTGTGCGGCAGACTCCAGAATGCAGTGTCTCCGTGGATGGAGCTGAGGGGCAAAGCAAGCGCTCACTGGCTGCGTCATACGCCTAAAGCGCAGCAGTTGCGCATGGACATTTTCCTTTTGTTCCCCACCCCAACTTTATAATTTCCAGTGCAAAACAAATGCTGCCTACTGTCGGCTAGGGCTTGTGAGATGGACTGAATAATCGTCAGTGTTATAGAATTGCATGCCTGTCCTGTATGTGGGAAAACATGTCAAGCTTAGTACCTCAAAACCCGTGGCGTCAAACACCCGTGGTGTTCCGACTCGACACGGGTTACTTGAGCTTTCAAAGCGTTGGAAGAGTTGATTTTCAAATACTGCATGAGATGCGTGTGTAACTCTTTAGTCTAAGAAAGTGGAATCGTTTTTTTCCCCCCTCCATCGAGATTATGTCATTATTTCTGTCAAAGAATTGCAAGTTATTTTCAATTCGTGTCGACTGCATTTAAATATGCGGTGGAGCTGAATGATATTAAGATAGCCTGGTACTTAAGAATGAGCCTTTGCCTGAAGCAGGGCCAAGTGTGGCCAGCTATCTTCACTTCACTCATTTATATTTTGGTGTCAGTAAAACACTGATGACATTCGTCATTTAAAGTTTAGAACTTCCACCCGAGTATTACAAATCTTTTGGCAAAAATGGAAAAACGTTTAACTTTCCTTATGGTGTTTCATTTTTAATTATGTTGGAGATTTAAACCACTGTTCTAAAATACTTAGAAATAAAATCTTACTGTATTTATCGTAAACCTGTTTCTTGTACCCATGAAGGAAGGTTTATAATTTGGTTTATTGCGCCTGTATTAATGTAACTTGTTAAATAAAATTTCCATTTTAACTGGTGTCTCATTTTCCCTCGCTATTCTATTTTTTGAAATAATTCATTCATAAACCATCGCGCACGGTAGAGCAGCTGGTGGACCGCTGCCTCACACGGTCAGCGACCCGAGTTCCATCCTGACCTTGGGTGCTGCCTTTGTGGAGTTTGCACGTTCTTCCCTGTGACTGCGTGGGTTTCCTTCATACGCTCTGGTTTCCACCCACCTCTCAAAGACGTGGGTGTTTGTGGATTAACTGGCCCTCTGTAAATTGCCCTAAATGTATACATAAATACATAGAAAATAGATGCAGGAGGAGGCCATTCGGCCCTTCAAGCCAGCACCGCCATTCATTGTGATCATGGCTGATCGTCCCCAATCAATACCCCATGCCTGCCTTCTCCCCATATCCCTAGATTCCTCTAGCCCCGAGAGCTCTATCTAACTCAGGTATAGGAAGAAGATAAGCAAGCGGGATAACATAGAACTTGTGTGAATGGGTGATCAGGGTCAGCATGCACTCTGTGGGCTGAAGGGCCTGAGTCTGTGCTGTAAATACTCAACATTCCAACAACCCTATGAGCACCTGTTGGTTTGCCATTGTTGTGACTTCAAAAAATGAAACGGATGCCCTGTTTACCAGAGATGGGATCAAAAAGCTGGAGTAAATCAGCGGGTTGTGCAGTATCTCTGGAGAAAATGGACAGGTGACGTGTTGGTCGGGACCCTTCTTCAGACCTATTTACCAGATTTTGTTTGCTGACCAAAGAACGTTGGCCCAACGTGAGAAGTGAATCCCCCTGTTGTTGGGTAACCGCCTGTATAAGTAGAAAGGGGCCAGGTTTATTGCATCATTTAAGTCCAGCGCATCTATCATTTCAACACTCTTCTGTACCAGAGCAAAGCAGCAGATGGAACATGGAACAGTACAGCATAGGAACAGGCCATTCGGCCCACTATGTCTGTGGTGGACATGACACCAACTGACACCAATCTCCTCTGCCTGCACATAATCCATTAATCTCCATTCCATGCACACCCATGAGCCTATCTAAAAGCATCTCCAATGGTACTAATATATCTGCCTCCCCTGACCCACCCCTGGCAGCACGTTCCAGTCACCTGCCACGCTCTGTGTAAACAAAAACCTGCCGCACATATCTCCTTTAAACTTTGCCCTTAAAGCTATGCCCTCTCGTCTTTGACATTGCCACTCTGAGGATAAGGCTCTGACTGTCTACCCTATCTATTCCTCTCATCATTTTATATACTTCTACCGAGGTCTCCCTCACCCTCCAACTCTACAGAGAAAACAATCCAATCTCTCCTTTAATGCTAATTCTAATCCAGGCAGCATTCTGGTAACCCTCCTCTGCACCCTCTCCAAAGCTTCCACATTCCTTCCTGTAATGTGATGACCAGAACTGCACGCAATACTCCAGGTGCGACGTAGGCAAGGTCCTATAAAACTGCAACATGACTTCCCGACTCTTACACTCAACGGCCGTACCGATATCATCTGCCTTAGCCACAAAAATGTTGGAGTAACTCCGCGGGTCAGGCAGTATCTCTGGAGAACGTGGACCCAGAGACGCTGCCTGACCCGCTGAATTACTCCGGCATTTTGTGTTTGGTGTCTTCGATGTAAACCAGCATCTGCAGTTCCTTCCTACACATCCCACCCGCTTTCCTTATTCTGCCCTTATCTTCCACTGTGGCACTAAAAAAAGTCTCAACACTGAATTTTGAGAGAAGTTTGTGATCTGAGAATATATTGCAATTGGAGCTGATGATTATATTTCACGTGGGGATTCCGTAATATTGTTCTCGTTCAATGCATGGTATCTTGGGCACATCAACAAGTGACAGAGAATCCTATTTTTGGAAGAACCAAAGAGAGAGCTCAATTAAATTTGCATTTTCTCGAGCAGTGTTACAATAAATACAATTCACACATCACCACTGCCAAAAAATTTGAGATGTGGAATGAAAACTTGCTCTTATGATATTTATGGGAGGAAAAAAAACGAAAGCAACACACCACGAAAAACAACAAATTCTGTCCATTTTTGTCAATGGTCATGTTACGGAAAATCACAATACAGACTGGTTCCTCAGAACATAAACCCGCCATAGCCCAGGGGTGTAATGTAGTATGTCAGCTACATCTTTAGTTTCCTTCTGTTAATCACTGCTCGGCCATTTGGAGTAAGGTTTGGCGGTCGTGGCACGAGTGGGGGACTGATTTGTGAAAATTTGGGGAAAAGAAATGTCTAAACTGTATTCATCAATATGTACAGCCCCCGAAAATGTCGGATGGATTTTCCGCAAGGTTAATGTATTGTTTATATTTGTCATTTGAATAAAGTATATTTTGAAATTTAAAAAAAAAAAGGTCGTGGTCAGGGCAGTTACAATAGTGGCATTTAAGAGGCTTTTGGATAGGCACCAGGATATGCAGGGAATGGGGGGACATGGATTATATGCGGGCAGATTCAGTAAGGGTAAAGGGGCTGTCCCACTGCGGCGAGCTAACCCGCGAGTTAAGAAGAGTGTCTTCGACCTTCAAGCTCAAGGGCACTCGCCTGGAAAACCGCGATCTGGATCGAGCAACTGCGCGCGCACACACAAATACATTGCGAAGGCGGGCGGGTGGGCAGGGAAAGTGGGGGAGCGCTGTCTGAAATTCACAGCCGTGATGAAGAGGAAGGTAAAAGACGGCTGCACAGTAACGGTAAGTCCTTTAGAGAGCGCGGAAGGGAGGGGGGGGAGAAGGAGTGGAGACACTTTTAAGAAGTATAATAAAGTTTAGCGGGCATTTTACCTACCGGTCGGTTTTCCCTGGTCCTGAAAACTCCAATGAGCCAATCAAAATGCCCGGTCAGCGAAGGAGATTGCCTATGGCAGTGAATGGTGAATATTAAAGCAGCCACAATCATCGAGGTTTGGTGTCAGTGGTAGCATGTGTCCAGAAACACTTTGCCCGTGAGATATCGCTGCCTGTGCGTCTTAAATCACTTGCTTCTGTGCTTGTTAAGAAGCCTAATTGTGCTCCAAACTCTGGAGCGTGTTCTACATAGAGAAGGAAAGGACCGTATCGGTTCTTGCATTCCACACCTGACTCTTAAAATCACAATGGAAAATTATGGGAAAGGAAGTTTGCATCCATGTTTGATGTACAAACTGGATTTGAATCGGTTGGAAATATAAATTCACACGACAGGTTTTACATGACTAGTCCATTGCAACGTTTCTGGGCGCAAGTACATATCCTCGGATGTCTTATTTTAAATATGCTTTACAAAGCCCAACAATTTTTGACTCACTGACCACCTGAAATACAGGCACAGTCTCACTGTACTTGAGGACAAAACTCAAAAGACGTCTCGATTTCTTTTTTCGCCAATTTCTTTTTGTGTGGCCTCTCCACAGCGCCAAAGAAGCCAAAACAGAGTATGTGTGACGCAGGAGGCCGTGTGATAGAGTCCACTGCAGGCTGGAACACAGAGCACATTGTGTTTTGTTCCCTCTAATGATTTGTATTTTGAGTTTTGTTTTCTTTTAACTTCTTTGAAAATCTGTTTTTATTTTGTTTCTGGGAGAACTGTTCTGTCATGCCGTAACTCACACAAGCCCTTCCTCCTGTATGAAGAAACGTTCCGTTACTTGTCTGGTTGGATGGAAAAAAACAATGATGATTTACGAAGATATTGTCAGGAGGCCTGAGCCAGAGGGAGGGGTTGGTCAGGCTGGGACTGTGTTGCTCGGACTGTCGGAGGCTGAGGGGGCTGATCTTAGAGCGTAGGCAATCATAGAATATAGAACAGTACAACAGAGAAACAGGCCCTTCGGCCCACAATGTTTGTACCGAACAAAATGCTAATTTAAACTGATCTCATCTGCCTGTACATGATCCATATCTCTCTATTCCTTGCACTTCCACGTGCAGATCTAAAAGGCTCTCAAACATCACTATTGTATCAGCCTCCACCACCATCCCTGGCAATGCGTGCCACACGCCCACCACTCTCTGTGTAAAGAAACTCACCCCCGACATCTCCATTAAACAGTCCCCCCTCTCACCATAAAGCTATGTCCACGAGTGTTGGTCATTTCCACCCAGGTTCTGACTGTCGACCTGGGAGCTTATCCTGAGACTTACTTGACACAACATTGGGGTGACACAGCGGCGCGGCAGGTAGAGCTGCTGCCTCACAGCGCCAGAGACCCGGGTTTGATCCTGACTGTGTGGAGTTTGCACGTTCTCCCCATGGCCAAGTGGGCTTCCTCCCACATCCCAAATACACGCGGCATCATAGGTTATTGCCCTCTGTAAATCGCCCCCCTATATTAGGCCTAGGGCCTGTTTCCGTGCAGTCTGTCTCCATGACTCGATGTGAGGGTTCGTAGGTTAATTGGCCTCCGTACATTGCCCCTCCTGTGGAGGGAGTGGATGAGAAAGTGGGATCTCCTACAACTAGTGTGAACGGGTGATGGATGGTCTGCATGGACCCAGTGGGCCGAAGGGCCTCTATATACTGCCTTGCTGTATCTTCTCCAAACTAAACTAAACTAAACAATGAGTTTTAATGACATTGGAACATGCAAGGTTTAGGGATTAAAACTGTCCCAGATAGATATGCAGTCTATCAGTATAAAGGGACAGACAGGTGGTCTTGCAATGTATGTGAAATGTGACAAATCTTTAACCCAGGTTCTGGTTACTAGTCCTGTTGTTTTGTTGCCTGCATCCCAATACAGCTTATAAAATGCCCCATCTCCATTGCCCCATCTTACCTCCTTCATCTCAGTTAAGACCGAGACTAAAACTGGAGGCTCAATGATGGAATGGGGCAATTCTGCAGTTGCTTTATCTTCTGTTAACGCTAAACAAAAAATAATATTTTATTACCTCAGTGAAACCACATCCACAACAGAAAGTCCAGTCGCCCAGTGCTCACTCAGAAGATCAGATGTTTCCAGCAGGATTATTATCAGAAGCAGTTAGCATTGTTTTCATCAAAGACCTTTTTTTCACCCAGTTTTATTCCACCAGGGAGATCTTACCTTCCACTACCTGCAACCTCCGGCAACCACCTTCAACTAGCATCGCAACCGGCTTCGACTGAAAAAATACCGATTTTTAGTCGCGGCCAGTTTTGAAATATTTGAAATAATCGGCGGAACATAGAAGAAGCGGAAACCACTTTCAACCATTAGGGAGACTGACAAAAACCTCCGGGAACCGCACGGAAACCTTGGGTGGGGCGCAAAGTCTCCAGAGGTTTCCGTTCAGGTTTCCTAAGTGGGACAGGGGCATTACATCGTGGAAACAGACCCTTCAGTCCAACTTGCCCACACCGACCGACATGCCCCATCTACACCAGTGCCACCTGCCGCATTTGGCCCATATCCCTCTAAACCCGCCCCACCATGTACCTGTCCAAATGTCTTACAAATGTTGTTTTTGTACTTGCCTCAACTACCACCTCTGGCAGCTCGTTCCATGCACCCAGCGCCCTCTGACTGGAGAAAGTTGCCCCTCAGGCTCCTATTAAATCTTTCCCCTCTCGTGAAATTCCTCGTAGGTTGTAAAACACACTTGGTGAATAAAATCTGATTCTGATTCTGATTCTGATTCACCTTAAACTTATATACTCTAGTTCTTGATTCCCCAACTCTGGGTAAAAGAGTCTGAAGATGGGTCGCGAACTGAAACATCACCCATTCCTTCTCTCCAGAGATGCTGCCTGTCCCGCTGAGTTACTCCAGCATTTTGTGTCTATCTTCGGTATAAACCAGCATCTGCAGTTCCTTCTTACACGCCAGTGTGAATTAAGTTTGGTTTAGAGACACAGCATGGAAACAGGCCCTTCGGCCCGCCTGCTCCATGCTGACCTTCAAACACCCGTCCACACTAGTTCAATGATATCCCATTTTCTCATTCACTCCCTACACACTACGGAGGCAAATTAACCTACAAATTAACTGCACGTCTTTGGGTTGTGCAAGGAAACCTGGGCACCCAGAGGGAACCCACACGGTCACAGGGAGAACGTGCAAACTCCGTACGGGCACTACCCGCAGTCATGATCCACCCCGGGTCGCAGATGCTGTAGGGCAGCAACTCCACCGCTACTCCACCCTGCCGCACAATTCTGCGATGCAAGTTCATTGACTGATGGGGGTGGTTTTATACCAGCACGAAAGAATATTTGGGATCTGGCATCCAAAAAGATGCATAGATTACCGGTGCCTACTCCAAAGACACAATTGACCAAATGCGTCGATATTCTGTGTTGGAAATACACTAGCGCAATGATGTGAGTTTTCTCTGGTTTCCCCCCTCATTCCAAAGCCGTGCAGGATTCCAGGTTAGCTGGTTACTGGAAACCTTTCCCCAGTGTAGACTTATGTATGGGATGGTGGGCAGGCTCACGAGAGGGTGTGGGTCAGTAAGCTGGACAGGGCTGCTGGCAGCAGCTCGATGGGCTGTAAGTCATGGGGGAAACATTATTCATGACCCATAAGTGGAAAAAATTAAGTGTGCAACCACTCAACAACGTAGGATTCATTGACAATTTACAATTATGCCAAGCCAATTAGCCTACAAGCCTGGCGTGTGTGGGAGGAAACTGGAGATCCCTGAGAAAACCCACGCAGGTCGCGGGGAGAACGTACAAACTCCAAACAGACAGCGCCCGTAGTCAGGATCGAACCTGGGTCTCTGGCGCTGCAAGGCCGCAACTCTACCGCTGGCCGTATTTGAAGTATTGTGTACAGTTTTGTTCACCCTGCCATTGGAAGGATGTTGTCAAGCTGGAAAGAGAGCAGAGATTCATAAGCATGTTGCCAGGGCTTGAGGGCCTGAGTTTGGGCAGGCAAAGACTTTATTCCTTAGATTATAGGAGGCTGAGGGATGATATAGAGGTGTATAAAAACATTAGCGGAATAGATAGGGTGAATGCAGAGCATTTTACCCAGAAGATAGACACAAAAAGCTGGAGTAACTCAGCGGGACAGGCAGCATCTCTGGAGAGAAGGAATGGGTGACGTTTCGGGTTGAGACCCTTCTTCAGATGAAGGACTTCAACACAAAACGTCACCCACTTCTCTCCAGGAATGCTGCCTGTCCCGCTGAGTTACTCCAGCTTTTTTGTGTCTTAATTCACACAAGGATGTGTGGTCACTGCTGTAAGGAAGAAGGTGGATGTGAATTCAATTTAAAGCAGAGATTGGCAGATTCTTGATTAGTACGGGTGTCAGGGGTTTATGGGGAGAAGGCAGGAGAATGGGGTTAGGGGGGAGAGATAGATCAGCCGTGATTGAATGGCGAGCCCACTTGATCTATGTCATTCATCAATCACCCTAGTTCTATGATACCCCACTTTCTCATTCACTCCCTGCACACCTCGGAGGCCAATTAACCTCCAAACCCGATGGGCTGAATGGCCTAATTCTGCTCCTATGAAATTATGAACAAAATTTGCTGCTCGCATTTGGTTGTGGCTCTAACATTGAAGTGCCGACAAGCTTCTTGTTAGTGTCTCATCGTCCCCTATCTGCTCTCTTCACCCAGTCTGAGACGCCAAGATGGTGCCCAGCACCCTCCATGATCCTGAGCTCTTCCCCCACAATGCACCCGCATCACGCCAAACGTTGCACTCTGCGTGTTATGGGCCTGTCCCACTTAGGTGACTGCAGGAGACTATATAGTCGCCACATGGTCGTCACGTGTTCGCGGGTGGTTGCCGGGGAGTCGCCTTCATGGTCGCGAGGAGTTCCCGCATTCTGGGAACTAGTCGCGGCCTCATTATGGTCACCACGAATGTTTCAACACGTTGAAAAATTAGAGTAACGAGAGTTCGCAAGCCGTAGGTGGATTGCCAGGAGGTCGAAGGTTCTTGTAGGTTGTCACCAGCGCAGACCGGTGAATTTAATTGACTCACTGGGAAAAAAAACGTAAGCAGTAGTTTTCAGAACCAAGGATAACCGACCGGTAATGTTAATGTCCAACGAGCTTCCAGCCGTGTATCTCTGGCTTCTTAAAAGTTGTCTCTATTCCTTCTCTTCCCTTCTCCCCCCTCCCCCTCTTTTAAAGGACTTGCCGTACACTGTGCTTTCACCGTCTTAATTACAGCGCCAACCTTCCTGTTCATCGCGGTGTGTGTCTGTATCACTTTGGCTTTGCACCGTGTGAATTTCACTCAGACAGCGCTCCCCCCGCTTGCCCTGTCCCCCGCCTGCATGACGGGCTGGTGTGTGTGTGTGTGTGTGTGTGTGTGTGTGTGTGTGTGTGTGTGTGTGTGTGTGTGTGTGTGTGTGTGTGTGTGTGTGTGTGTGTGTGTGTGTGTGTGTGTGTGTGTGTTGTGTGTGTGTTGTGTGTGCGTGTGTGTGTGTGTGTGCGTGCGTGCGTGCTGTGTGTGTGTGTGTGTGTGTGTGTGTGTGTGTGTGTGTGTGTGTGTGTGTGTGTGTGTGTGTGTGTGTGTGTGCGTGCGTGTGTGCGTGTGTGTGTGTGTGTGTGTTCCACTCTGACAGTCGCCGTTCCAGTCGCCGGTTTTACAGATGACTGCCGGCAACTTGATAGTCGCTGGCAGTCATCTGAAAAATCACCTAAGTGGGACAGGCCCATTACAGTGCGCTCTGTTGCGTGACCCGGCTTCGTTCCCGACTACGGGCGCTGTCTGTACGGAGTTCGTACACTCTCCCCGTGACATGCGTGGCTTTTCCCCGAGATCTTCGGTCTCCTCCCACACTCCAAAGACGTGCAGGTATGTTGGTAAATTGGCTTGGTGAAAATGTAAAAATTGTCGTTAGTGTGTGTTGGACAGTGTTAATATGCAGGGATCACTGGTCAGCACGGACCCGGTGGGCCGAAGGGCCTGTTTCTGCGCTGTATCTCTAAGCTAACCTGAACTAAACTGTAAACACTTCCAAAGATAGACACAAAATGCTGGAGCAACTCAGCGGGTCAGGCAGCATCTTTGGAGAAAAGGAATAGGTGACGTTTCAGGTCGAGATCATTTTGCGTCACCTATTCCTTTTTCATCTGCAGTTCCTTCCTACACATATAAACTCTTCCATTTGGACTGAACCAATTGTCCCGCAAGGTGCAGTGGAAACTTTAACCGGGTTTCAGAGAAAAAAAAATAAAACTAGGAACAACTCTGAAATCAGGCAACGTGGAGGCTCTTGAGTGAGTCCTTGCTGCCCCTCCACAGATGCTGACTGACCGGTCAGGTGTTTCCAGCCCAGACCATCGCACAAACCGACCTCTCTTCCATCGACTCCATCTGCATTTCACACGGCCTCGGCAAGGCCAGCAGCATCATCAAGGACCAGTCGCACCCCGGTCACTCCCCTAGCCCATCGGGCAAGTGGTACAGAAGTGTGCAAACGCACACCTCCACACGGAGGGACAGTCTCTTCCCAGCTGCTATCAGGCAACTGAAACTTCCTCTCAAGAACTGGAAAGCAGTCCTGAGCTACTATCTACCTCATTGGAGACCCTGGGACCACCTTGAATCAGACTTTACTGGGCTTTATCTTGCAGTAAACATTATTTCCTTTACTAGGTATCTGTACTTGGTTCTAATCATGTATTAGTCTTTCTGCTGACTGGTTAGCGCGCTACAAACAAAGCCTTTCACGGTACCTCATTACGCGTGGCAATAAACTAAACTAACACCTACCGGTCTTGTTCCACACACCCTTCGCCTGTTCTTCCTCCTCCAGCTTGGACATGGTCCGTGTAAGTTCAGACCAAGCCTGGAATTGTAGCAGTTGTGATTGGTGGTCTTCCAGCCCTGTTGGCACGATTCACGTGGCAAGGAGACACTAACGAGGATGTTGCCAGGACTCGAGGCACTGAGCTATAGGGGGAGGTTAGGCAGGCCAGGGCATTATTCTTTGGGGTGCAGGAGGATGAGGGGTGATCCTATAGAGGTGAGTAAGATCAATGAGGGGAATAGATGGGGTGATGATTTGCTGTCTTACAGCGAATGCAGCGCCAGAGACCCGGGTTCGATCCCGACCACGGGTGCTGTCTGTACGGAGTTTGTACGTTCTCCCCGTGACCTGCGTGGGTTATCTCCGAGATCTTCGGTTTCCTCCCACACTCCAAAGACGTGCAGGTTTGTAGGTTAATTGGCTTGGCAAATGTAAAGATTGTCCCTCGTGAGTGTAGCATAGTGTTAGTGTTAATTCCACGCGTATCTCTAAACTAAACTATTACAGGCATGTAAACCCAAGCAACACACCAAACAAAATTATATTCAACTTGCACAAATTCTACAAGATAGCGAAAAGTAAAAGACTGCAAAAAACACCAAGAGATACAGCGTAGAAACAGGCTCTTCGGCTCAACGCACCCTCGCCGATCAGCGATCACCCGCACACTAGTTCAATCCTACAGACTAGGGACAATTTACAATCTTTAGCGAACCTGTACGTCTTTGGAGTGTGGGAGGAAAACAGAGCACCCCATGAAAACGCACGCAGGTCACGGGGAGAACGTACATACTGCGTACAAACAGCACCCGTAGTCAGGATTGAACCTGGGTCCCTGGCAATGTGAGGCAGCAGCCCTGTGGCACCCTACGTGCAAAAGACAATTGGAAAACAAGTCCATTGTGGTACAAGAGGTGGATTGGGCAGGTCATGACCCTGGCGGTTGTAGCTTTTCCTGAAGCTGGTAGTGTGGGACTTCAGGCTTCTGTGCACCGGTGGCAGTAGCAGGAAGGTGAGTGGCCTGGATGCTGCGGATCCTTCATGATGGACGCCACCTTCTTGAGGTAACGCGTCAGTCTTTGCTCTGGATACCAGTGAGTGGCGAAATCTGACTACAACACAAGTTTTTTAAACACAAGTTTAGTTTAGAGATACAGCGCGGAAACAGGCCCGTCTGCCCACTGAGCCCGCGCTGACCAGCGATCCCCGCACACTAAAGGGCCTGTCCCACTTAGGAGACCTAAACAGCAACCTCTGGTGACCTTGCCCGCCACCCAAGGTTTCCATGAGGTCACAGGAGGTTTTGGTCACTCTCCCTAATGGTCGAAAGTGGTTTCCGCGTGGTTGAGGCTTCATCTAGGTTGCTGCTATTTTTTCATCATGATTAAAACCGGTCTCGTTTTAAAAATCAATAATTTAAAAAATAATTTTTCGCAGGTCTAGTCGAAGCCGGTTTTCTTCATAGTCGAGGAAGGTTTTCAACATATGCGCGGGAGGTGGTAGGAGGTTGCAGGTCACCTCGACCTTGATTTGTTTTGGGGTGGAGGACCAGCGATCCGCGCACACCAACAGTATCCTACACACACTAAGGACAATTTACAATTTTACCAAACCAATGAACCTACAAACCTTCACGCCTTTGGAGTGTGGGGGGAAACTGAAGCACGTGGTCACAGTGAGAACGTGCAAACTCCGTACAGACAGCGCCTGTGGTCGGGATCGAACGCGGGACTCTGGCGCTGCAGGGCAGCAACTCTATCGCTGCGCCACCGTGCCGCCTCTGTAAGGCAGACTTCTGTAAATATGTCCCTAGTGTGTCGGATAGAAATAGTGATGGGTGATGGCTGGTCGGCGCGGCCTCAGTGGGCCGAAGGGCCTGTTTCCACGTTGTATGTCGAAACTAAACTATGTTTCTCTAAACAGAAGTAAACCTGCGCATCACACGTTGGGCCAGTAGGAGCCACAGCCAAAGATTCCCACCACAAGACCACACTTTCAAGCAATCTTTGAACAAATTTCAACATTTCTTTCATCGGATCTAGAAACCACAAGTTACCTGGTCAGCGGGAGGCCTCGAGAGAAGTCCCCACTTGCTTCTGTGTGCAATATGCCTGGTTTTATCATCAGACCACAACATAAGAAAATGGTGATGCAGACTCACTCAGTCCACAATTAGTTATATGTGATCAATGAAATCAGGCAAATTGTCTCAGTCTTTGTAGTGAAGACAGCTAATCCTCTGATCCACGCCCGTGAATAAAACATAGTATAGACCTAATTAGCTAGGTATGAACAGCAGTGTTTTGGCATAAATGAATCTCCTTAAACTTATAAAGTTCCAAACTGGAAAATTGTTCCCACAAGTTCTTGTTCATGTGTGTTAATGCATGTTTGAAATAAGACAGGTTTTCTTTATTAAAGTTAATAGGTAATGATCTCATCTGCTTCTAATATTTATAAGGGTATGCAAGGCCATTAATTCTGATAGTTTTGAGCAGAACCATCTGTTGTGTGTCTTTAGTTGATGTGCTTTGCTTTAAAAGTACCTTTTTTTTCCCAGTGAACACAAGACTTATTAATAATAAAAAAAAATCACTTGCTAAGAGACGCTCATTCATTCACATGTCCGCGCAGAGTTACATTTGAGATTTTCCAAATACTTGATAGAAATGTTCGGCAAGGAAGGCATTTGTTTTACCCTGAGCCAGACTCAGTGATGAGTAAAACATGTTTTCGTCTGAGTTAAGTAGGAGGCATATTTATTGAATAAAAAAGTGGAGCGGGATTTTGAAACACTGCCTGGCTTATATTTTTTATTTTATTTTAAATGTCCAGTCGCAAATATTTTAGATTTAATGTCCCCACATGTTCAGGGCACTCAGCAGACCACATGAAGCTGCAGATGCTGGAATGTGGAACAGAGCAATGGCGCGCTGGAAAAACCCGGCAGGGCAGGCAGCATCTGCGGAAGCAGCATTTTAAGGCGATGTTTTGAATTGAGACCCTGCATCAGCATTGAGAGGGGAGGGGAAAGAATGCCGGTGTTGAGCAGAGGGAGGGAGGGGTGACAGGCGATTGCATTAAGAAGTGATGAGGTGCGGTAACTGTTCTGGAGAGGCTAGAGTGGAGATACAGCAGGGAATACAAGGCTAGTTTAGTTTAGAGATACAGCACGCAAACAGAGTCATGTCGACCAGCGATCGCCCCGTACACTAACACTATCCTACACACTAGCTTAGTTTAGAGATACAGCATGGAAACATGTTGACCAGCGATCCCTGTACATTATCCCACACACACTGGGGTAATTTACCCACCGAAGCCAATTAACCTACAAACCTTTACGTCTTTGCAGTGTGGGAGGAAACCGGAGCACCCGGAGAAAACCCACGCAGGTCACGGGGAGAACGTGCAAACTCCGGACAGACAGCACCCGTAGTCAGGATCGAACCCGGGTCTCTGGAGCTGTGAGGCAGCAACTCTACCGCCGCGCCACCGTGCCGCCCACGTCTTTCTTGGAGCCGAGGAGACAGACGGGGTAACGAATAGAAGTACACAAATTCACCAGGAGCATTGATCGTGTGGTTCGTAGGAACATTTTTCTCCATAGCAGAGGTGTCCGTAGCTAGAGGGCTTAGAGGGTTAGGATAAGAGAGAGTCTGTGCAAGAAAATGCTGGAGTAACTCAGCGGGTCAGGTAGCATCTCTGGGGAACATGGATGGGCGATATTTTGGGTGGGGAATTTTCTTCAGACAGTTCCTTGTGTTTACACCAAGAGGTGTTTGGAACCCCGACACGCTGTCAGAGAAGGTAGTGGAAGCAAATATTCTCACTGTGGTGCCACTGCAAGCAAGGTTATCATCATTTCTGTCCCTCATCTTTGTGCACACGTCAATAAACTCGACTTGACTTGAAGAATCTGGCCGAATATGGAGGCAAATAGTGGGTAAATGGGATCGGTATGGACGGGTACTTGGATGGTTAGCATGGACCTGATGGGCCGAAGGGCCTGTTTGCGTTCTGCACGATTCTGACCTCTTGAAATGAGCAAAATGATTCTAACGACCAGCATGTGAACCATGCAAGCATCTGTATCCAGATTAACATGAACATTTTGTTGTTAACTTTATTTTTTCGATATATTAACATGTGCCTCTTTCTAATGCCCGCATTTTAATTGAGAAATTTTAATTTTATTGTATGTTTATCGGTCTTGAATTAAGAGGGTTTCAAGTATTTCACAAAAGCAAGAAGCTGTGAATGCTGGATGTCAGAAATGTGAATAAACTGCAAAAGGTGGCGCAGCGGGAGAGCTGCTGCCTTACAGCGGCAGACACCCGGGTTCCATCCTGACTACAGGTGCTGCCTCT
The DNA here is from genome assembly GCA_035221665.1 of Okamejei kenojei. Taxonomy (NCBI): domain Eukaryota; kingdom Metazoa; phylum Chordata; class Chondrichthyes; order Rajiformes; family Rajidae; genus Okamejei; species Okamejei kenojei. The sequence continues at coordinate 6,322,234 of CM069163.1, read as the reverse complement.
GTCTGCGTGGGTTTTCTCAGGGTGCACCGGTTTCCTCTCGCACTCCAAAGACGTGCAGATATTGTAAAATTGTAAATTGTCCCTAGAGTGCAGAGGATAGGGCTAGTGTGTGGGGATCGCTGGTCGGCACGGACTCAGTGGGCTGAAGAGCCTGTTCCCACGCTGTATCTCCAGAATCTAAAGTCTAAAGTAAATGTTATTGTACATTTACTGGTCGTGAATTAAGAGGAATTCAGTCCTTTCACAGAAGTCAGAAACTGTGAGTGCTGTATATCGGAAATATGAAAGGACAGCTGATAGTACCTAGCTGGTCAGGCAGCATTCGAGGATAAACATCGTCGACCTTTAGTTTAGAGATACAGTGTGGAAACGGACCCACCGAGTCCACACCAACCAGCACCACCCTACGCACTAGAGACAATTTACAATCTTTACCGCTACGCCACTGTGACGCCCTTAATGTTGACAAGCCTTCACCAGAGTGAGCCAGAGATTTCACGGTTTGGATGTTACAAGGGCCACTTGTTAGGTACAGAGTTAATGCTGGAATGATTAGGCTTCTACGTTGCTGTGTGCTTCTGGCAGAGACATGGGGGCTGGAGTTAGACCAGCTGAAACAGTGTTGCTGGGAATTGATACCAGTCTCCGAAATGAAAGACTAGTTTTCCAATTGCTCCTCTAATCAGCGAGATAAAGACAAGCTATTTCACCGTAGCCAGTAGTTAAGATCTGCCGGGAAGGATGGAGTTGTAGAGTATAGATGAGTACAGCACCGGAACAGGCCCTTCGGCCCACAATGTCCATGTGGAACATGTTGCCAAGTTAAACTAATCTCCCCCACCTGCACGTGATCCATATCCCTCCATTCCCTGCACACCCATGTGCCTATACTAAAGCCTCTTAAACTCCACTATCGTATCTGCCCCCTGGCAGTGCTTTCCAGGCACCCGCCATTCTCTAGGTAAAAAAAAATTGCCCCGCATATCTCCTTTAAACGTTGTCTGTCTACGCCCTCTACTCTTTGATGTTTCCGCCCTGGGGAAAAGGTTCTGGTTGTTTACTCTATCTATGCCTCCCATCATTTTACAAACTTCTGCCAGGTCTCCCCTCAGATCAGATTTACTGCTGACCCGATTAGGGTTCAATTAGTGGAATGGTCGTTTATTTCGTTTTTTTAGAGATACAGCATGGAAACCGGCCCTTCAGCCCATCGAGTCCATGCTGACCATCGATCACCCACTCACAATGGTTCTATGCTATCACACGTTCTCATTCACTCCCTCCACAAGAGGAGCAATTTACGGAGGCTAAATAGCCTACAAAGCCACACATGGTCATTGAGACAGACGGCACGGAAACAGGCCCTTTGGCCTAATTTGCCCATGGCGACCAAGATGCCCCATCCACGCAAGACTCAGTTGCCCGCATTTGGCCGATGTCCCTCTAAACTTTTCCTATCCATGTACCTCTCCAATTGGGATGCCTTTGTGATGTGGGAGGAAACCTGCGCACCAAGAGGAGACCCACGTGGTCACAGGGAGAACGTACAAACTCCGTAGAGGCAGCACCCGGGGTCGGAAATGGTGGCAAATTAGGAAAAGGGGAGATGCAACGAGACCTGGGTGTCATGGTACACCAGTCATTGAAAGTAGGCATGCAGGTGCAGCAGGCAGTGAAGAAAGCAAATGGTATGTTAGCATTCATAGCGAAAGGATTTGAGTATAGGAGCAGGGAAGTTCTACTGCAATTGTACAGGGTTTTGGTGAGACCACACCTGGAGTATTGCGTATTGAGTATTTGGTCTCCAAATCTGAGAAAAGACATTCTTGCCATAGAGGGGGTACAGAGAAGGTTCACCAGACTGATTCCTGGGGTGTCAGGACTTTCATATGAGGAAAGACTGGATAGACTTGGCTTGTACTCGCTAGAATTTAGAAGACTGAGGGGGGATCTTATAGAAACTTACAAAATTCTTAAGGGGTTGGATAGGCTAGATGCAGGAAGATTGTTCCCGATGTTGGGGAGGTCCAGAACAAGGGGTCACAGTCTAAGGATAAGGGGGAATTCCTTTAGGACCGAGATGAGGAAAACATTTTTCACACAGAGAGTGGTGAGTCTCTGGAATTATCTGCCAGTTGAGGCCAGTTCATTGGCTATATTTAAGAGGGAGTTAGATGTGGCCCTTGTGGCTAAATGGATCAGGGGGTATGGAGAGAAGGCAGGTACGGGATACTGAGTTGGATGATCAGCCGTGATCATATTGGATGGCGGTGCAGGCTCGAAGGGCCGAATGGCCTACTCCTGCTTTCTGGAGACTCGAGGCAGCAGTTCTACCTGCTGCGCCCCTGTGCCGCTCCTCCAGTGCTGCTGCAACACTCTAGTACCATAACAATGCTTAATTGGGCTGCATATTGGCTCATGATGCAACTTAACTGGCATGGGTCCAATCTATTCCAACTGGTAACTCTAATAGTCAACGATGTCACAGAGTTTGGCACCTTAATGCAAAAACTACAGGGACTCAATCAAAAGATGAAAAATTATTCTCATATGAGGCACCTGTGTATCAAGGGATTCCTTTTTAATGCCATGTTCCAACATGGGTTTAAAACCAAACAATTCATGACCAAATGTGTAGTGAGGAACTGCAGATGCTGCTTTAAACCGAAGATCGACACAAAATGCCGGAGTAACTCAGCGGGACAGGCAGCATCTCAGGAGAGAAGGAATAGGTGACGTTACGGGTCGAGACCCTTCTTCAGACTTAGAGTCAGGGGAAAAGGAAACGAGAAATATAGATTTTAGTTTAGTTTAGAGACTCAGAGTGGAAACAGGCCCTTCGGCCCACCGAGTCCGCACTAACCAGCGATCCTCACACATTAACTCTTTCCTTCACATACCAGTGACAATCTACACATATCCCAAGCCAATTAACCTACAACCCTGTGCATCTTTGGAATGTGGGAGGAAACCGAAGATCTCAGAGAAAATGTTAAAGAAGGAACTGCAGATGCTGGAGAATCGAGGGTACACAAAAGGCTGGAGAAACTCAGCGGGTGCAGCAGCATCTAAGGAGCGAAGGAGATAGGCGACGTTTCGGGTCGAGACCCTTCTTCAGACGTCTCAGAGAAAACCTTTGCGGTCACGGTGAGAAGGTACAAACTCCGTACAGACAGCACCCGTGGTCGGGATTCGAACCCGGGTCTCTGGCGCTGCGAGCTCTGCAAGGCAGCAACTCTACCGGTGCGCCACCATGTGAGTATAGAGAGATATAGAACGAATGAACGAAAGATATGCAAAAAACTAATGAGCAAAGCTGTTTCTAAGAATGCCTTAATGTATGGCACCTAACTAATCCTGCACATGTACTCACAAGAGTTGATCCAGCTGAGCAAATGGAAAAGATTAAACAAGTGAAACTTTTTGAATTTCCAATAACTTCTGTCAACTATTTTCGATAAAAGTTTAATGGAGGGATTTCTGCCGCATCGTGAAACTTCATCGTCCAAGCACTATCTGTTCCATGCAGCCACATGTTAAAGCTGTTCTGAGCAGTGAGGGAACTGGATGTCCTTTGTAGCTTGTGAAAGCCAGGCATGTTTTCTTGCATGTAACATGTGTGAGGAGAATATATATCAGATATCTGGTAAATATTTCTTAAAGGTTGAATTGTGAGCTGAACAATTGGTCCCAGTAATTCCTGGCCAGTGTGGGAAGGAACTGCATGCAGTTGCCGGTTTAAACTGAAGATAGACACAAAAAGCTGGGGTAAGCCAGTGGGACAGACAGCATCTCTGGAGAAAAGGAATAGGTGAGGCTTTGGGTCGAGACCTGTTATAAGACTCACAGATAATCTATCTATGCCTGTTAACAGCATTGTATTATACGTTGCTCAGGAGACGAGTTGTACATTTTGTAGAGTGAAGTTAATTCACAAACAAAGAAAATAAATCACTAGGGTACACAAAAAGCTGGAGAAACTCAGCGGGTGCAGCAGCATCTAAGGAGCGAAGGAGATAGGCGACGTTTCGGGTCGAGACCCTTCTTCGGGTCTGAAGAAGGGTCTCGACCCGAAACGTCGCCTATCTCCTTCGCTCCTTAGATGCTGCTGCACCCGCTGAGTTTCTCCAGCTTTTTGTGTACCCTCGATTCTCCAGCATCTGCAGTTCCTTCTTTAACAAAATAAATCACTAAGCTGTTTTAATACGATTGGAAAATTGAGATGTAGTTGTGGTAGTATTTAGGGCGGCACGGTGGCGCAGCACCAGGGACCCAGGTTCGATCCCGACTATGGGCGCTGTCTGTACGGAGTTTGTACGTTCTCCCCCGTGACCTGCGCGGGTTTTCTCCAGGATCTTCGGTTTCCTCCCACACTCCAAATACAAGCAGGCGTGTAAGTTAATTAGCTTTGGTAAAAATTGTAAATTGTAAATAGTGTTAGTGTGTGGGGATCGCTGGTCGGCACGGACTCAGTGGGCTGAAGGGCCTGTTTCCGCACTATCTCACTAAACTGAAACAGCGCCTCAGCTCGAGTCTTTTCTTTAGTTTGATCTCATTGCAGTTTTAATTTTGAACTCTAAAAAGGAATGTACCCATGGCTGGATAAGAATGTGAGGTTGTGAACTCCAGCTATTATTTGTTGGCCGTGCAGTGTGAGACCAGACAAATGTGTTAACTTATCCCTTCTCTTGTCTGTGACATTTGACTGCAAACCACAGAGTGCAGGAGGAGCTCAGCGGGCCAGGCGGCATCTGCGGAGGGAATGGACAGGCGATGCTTCGGGTCAGGACCCTCCTTCAGTCCCGTCTCGAAACATCGCCCGTCCAGTCCCACCACAGATGCTTCCTGACCCCGTTGAGTTCCTCCAGCACGTTGTGTTTTGCTCGAGACTCCCGCATCTGTGTCTCATCTGTGAGGTTGACGAAAACGATCCCAGGAATGAGTGGGTTAACATACGATGAGTGTTTCGCAGCACTGGGCCTGTACTCGCTGGAGTTTGGAAGAATGAGGGGGGACCTCATTGAAACGTACAGAATAGTGAAAGGCCTGGATAGAGTGTATGCGGAGAGGATGTTTCCACTAGTGGGAGAGACTAGGACCAGAGGCTATTGACTGAGAATAAAAGGACGTACCTTTAGAAAGGAGAAGAGGAGAAATTCCTTTAGTCAGAGAGTGGTAAATCTGTGGGATTCATGGCTGTGGAGGCCAAGTCGATGGATATTTTTAAGGTGGTGGTTGATTAGTACAGGTGTCAGGGGTTATGGGGAGAAAGGAGGAGAATGGGGTTAGGAGGGAAAGATAGATCAGCCACGATTGAAGGGCAGAAGAGACTTGATGGGCCGAATGGCCTAATTCTGCTCTTACAGCTGAAGAACTTGCGAACATCTGATTGTGTGTGAGTCTGTCTGTCCAAAGGTTAATGTTCACAGTTCTCTGCTGGATCTTACAAATAAATGCTTTAATAAAATCTTATAAAAGTTCACTGTTCGGTGAACTTTTGTATCTTTGTCGGCGCCAGACACGTGGCAACTATTTGTGTACTGGGATGTTTTTACTGGGTTGTGTGCAAAAGAAAGCACTTCACTGCATCTAGGTACTTGAGGCAATAAAGCATAATTGAATCATTGAATTGAATTAAATTAAATACTCCGAGTTGCACCCCTTTTTACAAGATAGGAATTTAATTTAGTTTAGTTCATAAGTTCGTAAGTGATAGGAGCAGAATTAAGGGGCTGTCCCACTTGGGCGACCTAATTGGCGAGTTCAGAAGAGTTTAGGAGAGTTTGATAAAATGTCATGTTGAAGACCTCCTCCGACTATGTAGAAGACCTCATTAGACCTCCTTCGACTATGTTGAAGACCAGCTTCGACTAGCTACGACTAGCTATGACTAACTTCGGGAAAATTGGACACCGAATAGTGGAGAGTGAAGACGGCCTCCTTCGACCTCCCTTCGACGATGATGAAGACTATCTACGACTACCTCCGACTACCCTCGATTACCTACGACTAACATGCCGACCTACTACGACTAAACCTACGCGTAAAAAAAGTATTGATTTTTTCCATGCCGACTTTTTTTACTCGTGGGCACTTTTCAACATGTTGAAAAATACGCCGAGACCTAGCTGAGGCCTCGAGTATGCGGAGACCACTCTCGAGCATGAAGGAGAGTTACAAAGGCCTCCTACGACTTCGTGTCGACCATGCTGCGAGTATGAGTCGAGGACAAACTCGCCAGAACTCGCGGATTAGGTCGCCCAAGTGGGACAGGCCCTGTAGGACATTCATCCCATCAAGTCATGGCTGATCTATCATTCCCTCCTAACCCTATTCTCCTGCCTTCTCCCCATAATCCCTGACACCCACACTAGAGTACAAGAGTTTAGAGGTACAGCGCGGAAACAGGCCCTTCGGCCCACTCCGTCCGTGCCGACCAGTGATCCCCGTACAGTAGCACTACCCTACACACTAGGGACAATATGCAATTTACAGAAGCCAATTAGCCTACAAACCTATGTGTGTCTTTGGAGTGTGGGAGAAAACCGGAGTACCTGGGGTAAACCCACGCGGTTTAAACCCACTGGTCAGGATCGAACCTGGGTCTCTGACGCTGTGAGGCAGCAACTCTACTGGTGCACCACCGTGCCACCCTGACAGAGATCTGATGGACACGGCTAGTGTGGGAGAGCACTGGGCTTCAGCTAACCTCCAGGTGTCCTATACTTACTACCTCAAGCAGTAGGACATAAGGTGCTGGAGTAACTCAGCAGGTCAGGCAGCATCTCTGGAGGACATGGATAGGTAACGTTTTGGGTTGATTCGGTCTGAAGAAGGTTCCAAACTCATAACATTGCCTATCCATGATCTCCAGAGATGCTGCCCGACTCACTGTCAGATAGATAGATTGAAACATACGGAATGGAATCAGGCCCATCGGCCCACTGAGTCCATGCCGACAATCGATCACCAGTTCACACTAGTTCCATATTATCCCACTTTCCCACCCACTCCCTGCACACTCGGGGCAATTTACAGAGGCCAATTAACCTACAAACCCGCACATCTTCAGTATGTGGGAGGAAACCAGAGCATCCGGAGGAAACCCACGTGTTCACAGGGAGAAGGTGCAAACTCCACACAGACAGCACCCACACGGATTTACTTGAGAGCTTTGCATTCTACGCAAGATTCCAACATGTGCAGTATCTTGAAGCCATACTCTGGGGTTGTAATGAGACCTACAATGTTTAGAAACATAGAAACATAGAAATTAGGTGCAGGAGTAAGCCATTCAGCCCTTCGAGCCTGCTCCGCCATTCAATATGATCATGGCTGATCATCCAACTCAGTATCCCGTACCTGCCTTCTCTCCATACCCTCTGATCCCCTTAGCCACAAGGGCCACATCCAACTCACTCTTAAATATAGCCAATGAACTGGCCTCAACTACCCTCTGTGGCAGAGAGTTCCAGAGACTCACCACTCTCTGTGTGAAAAAGTCTTTCTCATCTCAGTCTTAAAGGATTTCCCCCTTATCCTTAAGCTGTGACCCCTTGTCCTGGACTTCCCCAACATCGGGAACAATCTTCCTGCATCTAGCCTGTCCAACCCCTTAAGAATTTTGTAAGTTTCTATAAGATCCCCTCTCAATCTCCTAAATTCCAGAGAGTATAAACCGAGTCTATCCAGTCTTTCTTCATAAGACAGTCCTGACATCCCAGGAATCAGTCTGGTGAACCTTCTCTGCACTCCCTCTATGGCAATAATGTCCTTCCTCAGATTCGGAGACCAAAACTGTACGCAATACTCCAGGTGTGGTCTCACCAAGACCCTGTACAACTGAAGTAGAACCTCCCTGCTCCTGTACTCAAATCCTTTTGCTATGAAAGCTAACATACCATTCGCTTTTTTTCACTGCCTGCTGCACCTGCATGCCTACTTTCAATGACTGGTGTACCATGACACCCAGGTCTCGCTGCATCTCCCCTTTTCCTAATCGGCCACCATTTAAATAATAGTCTGCCTTCCAGTTTTTGCCACCAAAGTGGATAACCTCACATTTATCCACATTATACTGCATCTGCCAAACATTTGCCCACTCACCCAGCCTATCCAAGTCACCTTGCAGTCTCCTAGCATCCTCCTCACAGCGAACACTGCCCCCCAGCTTAGTGTCATCCGCAAACTTGGAGATATTGCCTTCAATTCCCTCATCCAGATCATTAATATATATTGTAAACAGCTGGGGTCCCAGCACTGAGCCCTGCGGTACCCCACTAGTTACTGCCTGCCATTGTGAAAAGGACCCGTTTACTCCTACTCTTTGCTTCCTGTTTGCCAGCCAGTTCTCTATCCACATCAATACTGAACCCCTAATACCGTATGCTTTAAGTTTGTATACTAAGTTTAAGATGCTTTTAGATAGGCACAGGGATATGCAGAGAATGGAGGGGTATGGCTAACGTGCGGGCAAGAGGAGATCAGATTAACTTGGCAACGTGTTCGGCACGGACATTGTGGGCCGAAGGGCCTGTTCCTGTGCTGCACTATTCTATGCTCTATGTAGTTATAAAGCAAAGCATGTTGGTCATCTCAAAGATGGAAAGTTCTAGAAGGGGGCATCTTCTTCCCAACATCGGGACCTGTCAGGCATTGGTCAAAAGCTGGTCAGGCATTGGTCGAGGATCATGGCGTTGTCATCGCTAGCTCGGAAACCAATCACGTTGAAGACACCTTCACGGCCAACAAGCCAGGTTGTAAGAACCGGACATATTTTAAACAGTTTGGGGAGTGTGAAATAGAGAATGCAACACATGCAGGAGGCAGAAATATCCTCCCTAAAAATAACAAAATAAAATTGCTGATTTTGAAGGCCAACAGATTTTGAAGTGTTTATGTCTTCTTCTCGCGTATGGCGTGCACAGCCTAAAGTTGTAAGACAACGTGTTCTGTTTGATCTCCTGTTTGTGCACGCCAGGTTGATTGCATTGGTCGAAACAGGGTGACCACGTGAAGGTTGCAATCTCCCACCCCAAGTGTTTATCTAAGTGACTACAACCCCTGTTGTACTGATGTGTGCTTTAATCGCTCTCTTGTATGTTATTGATCTAGGAGGCACGTTGGCGCAGCGGTAGAGTTGCTGCCTCACATCGCCAAAGACCCGGGTTCGATCCTGACTACGGGCGCTGTCTGTACGGAGTTTGCACGTTCTCCCTGATCTCCGGTTTCCTCCCACACTCCACGGACATCCAGGTTTGCAGGTTAATTGGCTTGGTGTAAATGTAAAGTGTCCCCGGTGTGGATAAGGGAATCACTGGTCAGCACAGCCTCAGTGGGCCAAAGAACCTATTTACGCATTGTACTGAATCTCTAAATTAAACCAATCTAAAAACTGGAAAGCATTATACTATCCAGTCTATGCTTAAGAAAGTTTTCGCTGTATCTAGCTACATATTGACAATAATGAACCAAGGCCAAATCTAATAAAACCTGTTGCAGAGAGAGAATTTTCTAATTAATAATAATTGTCCAATGCCCCATTAAAAAGTCACGGAGACCTTGTACAAAAAAAATGTAGCAGAGCTGAGAGTTTATTTCAGACTTTGACTTTAGTGAAACAGCGTGGAAACAAGTCCATGCCAAAAAGCGATCGTCCCGCGCACCAACACTATCCTTCCCCCCCGGGTAGAATTTACAATCTTTACCAAAGCCAATTAACCTACAAACCTGTACGTCTTGGGAATGTGGGAGGAGACCAGAGAAAACCCGTGTGGCCACAGGGAGAGAACGTGCAAACTCTACGATATTGTCACGTGTACCTGGGTACAGTGACATGCGTGGTTTTGCATACAGGTTGGAAAAGTCACACGGCAGACCTCACCTAGGCAGTGCACAAACAGTCGCCACGTTTCTGCTGCCGAAAAAGTTACACAGACCGTCCTGCCTACTGTCTGCCGCTGTACGATGGTGCCCACTGCCAGGTCCCCTCTTCATTCTCAGCACCCCCCCCGCTGGGTAACTGTAGTCAGGATAGATCGCAGATCTCTGTAAGGCAGCAACTCCACCAGTGTGCCACTGAGCCGCCCCTAAAGGATCACTGTAACCATCGATACCTGCTGTCCCCGCCGATCCCCCCCCCCGTCCTCCCCATTAAAGTTTATTCCCGTTTGCTTTGTTGTCAACTTCTCCTCGCTAACAATGATCCATTCTACTTATTCCATGAGCCTCATCCCCTTTGATGTCTCGTTTTCACACCTTACCCTTCCTCATTTCTGTGCCACCCTCTCTCCTGACGAAAGGGCTGAAGAAAGGTCCCCGACCCGAAACGTCACCCATTCCTTCTCTCCAGAAACGCTGAGTTACTCCAGCATTTTGTGTCTATCTTACAGTGTGAAGCAGCATCTGCAGTTCCTTCCCAGGCAGATCATAAATTTTCCCCTGGCATTTCTGTCGGTGGCACTATGGCCACTAATACCACCATTGGCACGGCAAAGCCATGGCCAGTTGGTAGAGCGGGTTAGACTGTGCAGAGTTGAATTGAGTCCACAGTTCCTCTCGTCCGCGCTCGCGGATGTGTGGCTGATGCACTGTTGGAATCGTTCCCAGAAGTGGTTACTGTATGTCTTGCCGAGGAGGTTCGCTTTACGATCTAGCTAGTTACTAACATGGACCAACGGTGCCAAGTCAAACAACTCGGCTCCGCACTGAAGGCATTCTTAGCGGAATGCGCTGGCGCGGAAATGCAATAGCTCACTTCTCCAAGTGCTGCCACATATGCATAACAGAGTGAAACTGGAACCATCAAAATTAAACGGTAGGATCAGCAGGAAAAATCAACTCAAATAAAATAAAAATCAACTCAAATGCAGTCCCAGACTTAAAAAGGAGGAAACTAAAATAGCCTTCTCCCTCGTGATTACGTGACCGTTTCCAGGCCAGCCCCCCGCTACGTAATTACCATTCTTCTTTCCAATAATCACGATAAGAGTCCTTGCCTACTTCTATCCCTGTACTATCCCAATCTCTTTCAACATTGTAGCACTGGGTGGCACGGTGGCGCAGCCCGGGTTCGATCCTGACTATAGGTGCTGCCTGTATGGAGTTTGCACGTTCTCCCCGTGACCTGCGTGGGTTTCTCCGGCTGCTCCGGTTTCCTCCCACACTCCAAAGTCATACAGGTTTGTTGTAGGCTAGCTGGCTTTGTTAAAGATTGTAAACTGTTCCTGGTATGTAGCATAGTGTTAACGCATGGGGTGATCAATGGTCAGCACGGACTCGGTGGGCCAAAGGGCCTGTTTCCGCACTGTATCTAAACTAAACTGCAGTTGGGCTCAAGAACGTGGTTCTGTGCTGTTTGAGCCTGTGACTCGAGCTGAAGAATAGCGACACACACCTTTGTGCTTTTCTCCCCCCCCCCCCCCCCCCCTCCCCCCACCCACACACACACCTCCAGATTCAGGGGCGGTTTCTTCCCAGCTGTTATCAGGCAACTGAACCATCCTACCACAACCAGAGAGCAGTGCTGAGCCACTATCAACCTCACCGGGGACCCTGGGACTATCTTTGATTGGACTTTGAGGGTACACAAAATGCTGGAGAAACTCAGGGGGTGCAGCAGCATCTATGGAGCGAAGGAGACAGGCGACGTTTCGGGCCGAGACCCTTCGTCAGACACTTTGATTGGACTCTACTGTGTTTTATCTTGCACTAAACGGTATTCCCTTATCATGTATCTATACAATGCCAAAGTCTCGATTGTAATCGTGTATTGTCTTCCCGCTGGCTGGTTAGCACGCAACAAAAAGCTTTTCACTGTACCTCGGCACACGTGACAATGCACTAAACTGAAACACTCGAGCCAGTCGCAATGAAAACACCCGATGCGTTGAGGGGAACAGTCCCTTGTTTCCAGCCCTCTGTCCCGCCTCCAAACTATTGACAGAACATTTTTGTTGTCGTCTCATTCCAGCGGCAACTTGGCTACTTCTCCACGGTAATGCCTGTTGCTTCAGCTCCTGCCAAGCTCGGAGCTACGTCAAGAGTCAGGAGCGTATTATTGTCGAATGTCCCAGGTGGAACAACGATATTCTTCCTGACAGCAGCACAACAGACTGTGTATACATGGTGAGGGCCATAAGGTCATAAGTGATAAGAGCAGAATTAGGCCATTCAGCTCTGCCATTCAATCTTGGCTGATCTATCTCTCCCTCCTAACCCCATTCTCCTGCCTTCAGCCCATAACCCCTGACACCCGTACTAATCAAGAATCTATCTATCTCTGCCGTCAAAATACCAACTGACGTTGGCCTCCACAGCCTTCAGTGGCAAAGAATTCCACAGATTCACCGCGCTCTGACTAAAGAAATTCCTCCTCATCTCCTTCTGATAAAGAACGTCCTTTAATTCTGAGGCTGCGACCTCTATTCCTAGACTCTCCCACGAGTGGAAACTGTCTGGGAACCCTGGTCGGAGCCAAGCTTGGCACGGCGATAGGATATCCTCAGGGATGGGGGGGGGGGGGGGGGGGGGGGGCTGGCATGGGGGGGTGGTTACCTGTACCCTCTGGCCTCTGGTGCAAGTGACAGGCATTGCCCCCCTCTCCCCCCTGCAGGGGATGGCGTGGGTAAGTTGCTCCACACACCCTGTGACCCTGGTGTGCAGGGAGCAGTTTGAGAGCGTGTAGGCTGACTACAAGCAGCTCTGCCCCTTCACCACATTCCTCTGGACTCCACCGTCACCTCTCCGCTGCCAGATGTCTGATATTAATTTGTGGGAAAAAAGCAGCCGTGGTTAGCGGCCCCTGACCATAAACCCTGTTACCTTCCCACTGATCTCATCCGCCGCTCCAGCTTCTCCCTCTGACTCAATCCAGCTGTTTGAGCAGGGCTTTCCTGTCAGATACAGAGGTCAGCTTCCAGCTCTGTGTTCAGCCTGTGGCCACTGCTTCATTCCCCCCCCCCCCCTCCACCTGTGCCCCATACCCCCACTGACTCACGCCCTTTCCCCAAGCCACCGTCCCAAACTCCTCCTGCCTCCCGCCAGGGCTCCGCACAACAGCGCAGCGGGTAGTGCCGGTGTCTCACAACGCTGGAGATCCCGGTTCCATCCCGACCTCGGCCGCTTTCTGTTGCGTGGAGTTTGCACGTTCCTCCCCGTGACCGCACGCGTTTCCTCCGGGTGCTCCGGTTTCCTCCCACGTCCCAAAGACATGCGGGTTTGTAGATTAATCGGCCCTCTGTAAACTGTCCCACGGTGTGTTGGGAGTGGAAGAGAATGCAGGATAACTTAGAACGGGTGATCGATAGTCGGCATGGACTCGGTGGGCCGAAGGACCTGTTTCCACGTTGTACGTCCAAACTCTAAACTCGAATCCATCTCACATTACCTGCTAATCGGACTACTCTTTGCTTATCTTCCCTGTACATTGACTACAAATTCTTCATCGTCAATGGTGACCCTACATCCCACCTCTCCACCTTCTAGCGTGCTGCCCTGTGTCCTTATCCAGAGCCCTAGACTCCACCAATGATAGATGGAGCTTTTAGCCACTCTGCCGTCAACAACCTTAGTTAGGTTTAGGTTTGAGATAAACACGGAAACAGGCCCCTCGGCCCACCGAGTCCGTGCCGACCAGCGATCGCTCGTACACTAGCTCTATCCTACACACTAGGGACAACTTACAAATTTACAGAAGACAACTAACCTGCAAACCTGCACAGCTTAGGAATGTGGGAGGAAACCGGAGCACCCGGAGAAAACCCACGCAGTCACAGGGAGAGCGTGCAAACTCCGTACCGGCAGCACAAGCCAACATTTTCATTGTACCTTAACCTCACCGTGCTTGTTTGATGACAATACACTGGACTTGGATTTGAGATACGTGTGATAGAGAGAGAGTGCACTGACGATCTGAAAGAGGAAAGTTAGAGAGTACAGTATCACTGAACAAAATTAGAGAACACAGTATTATTAAACAACATTATTGACCAAAACTAGAGGGCACAGTTTTATGTAGCAAAAATATTTGGGGGAACATTCCAGCCTGGACTGAGATTTGACACTTACATAGAGAACAGGGAAAGGTCTGACGTAGATTCCTGACTCGAAACATCGCCTGTCCGGGTCCTCCATTGATGCTGCCTGACCCGCTGCGTTACTCCAGCACTTTGTGTTTTGCAGTCAAGGTTCATCATGCTGTTTCCCCGGGCGCTGAACAGATTAAACAAACTGAACCTGCACCCTGAAATTAAGATGGAGGTGGTCAGCAGGCCAGGCAGCATCTGTGGAGAGGGAAACAGGGCGTTTCGTTATTCAGTCAGGTGACCTGTCATCAGAAATAGTCCCTCCTATCTGCACTTCCTGAACCATTCAAAGCTCAGAGCAAGGGGCTGATCATGGCCGGATTGGGGAGATGGAGGCCGCTACATCATTAATCAAAAATCCGTTGTCGCTAACCCTATTCTCTTATTTTATTCTTTACATTCCCACCAACCCTCGCCAGATTCTACCGCTCGCCACCTACCCATTCGGGGCAATTTACAGCAACCAATTGACCTAGCAGTCAACATGCCTTTGGGATGAGGGACCAAGCCGTATGTGGGACCAAACGCCACACGGACAGCAGTGCAGGCCGGCAGTGAAGCCAGGTCTCTGGCGCTGTGAGGCGGAGGACTCTACCAGCTGCGCCGCTAAAGTAGTGGGTGTGGTGGTGGTGATTAAACAGTTAAACCCATCCACCAAACGTCGTTTCTATGCCAACGTGCTCATCAGGATACACAATTCGATTAGCTACATGGGTAGGAAAGGTTTCGAGGGATATGGGCCAAACGTACCGCAGCAGCGAACTGCGGAGGGTTCAAAGGCCCTGACCACCACGGGTGAACAAAGGAGGAAGATGTTGAACTTTTTATTGCCTTCCATCACAGTTGGGAATGTGGATTCCACTGTTTGGGGATGTCTATGTTAAATTGTGTTAAATGGTTTTGTTGCTTTTCACTTAGTGTAGCTGTATGGTAACTCAAATTCCACTGTACCTCAGTTGGTTAAGTGACAATAAACACAAACTTGAACTTGAAATGTAGGCAAATGAGGTAGGCAACTTGGTCAGTGTGGTCAAGTTGGGCCAAAGGGCCTGTTTCCGTTCTGTAAAACTTCTTGATGCTATGACTCTTGGCAAACAGACCATTGCCGGAGAAAGGGTTTAATTGGAGAGGTCAAGTTTGTAGATTATCGCAACAAATTGACAATAGACAATAGACAATAGGTGCAGGAGGAGGCCATTCGGCCCTTCGAGCCAGCACCGCCATTCAATGTGATCATGGCTGATGATCCCAATCAGTACCCCGTTCCTGCCTCCTCCCCATATCCCCTGACTCCGCTATCTTTAAGAGCCCTATCTAGCTCTCTCTTGAAAGCATCCAGAGAACCTGCCTCCACCGCCTTCTGAGGCAGAGAATTCTACAGACTCACCACTCTGTGAGAAAAAGTGTTTCCTCGTCTCCGTTCTCAATGACTTACTCCTCATACTAAAACTGCGGCCCCTGGTTCTGGACTCCCCCAAATATTGTCACTGATATTTTAAGTTGATCCTGTTTCATAGAACATAGAACAGAATTTTAGCGTTAAAATTATAGAGAAAAAGTGCAAGGTCTCCAGTGAGGATAGGTTGGAAGATCAGGACAACAGCCCAGGGTTTCTGGGAGGAATGTTCAGTAGTCTGACAACAGGAGGGAAGAAGCCGTTCCTAAATCAAACTTATGCTTTTATCTAATAAACTTAACGTTGGTAAAAATGAATGTTGCTTCTACCTTTTCATGTTTCATCTTACCTCTAATTGTTGAAATAGAAAAAGTAGAGGGACAGCTCATGGATAAAAGTGGTTTCAATACCTCAATTGCTCTTTTCTTCCTGAACCTTATAACATGAAAATTAAATGTGTATTAAACTTATATTTATAGTTTGCCTTAAACTGAGATGCCCAATGCAGGGGGGAAATGTTATAATTGTTTGCCTTGTGCTGACAGTTGTATTTGACAGTCTGTTGTATTTGTCCATCCTGGGGCCCTCAGTGGAGGGAAGTGATTGCAAAGCCTGCAAATATCGCATATTCTTCAGCGAAACATCTGGAATAGAACAGACGAACATACAATGTAGGAAGGTACAGCACAGGAACAGGGACTTTTGTCCTCAATGTCCGTGTCAAACATGGTACCAATCCCTTCTGCCTGCACATGAACATATCCCTCCATTCTCTGCGTATCTAAGGGGCGGGACAGTGGTGCAGCTTCAAAGCGGCAGAGACCCGGGTCCGATCCTAACTACGAGTGCAGTCGGTGCGGAGTTTGTACGTTCTCCCTGTGACCGTGTGGGTTTTCTCCTGGTGCTCCGGTTTCCCTGGCCAGCGTGGACTCAGTGGGCAGAAGGGCCTGTTTCTGCTCTGTGTCTCCAAACAAAAACTCCGAGATGCTAGAAATACCCAGCGGGTCAGTCGGCTCCTGTGGAGAAAGAAATGGCGCTAACAATATTGATAAAAATAAACATTTCATATCATCTCCATTTTCTGCCTGTCGATCTCAAATCATGTTGACTTATTTTGTGGTCCTATCCAAAAATAATGAAGGCACCAGGAGCGTCCCTTTAGTTTAGTTACGTTTAGTTTAGAGACACAGCGTGGAAACAGGCCCTTCGGCCCACTGAGTCCCTGCCGACCAGCGACCCCCATACACTAGCACTATCCTACACGCCAGGGAAAATTTACAATTTTACGGAAGCCATTTTGACCTACAAACCTACTCTACCGCTACGCCACCTTCTGCCTCCACTCTTGTCATTTTACTTAAAATACACAATTTGATTCTGAATTTATTTTCAGTCTCAACAAGACTTTCAGATTCCCATATTCCCATATTCCCATTCACAGTTTTTCTGGTCCCACACATATCCGGCACCCGATTAAACACCTTCACCACCAACGCACGGTGTGTGCCATCCACAAAATGCATTGCAGTTACTCACCATTGAATTCAGATTACAGCTTGTGTCGGACTGTGTAGGATTGCGAGCTGTTCTGGGCACCCCTTTACAGGAAGAATGTGGAGATTTTGGAGAGGGTGCAGAGGATGTTTACCAGAATGATGCCTGGATTAGGGGGGGGGGGGGGGGGGGGGGGGGGTATTAGCTATAGGGAGAGGTTGGACAGACTTGAATCATTCCTCTCTGGAGCGCCGGAGGTTGCGGGGAGACCAGATAGATATATATGTAGCGGCAACTAGTGGTGGGAAGGGGAAGTCAGAACCCTCGTCACTGGTCGGCGCGGTCACATGACTGCGGGGGTTCGCTCGCGGGCTTTTAGCCAGTTGTTCAGCGCTCCTCCCAGCGACAGGAGCTGTTAGCGAAGACAGGCACGCGGTTTGCACGAGTTTGAGTTCCTTTTTTCTGTTAATAAAATTACTTTACTCAACCTGCTGGTTTCGCTTCATATACATAATTATGAGAGGCACATAGATAGGGTACCTACCACCCACTGTGCAAAAAATGCTGCCCCCATGTTCTATTTAAATCTTCGGGGAGGCACGGTGGCACAGCAGTAGAGTCGCTGCCTCACGGCGCCAGAGACCCGAATTCGATCCTGACTACAGGTGCTGTCTGTACGGAGTTTGTACGTTTCCCCGTGACCACCTGGGTTCTCTCCGGGTGCTCTGGTTTCCTCCCACACTCCGAAGACGACAAGTTTGTAGGTGAATTGACTTCGGTAAAATTTGTAAGTTGTCCCCCGTGTGTGTGTGTAGGATAGTGCTGGTGTACGAGGCGATCGCTGGTCGGCGCGGACTCGATGGGCCAAAGGGCCTGTTTCCGCGCTGTATCTCTAAACTAAACTAATTTGTGATTTATTTAGTTCATAGTGTGGAAAATTTGAACGGGCTATATGGAGTAGACTGTCTCACTCTCCCCCCACCCCCACCCCCCCTCCAATCTTTTCACATCCTGGACTTTATCACTCGATAATTTAAGTTCATGTTTGTTACATATGTGCTGTGCAATAACTGGTCACTTAAATTTCATTATTATTATAAAGCTCACAACACTTTCAATGCCTTGTAACTGTATCCTTTGAACGTTGGCAGATCAATTTCCCTCCGAGAAAAATAACATTTTTCGTATCGTATCATATCGTAGAACGAACACGGCGGTAGGTCCACTTTAAATCCTCTTGCCGAGATCTGTTAGAATAAAATAGAATAACATTTATTGTCATTTGAACCTAAGTTCAAACAAAATAACGTTTCTGCAGTCGTACAAACAAGAAAAAAACCAAGACACACAATTAACACAATTTATACAAACATCCATCACAGTGAATCTCCAAACACCTCCTCACTGTGATGGAAGGCAAAGTCTTGTCTCTCCCCTGTTCTTTATTCTTCTCCCAATGTTAAAGCCCCCGGCGGGCGATGGTAAGTCCCGCGGCCTTTAAGGCCGCACCGGGCGATATAAGGGCCTGCTCCGGGCCTAGAGGTTGGGTTGGGATTGGGGGTTGGTGTGAAGAGGTTTGTCACATGGCTTGGTGCAACACTTTGTCTCTGGGTCGAAGAGTAGTGGGTCCAAAATCTAGATGGACACAAAAAGCTGGAGTAACAGTGGATTCGACAGCATCTCTGGAGAAAAGGAACAGGTGACGTTTCGGTTTGAGACCCTTCCTCAGACTGAGAGTCAGGAGAAAGGGAAACAAGAGATATAGACGGTGTTTTAGAGAGATGTAGAACAAATGAATGAAGGATATGCAAACATGGAACGATGATGAATGAAACAGGCCATTGTTAGCTGAGGGCTAGTTGAAAACGAGTTACAGACAATGAGACTCAACGAGACGACTTTGAAACTAATACAATGACTTGGTTGGGGGAGCGACGGACAGAGAGGGGATGCAAGGGTTACTTCAAGTTAGTGAAATCAACATTCATACCGCTGAGTTGTAAGCTGCCCATGTACAAAATCAGGGTTGGCACTTTCAGGGAGTCAGAGTGTCACACAGCACAGAAACAGGCCCTTCAGCCCACCACATCCATGATGGCTATCAAGCATCCATCTTAGTTTAGTTTAGAGATACAGTGTGGAAACAGGCCCTTCGGCCCACCAAGTCCGCGCTGACCAGCGATCACCCGTTCACACTAGTTCTATCCTACACACTAGGAACAATTTACAGAGCCAACTAACTTACAAATCTGAAAGTCTTTGGACTGTGGGAGGAAACCAGGGTGCCTGGAGTAAATCCACACAGTCACAGGGAGAACGTGCAAACTCCGTACAGATAGCACCCATAGTCAGGATGTCCAAATAAATTGCCCGTATTGTGTAGAGAGTGGAATAATATACAACTAAGGGGTTTCCTCCCACACTCCAAAGATGCGTTAGGTGACGTTTGTGTTTTAATTGGCTTCTGTAAATAGTAATTTGGCCCTAGTGTGCAGGTTAGTGCTAGTGTACGAGGCGATCACTGGTCGGCGTGGACCTGGTGGGTTGTAGGGCCAGTTTCCAGGCTGTATCACTAAGTCTAAAGTCTAACTAGTGTAAAAGGGTAATCGATGGTTGGCATGGACACCGTGGGCTAAATGGTCCATTACCATGTTGTATCTTTCAGTCAGTCACCCACCCATCCCTAAGCGGCTTGAGGTGAGCTGTGAGCCATGTTTGGTTGGAGTGTGCATGCTAGGAGATTTCAGAGGGTGATTGAGCATATTGTTGGGTCTTGAGTTACGTCTAGGTCCAGTTAACCAACAAACGTCTTTGTGGGAGGAATCCAGAGCACCCAGAGGAAACCCATGTGGTCACAGGTAGAACATACAATTCCAGACTAGCAAAGGCAGATTCCCTCCTCTGAAGTATACCAGTGAACCAACTTGAATGTTGTAACATCCATGGCTGTAGTGTACATCAGTGCACGGGATGCTCTGTGGAAGAGCCAACATCAGTCATAATGCATGCAACATAAGTCAACCCGAAGACAGACACAAAGAGCTGGAGTAACTCAGTGGGTCAGGCAGCAGCTCTGGGGAAAAGGAAAAGGTGATGTTTTGGGTCGCGACCCTTCTTCAGACCGAGAGTCAGGAGAGGGAAACGGGAGATTTAGAACGAATGAATGGAAGATATGCACAAAGTAATGATAATCAAGGGAAGGTAATGCCCACAATGGTCCATTGTTGGCTGTGGATTAGGTGATAATGAGTTAGTCCCCGATACTCAACAGGACGACAGCGAAACTAGTACGACGACTAGGGTGGTGGTGGGGGGAGGGGGGGGACGGAGGGAGAAGGGAGATGCAAGGGTTACTTGAAGTTAGAGAAATCAATATTGGGTCTGAAGAAGGGTCTCGACCCGAAACGTCACCTATTCCTTTTCTCCAGAGATGCTGCCTCACCCGCTGAGTTACTCCAGCATTTTGTGTCTATCTTCGCTTTAAGCCAGCATCTGAACACAATATTTATACCGCTGGGTTGTAAGGTGCCCAAGCAAAATATGCTTATGTTATTAACTCAACCTGTTTATCTCCAAGGATAAGTAACTGAATTAATGCAATGACTGGACTTGTAATCTAATATGTTTAAGAAGGAACTGCAGATACTGGAAAATTGAAGGTAGACAAAAATGCTGGAGAAACTCAGCAGGTGAGGCAGCATCTATGGAGCGAAGGAAGGAGGCAACGTTTCGGGCTGAAACAGTTAGGTTTAAGGGTGTGTTGCAGAATATCTCAGCCTTTTCTGAAATTGCATAGTCTGCAGGTGATAGACGCAAAAAGCTGGAGTAACTCAGCGGGTCAGACAGCATCTCTGGAGTAAAGGTAGAGGTGAGGTTTCCGGTTGAGACCTGGGTCAGTTTGAAGAAGGGTCTCGACCCGAAACATCACCCATCACTTTTCTCCAGAGATGCTGCCCGACCCGCTGAGTTTCTCCAGCGTTTTGTGTCGACTTTAAAAATATATTTGGACAGTGCTAAGGATAGGAAGGGAGCTGTGGGCAAACGGAGAAAAGGAATAGGTGACGTTTCGGGTTGAGACCCTTCTTCACACAACTGCTTGTGGCTATCTTCGGCTTAAACCAGCATCTGCAGTTCCTTCCTGCACTTTTACTTTTACAGGTGACTTGTTCAGGAAAAAAATAATCGATGTTCAATAAAAGTTACTGCTGGAGGTGCGGTTTCATGCCTTGGGTTTGCCCAGATTTTAAGAATTGAATGCTGCAGTTTCAAAGCTTTCATTAGTCATGCTCTCCCAGTAATGGCTTGCGAACTGCAGGCATGTGAAACTTCTGGCTGGCAATTTAATCAGGTAATTAGGTGCCGCTTGATGTCTGGCCTAGCTGCTTGCATACCGTGCTAAAATATGCACACATCCAAAGAACTAGAAGCAGCCTGAGAACGATGGGCATTTGTGTGGGTGTTAGGCATGTGGTTAAGCAGGCAGCTCCCTCTTGTTAGACTGGGCAAGTGCATGGGATTCATCGCAAGACAGGTGCACTGACCTGATAGCCCTTCTCAGGTGCCACTTACTCTTTATGGGACATTTATTACAAGGACTTTTTGCCTTTCTTGAAGCACCTGCAAGCAATAAAAATTTACATGTGTGAGGGCTTTTTAGGGAAATTAATGGTGCCTCTCAAGGGATGCATATTTCTAAAGATGTTTATTAAAGCCGAAGTCCTCCCAGGGTTAAAAAGAAAATTAACGTATTGAACACAGACCTGGTGACAGAAGAGCTCTCTGTCCCCTTCACCGGCTGGAATAAACTGTGCTTCAATTAACCCAATGCTCTCCAAGTTCACATGCCTTTCGGAGACCGGGAAGGCAGCAATTTGGGACCTCATTAAGACTTCCTTGCAATGTTTGTAGAGTCTAATGGGATTAATGTATATAAATGTTTAGCGCGACCACTATTTCCACGTTAATGTAAGTTTTTGGTTACTTAAAACACACCTTTCTGTTCCGAGCTGGCAGCGAGAGTGCAGAGAAAGAGTTAAGAAACCAGCCCGCATTAACTAGAACCATTAATACAATCCCTAGCAATAAGCCCAGGTGGACTGTGTTAATAACTTTGTTTAAATTATTCCTTTGAGAGGCAGAAAACATCTATTAATGCATTCATTAGAGTTTATGGCAAGGTTCTGGTTTTCTCCCATTGACAATAAACAGGCATTGTCAAAGTGGGCTAATTCACCCCATCTGTCTCCACCACACTAAATAGCAAGTGTTCAGATCCCTCACATCTTTTTGCCTTTCCTTTTAATTACGGTACGACTGTCTTCTTCTGCGGGACCACTTTGAAGTGCAGGCTTTTCCTTCTTGTTAGTTGTCACCATTAACAAGCCAGTCTTCCTTTGTTGCCTCCCGTTAACTTTTTTAAAAAAAAATATCGGGCAATGTTTTCTCGATCAAATCCTAACGTCGTTAATAATAACCGTGCAAATACTTATTATGCACGCACGATACTTTAGGAGGTGTTTTTTTTTGTTCTTGTCCTTTGTTCCTAATTTCCTTGTTGCAATCGGCTTAAAGTGGAATATCTCAACCTGTGCACGCAAGCAAAGAATGGCCCAATTTTCACTGAACATGAGTAACAGATTTTGCTCGGAGATTTTGAAGCTAACCATTCGGAATGAGCTTAAGGAATTCTATAAACTGCAAGTTTCAGTTTTAGTGTCAAACTTCAAGGACACTAAAATAGCGAAGGTGAATAGAAAACTTGCCTCACAAAAAGAATGGAATGTATTTATAATCTGGCCTTTTGTGTGTTATATATATATATATATATTTATTTTTTAATGTACAACGTAAAGGCCAGCTACTTTCTTTTAGAACTACCTTCCCTGGGTTGATTTATCACATCAGAAAAAGAAAGAAAGAAAAACTGTTAAAAGACTAAGGTCAACATAATAAATTGTGTGTTTTATCATTGCCGGATATGCTTTGGCATAAGGCATGATAACACACATCTTACAGTTCATTATTAGCTCCTATAGTGGCTATAAACCTTGAAGAAAAGAAAGAGGGGCTGCTCATTGGCACACATAAATCTTTGTAACTAGTAAATGTATGTCACTAACATGAACTTACTCTTCTCGATATTTCTCCGTTGATTCCCGAGTGTTTAACATTTTTTTTAAACGGACCCCTCACTGTACAGTACTTCTTTATCTTTGCATACAGTAGCAACCCAACACTTTGCATGGTGATGTTATGTCATGGGATTGAACCCTGGATGAGAGCAGGCTTTCATTAACCACTTCAGACCATTAGGTCCGGCAAATGGATGTTGATTTCAGCCACTCAAATTCCACTTGTCTTGCTGGCCACTTACGTGCAGAAGTTATAAATGCCATTTCTTTGAAACAGGGCAACCATTTCATCGAACTATAACTCCAGTGTGGTGTTTTAATGACTTGATTGCCTGATGCTTAATATTTTTTAATTTGTTTTATATGAGTCTTATGCTTCATTGCCGTTTGCAATGAACAAGTATTAATCCACCCGCCCGCTCATATGTGTGCACTGTTAAATGAGGTTTCTGATGGTTGATTGATTGAAAGATGCTGCAGGGAAACAGGCCCTTCGGCCCACCGAGTCCATGCCGGCCATGGATCACCTGTTCTCACTGGTTCTGTGTTGCCCCACTTTCGCATCCACTCCGGACACACTCGGGGCAATTTTACAAAGGCCAATTAGCCTACAACCTGCATGGTGTTTGGGATATGGGAGGAAACTGGAGCACCCGGACGAAACCCACGCGGTCACAGGGACAGCGTGGAAACTCCACACAGACAGCATCCGCGGTCAGGTTCGATCCCGGGTCTCTGGCGCTGTGAGGCAGCAGCTTGGTGCAAGATACAGAAAAGCCAGTAGAGACTGATCAAAGATAGTCCGAGAATCTCCCATGAGGCACATAGTAACTCATGACTGCTCTCTGGTTGTGGTAAGATGATTCAGTTGCCTGATGACAGCTGGGAAGAAACTGCCCCTGAATCTGGAGGTGTGCAGAACTGCCTCTGAACCTGGAGCTGTACCTTTTGCCTGATGGGAGAGGGGAGAAGAGGGAGCGTCCTGGGTGACACTGGTCCTCGATGATGCTGCTGGCCTTGCCGAGGCAGCGTGAAGTGTAGATGGAGTCAGTGGAGGGGAGGTTGGTTTGTGTGATGGTCTGGTCTGCGTCCACAATTCTCTGCAATTTCTTGCGGTCGTGGATGGAGCTGTTCCCAAACCATGCTGTGATGCATCCCGATAACATGCTTTCCACGGCGCATCTGCAGAAGTTGGTGAGAGTTTAATTGTCTCCGCTGGTGTCTGGCACCTCAGTTGAGAGTATACTCAACTGAGAGAGGTTTGTTTTTCCATCAGTGGCCTTTTCCCATGCTGGAGAATCTCAAATTAGATTGTTAGATTAGGGAGCAGTCATTGGGTAAGGCAGCACGGTGGCACCCGGGTTCCACCCTGACCTCGGCTGCTGTCTGTGTGGAGTTTGCAGGTTTTCCCTGTGGCGGCGCTCCGGCTTCCTCCCACATCCCAAAGAACGGGCGGGTTTGCAGGTTAATTGGCCCCGTGTAAATTGCCCCTGAGTGTGTAGGGAGTGGATGTGAAAGTGGGATAGCGTAGAACTAGAATGGACGGGTCAGCGTCGACCCGGTGGGCTGTGACTGAAGAGACGCTGTATCTTTAAATTAAATTGAAAAACATATCAAATTTAAAACAGAGATGCCTAGAAACATTCTCCACACCAGTTTCTCGCAGGCTGTAGGGAAATTTTGGAATTCTCTAGCCCAGAGGATTGTTAATGCAGGTTCGTTCAGAGAATTTAAAGCGGAAGTAGATAAATTTGTATAAGACTTAAGACTATGGACTTAGAACGATGGCTAGGCCACATTTGGAGTATTGTGTGCAGTTCCACTACAGGATGGATGTGCAGGCTTTGGGGAGGGTGCCGAAGAGTTTCACCAAAATGCCGCCTGGATTATGGGGTATTAGCTACAAGGAGAGGTAGGACAAACTTGGACTGTTCTCTCAGGATCGTCAGAGGCTGAGGGGAGACCTCATCAAAGTATATCAAATTATGAGAGGCATCATCAGTCAGAACCTTTTTACCAGGGTGGACGTGTCAAAGACGAGAAGGCTTAGCTTTAGCGGGCTGGGCGAGAGGGGAAAATGTTAAAGGAAATGTGTGGGTCTGATTTTTTACTCAGAGAATATTGGGTTTATGGAACGCGCTGCCAGGGGTGGCGGGGGAGGCAGATACGATAGCCGTATTTAAGAAGGAACTGCAGATGCTGGAAAATCGAAGGTAGACAAAAATGCTGGAGAAACTCAGCGGGTGAGGCAGCATCTATGGAGCGAAGGAAATAGGCGACGTTTCGGGTCGAGACCCTTCTTCAGACTGTTGTGGGGATGGGGGCGGGCTGTAAGAAGAAAGGCAGAGGCGGGGACAGTGGGTTGTGGGAGAGCTGGGAAGGGGAGGGGAAAGAGGGAGAAAGCAGGGACTACCTGAAATTAGAGAAGTCAATGTTCATATCGCTGGGGTGTAAACTACCCAAGCGAGAAATGAGGTGCTGCTCCTCCAATTTCCCATGGAGGAGGCCCAGGACAGAAAGGTCGGATACGGAAAGGGAGGGGGAGTTGAAGTGCTGAGCCACCGGGTGATCAAGACGATACGGTGCTGAGCCACCGGGTGGTTAATGCGAACGGAGCGGAGGTGTTGGGCGAAGCAATCGCCAAGCCTACGCTTGGTCTCACCGATGTAGAGCAGCTGACACCTAGAGCAGCGGATGCAATCGATGAGGTTGGAGGAGGTGCAGGTGAACCTCTGTCGCACCTGGAAAAGCTTGGGTCCTTGGATGGAGTCAAGGGGGGAGGTGAAGGAACAAGTGTAGCATTTCCTGCGGTTGCTAGGGAAAGTGCCCGGAGAGGGGGTGGTTTGGGTGGGAAGGGACGAATTGACCAGGGAGGTACGGAGGGAGCGGTCTCTCTGGAAAGGGGAGGAGATGGGAAGATGTGGCCAGTGGTGGGATCCCGTTGGAGGTGGCGAAAATGTCAGAGGATTATTTGATGTGACGGCTGGTAGGGTGGATAGCCGTATTGAAGAAGCTTTTAGATGAGCACATATGCAGGGAACGGAGGGATATGGATGGATGTGCAAACACGAGAGATTAGTTTATCTGCAACCGTGTTCTGCACGGACATTGTGGGCCGAAGGGCCTTATTCCTGTGTTGTACTCTTCTATTTTTTATGTTCTAAGATCAGGGAATTGATGCCCACGGGGACCTGGCACAGAGACCTGGGGAAGATCAGGTTCTAAGATCAGGGTCTCTACCTGGGGAAGATCAGCTGTGACATAGAGTCTAGGTGAGTCACAGCATGGAAACAGGCCTTTCAGCCCATCACGTCTGCACTGACTACCAACCACGTACACGTATACTAATACTGCATCGGTGAGGCCCCATTTAGAGTATTATGTTCAGTTTTGGATACGCTGCTATGGGAAGAATGTGGTTGAGGTAGATAGAGTGCACAGAAGATTTAGGAGGATGTTGCCAGGATTCGAGGGCATGAGCCGTAGGGAGAGGTTGCGGAGGCGAGGACTTTATTCCTCGCTGTTCAGGAGGCTGAGGGGTGATCTTATGGAGGAGGATAAAACCTTTTACCCAGAATCGGGGAATCAAGAACCAGAGAACACAGGAAATATTTGATAGGAACCTGAGGGACAACCTTTTCACACAAAGGGTTGTGTGTATATGGAATATGAGCTGACAGAGGAGTTAGTCATGCCTGGTACAATAGCAGCATTTAAAAGACATTTGGACAGGTACATTGATAGGAAAGGTTTAGCGGGATATGAGCTAACCGTGGGTAGGTGGGCCTAGTGTAGACGGGGCACCTTGGTCGGTAGGGTCAAGCTGGGCTGTATGTTTCCGTGCTGTATGACCCTATGACACAGACAAACGTTAGACTTTGGACTTTAGAGTTACGGCGTGGAAACAGGCCTTTTTGCCCACCGAGTCCGCGCCGAGCAGCGATCACCCACATCCTAACACTATCCTACACAACAGGGACCATCTGAAATTTTACCAAAGCCAATTAACCTACAAACCTGTACGTCTTTGGAGTGTGGGAGGAAACCGGAGCACCTGGGGCAAACCCACGTGGTCACAGGGAGAAGGTACAAACTCCGTACATACGGCACCCGTAGTCAGGATCAAATCCGGGTCTCCAGCCACTGTGCCGCCCAAAATTAAGTCAATTATTTATAGTAAAGGAAAATATCTCCTTTGAAAGACAATAGGTAATATCAGCAGTTTGAAATAACTCTATAATCGTTGGCTTTGAGCAAGCATTTACTCCGTATTCATTTAATCCTTCTTTAACATATTGCAGGGGTCACTGGTGTCTTATCTGGGAGTTATTTTTTTGGTGTGTTTCTCCACTTATTCCTCTGTGTGTGTTGACTGAATCTGAACAAGGGTGCTGTTATTATCGGCAATGGGAACCTGAACAAAAAAAAAAACATGGATTTGGTTTTCAAATACAGACATTAGTGGCATTGTTGGAATTTTTCATACAAATGTTCCCATAAGCGCAAATATAGAACTGATGCTTTTAATTGACCTGGATGACATTTTACATTCCAGCTTTTCTGACATGTACAGTACTATCTTAAATCGTATTTTTGCTTTAACGGAGGAGATTTTAACATGATGCACTTCATTAACTACGGGACCGGTTAGTGGCTGTGTTATTTTTGCAAGGTTTGTTTAGTTGTCAAGCTGCTGCCTGTTAGATATTTAAGGAAGAGGCGAACCACTGATAGGCTGGAGGTAAAGCACAGGGCTATGGTATACAGCATGAAACTGTGGCATGGTTACACAGGGGTATGTGGAGCGAAATATTTAAACTGAGGATAACCAAAAACAGTACAGCACATGCACAGGCCCTTCAGCCCACAATGTCCGTGACAAACATGATGCGGTTAGCCTAATGTCCTAAGCCAACACTTGACCCATATCCCTCCATTCCATGCATATCCATGTGCCTATCCAAAAGCCACCTAAATGCCACTATCCTCTCTGTCCACCACCACGCCCTGGCACCCACCACTAGGGTTGCCAACTGTCCCGTATTATAGCTGGGACATCCCGTATATTGGGCTAAATCGGTTAGTCCCATACGGGGCTGCCCTTGTCCCGTACTTGACTGCTACTACTCGGTTCAAGGGGACTGTCTGGTCGGAGCCCCGCCTCACCCGTCCCAACGTAGTGCAGCCCATGGAGTGCAGCAGCAGCAGCAGCAGCAGCGCCTCGCCCGTGGCCCCATCGGTCAGCAGGCCGGCCAGCTGTGAGACCTTCGGACCTTCGCCTACCGCCAACACCACCACTCCTCCTTCTCACGGCCGATCATCGCCTCATGAGTTGGATGGGGTGTCGGACTTTGCTGGCGACATCTCCTCATCTCCTCCGGGCAAAAACTCCTCAGCTGGCCCGCCGGCTGGGCTTTGTGCGCAGTCCAGCGCCCGGGCCAACTCATCATACACCCAGCCACGGCCGAGTCGGTCAACGAATCGCCGTCGGGAATTTGTCCCTTATTTTGACCCTTTGTCCCTTATTTGGGAGTGAGAAAGTTGGCGACCCTGGCCCTGCCCATCTCCTTTAAACTTTGCCCCTCTCACCTTAAAACAGTGCCCTCCTAGTGTTTTGCGGCTCCACCCTGGGGAAAGGATTCTCTCCATCTCTGCTGAAGCTTACCTGGGTTAAGTTCACCTGCAGAACTTAAACCACCGAGTGGTTTTTAAACGGTTCTCTTTCACAAATTAATCGGAGAGTTTTTAAATGGTATACGTAAGGAATAAGTATTTTTAAATGGAGTAATCGTGTATTGGGTTAATCGTGTATTCATTATGGATTTTTCTCAACTTTCTAAAGCTTTGAATGTTTGCCGATAGCGTTGACCTGTATCTGATCATCATGTCAAGAGACAAGGGTGTTTCTTTGTCATATATACCGACAGTTAAATTCCTGGTTGCAGCTGCATAACAGGTCTGTGAACACAATAACTCATAGATAATATATAATAAACAAAAAAAAACCCAATGAATTAACAACCCCGTGGGCACGGTGTCGCAGCAGTAGAGCTCGGTAAAATTTCAGTGGGAAAGATTTTTTCTTGGAGAGCATGCAGCTAGTGGACAGAGATCACACCTCCTGAAACCTAGTTGCCTCTCTCAGTGGCCTTCAGCCTCATAGAATGGCCACAGTGGCAGGGAATTGTCGAATTCAGTGCAACCTTCAAACCGAGGAAGGGTCCCGACCTGAAATGTCGCCCACCCATGTTCTCCAGAGGTGCCTGCCTGACCTGCTGGGTTACTCCAGCACACTCTGTTACCCAGCATATGCAGTTCCTTATTTCTACATTGGAAATATATCGGATTTCCCCTACCTATAGGCCAACCAACCCATCGGGATATTTAATGGGAAAAGAGCCAAATCAGCAGGAGCTGCGAGAATGTGACAATTCAGTCAGTCATAGAGTCACACAGCATGGAAACAGGCCCTTCGGCCCAGCTCATCCATGCTGACCAATATGCGCCTTGTAAGCTCGTCCCATTTACCCAAGTTTGGCCCAAATCACCTCTAAACCTTTCCTATCCATGTACCTTTCCAAGTATCTGTCAAATGCTGATATACTACCTGCCTCACCTACCTCCTCTGGCAGCTTATTTCATATGCTCACTACCCTCTGAGTGGAAACAGTTGCTCCTTAGGTTCCTATTGAGAGCTGCCCCTCTCACCTTTAACCTCATGTTCTTGATTCCCCTTGGGATAAAAGACTCTGTGTATTCATTCTATCTATTCCCCTCATGATTTTATACGCCTCTATAGGATCGCCCCCTCAGCATTCCTGCACTCAAGGAATAAAGTACTGGCCTACCCAACTGCACCCTACAGCTCAGGCCCCTCGAGTCCTGACAACATCCTCTGACATATTCTCTGCACTGGTTCCAGCTTGATGACATCCTGCTCATAGCAGGGAAACAAAACTGAACACAACATTCCAAATGTGGTCTCACCATCTGTAACAGACCATCCCAACTTCTCTACTCAATATCCTGACTGATGAAGCTCCATGTACCGCCCTATCTACCTGCCTGTGACGCCATTTTCAGAGATCTATTTGCTCCTGCACTCCTCGATTCCTCTGCCCTACAATACAGCCCGGGGTCTATACGGTCACTGTGACCATTGTTGCCTTTACCTTAATGCTTACCTGTCATTACGGATTATTATGCTTACTAGTACCTGCGAGTATGCTTACTTCAATTTAAATGAACTAAAACCATTGCCGGGATAATGCAGAGACTTCATAATTACTAGCTGAAGATTCTGAAATTCCCATCACAACAGCACTTGGAAATCCCTTCATCAACAGGTTGGCAACCGTTAGAGGTTGGAACGTTAGAACATTGAACATTGTCCAGTTCACCGCAGGAACAGGCCCTTCGGCCCACTCTGTCCCCTTCCTGCATGCTATCCACATCTCTCCATGCCCAATTCAATGATGCAACGATATGTCATTGTCATACGTACCCAGGTAGAGGGGATTTGCTTTGTTTTTGCTTCCAACCCAGTACAATCTTACAGCAGAGCTCACCCGGGCAGCGCACGAAGAGCCGCCATGTTTCTGGCGCCGACAACGTTATAAAGAGTTTATCAAACAGTCAATAGACACTAGGTGCAGGAGTAGGCCATTCGGCCCTTCGAGCCAGCACCGCCATTCAATGTGACCATGGCTGATCATCCACAATCAATACCCCGTTCCTGCCTTCTCCCCATCTCCCATGACTCCGCCATCTTTAAGAGTCCTATCTAGCTCTCTCTTGAAAGCACCCAGAGAGCCGGCCTCCACCGCCCTCTGAGGCAGAGAATTCCACAGACTCACAACTCTCTGTGAGAAAATGTGTGTTCTCGCAGCGGTGAAGGTGGCTGCCGCCTGCCGCCCCCCCCCACCCCCCCCCCCCCCCCCCCCCCGACTTTGGTGGCCCCGCTGGGTCCTCCTTCGCTTGGCGGCGCGTTACCTCAGGTCCCTCCTTCGCACTTGGCAGCACACCCCCCCACCCCCTACACTCTTGGTGGCCCTGCTGGCTATATGTGCCCTGGCTCCCTTCTTGCTCTCGACAGTGTGGGTCCCTCGCTCACTCTGGGCATTGCGGGTCCCTCCTCACTCTCAGCTCCACGCCACATCTCGAGAGCCTTCTACCGCCGCCCAGCGCATGCATGTGACCCATATCCCACCTGAGTACTTTTTGAACATTGAGGAGAATTTGGAAGTCATTGCATTACCAAATGTCCACAAGTGTAGGGTCGAGATACACTGACTGGATGCCTCGTGGTCTGACTTAGACACCAAGGAGGATCGCAGAGATTGGTGGGCATTACCCGATCCAACATGGGTACTGACCTCCCCGTCATCGAAGTGATCTACATGAGGTACTGCCTCAGAAAAGGCAGCCAGCATCATCAAAGACTCACAACGCCCTGGCCACACTGTCATCTCGCGATTACAATCAGGAGGAAGGTACAGGAGCCTGAAAACCAGGATCTGGGGTTCAAGGGCAGCTTCACCCCAACAATCGTCAGGCTCTTGAATAGGTGGTTGC
This sequence comes from Okamejei kenojei, assembly GCA_035221665.1. Classification (NCBI taxonomy): domain Eukaryota; kingdom Metazoa; phylum Chordata; class Chondrichthyes; order Rajiformes; family Rajidae; genus Okamejei; species Okamejei kenojei. The sequence goes on along the minus strand of CM069163.1, from coordinate 6,290,555 downwards.
ACGTAAGGTCATCAGGTCAACGGGCGTGACGCCAGGAGTAGCTCAATCCTCCTGGAGTACAAGGCAGCTTCCGGCATACACTAGTAACACACGTAACACATACATTCTTGCCTGTTAAAAACCGCCAAAATGTCTTCATTTTTGCGGTGTAAAAAATTGTGGAAATAGGGGTAACCGTGCGTGAAAACTGCCAAAATCACAGCTGCTCACTGACTTGGGAAAGAGTAGCGTGACGCGGATTGAGGGCAAGTCCCGGCCCATGACCGCCCGGGGCTGGAGTCACCCTCCAGTCCGAACCCGAGCGGCCGAAGGAGCGCATCCCTCGGGACAGCCCCCACTCTCCCCCCGGGGTCAGCGCTGTCCGGCCACGGCCACCGTCCGCCCCGTCTCCCCCGTGCGGCCGCACTGTCATGGGTCAGCAGCGCCCGCACACGGGGCCAGGTGGAGCGGGGCCGTGCCTCCGGGCAGCGGGCACATGGGGACGAAAACCCGGCAACGTCCCCGTCAGCTGCAGCAGAATTGGGGACAGTCTGGTCCCTCTGCCCACCAGTGTCACCGGCACCGGCACACTGACCCCCCCCACTGGCACCCCGGTCCCCCCCTGCCCCGACCATCCCCGACCACCCCCCCCACCCCGGCCGCGGGGATAGACGGCCCGGGGTCCGCGAGTGTGGAACCAGTCAGCGTGGAGTCCGAATGCTGGGACAGAAGACAGGCCCACTGGCAGCCATGAGCGCCTGTCCCACTTTCACGACCTAATTCACTACATCTGCCGAGTTTGCCCTTGGCTCATACTCGCAGCATGGTCGTTACGAGGTCGTAGGTAGGTCGTGATGCTAGTCGTAGGTTCTCGTGGCATCAAGTAAGTCGGGGCGTTTTTCTAGCCTAATGAAAAATGTCCACGAGTAAAAAAGGTCACAAATTAGGTCGTGAAGTGCGACAGGCCCTATAGTAAGTGCTTACCTAACGCTTACTGCTTGTACTCCAGAAGGCGTTGCGTGGCATCCTCCCTATACTGCACAACGCTACCAACTGCCTCAACAACTATGATCTACAACGGGCTGTGTTCTGGCTTCACTACGGACTTCAGTTTTGCATTATTTTATTTTAATTTTTTTTGCCAAAAATAATTTATCAATTATTTACAATATTATTTAGTGTACGAAAAAAAATACCAAAATAAAACTCACCACCATAATGCAAGACACACAAATATACTAAAGAAACTACTACACAACTATATTACAATCCTTATTGAGGATGCATTCAACCCCCCGCAGTGCCCAGCGGTCCCGGAAACCACCCAGACCGCCCCTGGACAGCGCGTAATCCCTCTCAAGTTTTGTATTATAGCGGTCTGGTTACCCATCATTGCTTTAGACTTTATTCTTTAGATGTACAGCGAGGAAACAGGCCCTTCATCCCACCGAGTCCGCAACGACCAGCAGTCGCCCCGGACACTATCCTACACTCACTAAGGGCAAGTTTACAAATTACCAAAGACAATTAGACTACAAGCCTGCACGTCATTGGAGTGTGGGAGGAAACCCGAGCACCCGGAGATAACCCACGCGGCCATGGGGAGGACGTACAAATTCCGTACGGACAGCGCCCGTAGTCTGGATGGAACCCGGATCTGTGGAGCTGTACGACAGCAACTCTACCGCTGCACCTCTCTGACGCCCGTTGCTGATTATTAAACTGTAGTATTAATTATTGTGTATTTAATTGTATGTTGTGCGTTAATGGACCTGTTAAAGATGTAACAAGTACAATTGACATTTGCAAGTACAACTTGACATTTAAACACTGATGAATTTTGATATCCATGTGCCTATTTACATGCCTCTTGAACACCACTACCACCCCTTGCAAGCACGTTCCAGGAACCCACCACTCTCTGTGTTATAAATAAATAGCCCCGCACATCCCCTTTAAACTTTGCCCCTTTCACTTTAAAGCTATGTCTTCTAGTCTTTGACATTTACTCCCTGGGAAAAAGTTTCTGTCTGTCTGCTCGATCCATGCCTCTCGTAAGTTTAAATACTTCAATCAGGCCTCCCCTCAGCCTCCAAAGCTCCCGAAAAAAACCCAATACAAGTTTGTCCAAACTCTGCTTACAGTTAATCCCATCTAATCCAGGCAGCATCCTGGTAAGCCTCTCATGGCTTGAGAAAGCATCTCACGGCCATGTCGCAAGAGCTATTTTGGAGTTGGAGGGGGTAGTAAGTCACCACGACTCGTCTTGAAGAAAATAAATGTTTTTCCTTCTTAGCTAAATGGGGCGGTGCGGTGCGGAGACTTAGAGCTGCTGCCTTACAGCGCCAGAGGCACGGGTTCGATCCCAACTACGGGTGTTGTCTGTACGGAGTCTGTACATTCTCCCCGTGACCCGCGTGGGTTTTCTCCAAGATCTTCGGTTTCCTTCCAACTTCCAAAGACCTACAGGTTTGTCGGTTAATTGTCCTGGTATAAATGTAAATTGTCCCTAGTGAGAGTAGTGGTAGTGTTAAGGGCTGTCCCATTTGGCGAGTTTTTCAGCGACTTCTGGTGTCATTGAAAGATTTTGAGCATTTCAAAATCCTTTGGCGACTAAATAAATGTTGCGACGCTTGAGGAGACATCGCGGGTCAATAGGTTGTCACACCGCATCACCGCCGCATCACGCCGTGACTTTTTCGGTGGCCTGCTACGCCAGTCAATGATGCCGGCAGTCGCCGAAAAAAATCGGCAAGTGAGACAGGCCCATTAGGGTGCAGGGATCGCTGGTCGATGTGGACTTGGTGGGACGAAAGACCTGTTTCCACACTGTATCTCTAAACTACACTAAACTACACTAAACTACACTAAACTACACTAAACTAAACTAAACTAAACTAACAGCCCAAAAATGCATTTTCATTTCCAACAACGGTCCCACTCTTTGGAACTGTTAGTGGGAAGGGAACCAACTTGGCAGGAATTGAAATAATGCGTGCAGTTGACAGCTTATTTCACTCGCTCCCTGGATGTCTCATCTTTTTAATTGTCTCTCGGTTTTATGCTGTGGGCCGCTCTCGTTGTTTAAAACTGACTGAGGCAGATTGGCAAAGATAGGGAGGGTGAGATCAGCCACTCTGCGCCACGGCCAGTGTTAGCGTCAAAGCGGGATAGCAGATGCCTTTGCATCACGGTCTGTTTGGTTCACCGTGTTCCTGTTAAAGAAGAACTCAATCTTATGATGCCTTTCATGTCACCAGTCCCACTGTTTGTTCTCTCGGCGTTGGACTTGCTATTGTCATCGGCAAGCGGTCTGCCAAATGTCATCCAGTGTGCGACATGCTTGTGCTTCACAACCAATAACCAAGCAACATGTGGCTGTGTTATTGCAGCAAGACTTAGAAATGGGTTTAGCTTATCTCACGGTTCAATGGTTCAATGGTTCAATGGTACTTTATTGTTACATGTACCGAGGCACAGAGAAATTCATTTTTCTATACATTTTTGTGTACAGTTCACTACAAGTATCGCTGTACAAAAGCACATATACATCTTAGATAAACATCTCAGATACAATACAAGTGTATAGTAGTAGGACAAAGGGTTAAAAAAGGAACTGCAGATGCTGGAAAATCGAAGGTAGACAAAAGTGCTGGAGGAACTCAGCGGGTGCGGCTGCATCGATGGAGCGAAGGAAATAGGCAACGTTTTGGGCCGAAACCCTTCTTCAGACGGGATAGGCAACGTTTTGGGCCGAAACCCTTCTCCAGTCTGAAGCCTCTCTCCTTCGCTCCATAGATGCTGCTGCACCCTCTGAGTTTCTCCAGCACTTTTGTCTACCTATAGTAGTAGTACGTTGAGATAGTGTAGAGTCGGCAGATTAGTTGTTGTAAGTGCAGGGTTCTTGACCTGACCATGAGGGTCTGTTGTCCTGGCGACATTACAGGGCCACATGCTCGGCCTCTTGGAGCGGCGCCTGGTCCAGCCGAGCCCCAGGCTGTTGCAGGGCCTCCAGCAGAGCCCCACTCTGCCGCCGAGGCCCTGCACCACCCCCACAGCCAGTCAGCTTACCTGCCCTCTGTCCCACCTCTTTCCTTCTGGGCGTGTCTGTCCTGTGATTTTCCGGGGAACCTGGTGTTTGCTTCAGGAACGAACAGTGATGGTTATGAGTCCTTAAGTAGAGTTAGACCATCGGAACCTGTGCTACGAAGCAGCGGTAAGTCACTAGTGTTGCTGATGGTTCACTATTGTCACGTCACCTTGCGTGCTGTCCAGGCAAACCATGTCATCCATAAGTAAATCAAACCATATATGAGTACATCAGATAGCGCAAAAGAGAACATGTAAAGAGAGCAGAGTATATATTACAGCTGCAGAGAAAGTGTGGATTAAGAAAAAGTGCAAGGGCGGCAATGAGGTAGATTGGAAGATCAGGAATTCATCCCCCGCATATGAGGTTCATAGAGTCATAGAGTCATACAGCACGGATACAAGCCCTTCGGCCCAACTTGTCCATGTTGACCAAGATGCTCCACCTAAGCTAGTCCATTTGCCTTGCGTTTGGCCCATATCCCTCTAAACCGTTCACATTCATGTAAAATCTGTTCAAGTGTCTGACATTAAAGGAGAAGAAGCTCTTCTTGAATCCAGGACAGCAAGCAAAATACTGCAGTTGCTGGAAACCTGCAGAAAAATTGGTAAGCACTGGAAATTCTCAATAGGTCAGGCAGCATCTGTGGGGAACAAAAGAAGGGCTCTCTTTCAGGGCCCTGGTGAATACTGGAAAATAAAAACAAAACATTCTGGGAAGACTCAATGGTTTGGGCAACATCTTTGTAAAGAGAAACAGAGTCATTGCATCTCCTTCCACAGATCCTGCCTGACTTGCTGAGTGTTTCCAGCACTTCCTGTTTTTAGTTCAGATTTTCAGTATCTGCAGGGTTTTAGTTTCAGTTTACAGGTCTAGTCAGGTTTGGTGGATCTACAACTTTTATTTTAGACTTTAGACTTTAGAGACACATTACATAAAGAGGCCCTTTGGCCTCCAAATCCACGCCGACCATTGATCACCCCGTACACTAGCAGTGCCTACATAGTAGGGGCAATTTACAATTTTACTGAAGATTATTAACCTACAAACAAGCTATTAAAAAATAAAAGAAGGTAACTAAAAAGGCAATACGGGGGAGGAAAGATGAAATATAAAAGTAAGCTAGCCAATAATATAAAAGAGGTAGCAAGTGTTTTACTGAAACCAATTAACCTACAAACCTGCACGGCTGGAGTGCGGGAGGAAACCAGAGCCCCCGGAGAAAGCCCACGCGGTCACAGGGTGAACATACAAACACCGCACAGACAGCACCTGTAGTGAGGATCGAACCCGGGTCTCTGACGCTGTAAGGCAGCAACTCTACCGCTGCGCCATCGTGCCTCCCCTAAATCTGTTTGTGGATCTACTACAGAGAGACATAGACATAGAAAATAGGTGCAGGAGGAGACCATTCGGCCCTTCGAGCCAGCACCGCCATTCATTGTGATCATGGCTGATCGTCCCCAATCAATAACCCGTTCCTGCCTTCTCCCCATATCCCTTGACTCCACTAGCCCCTAGAGCTCTATCCAACTCTCTCTTAAATCCATCCAGTGATTTGGCCTCCACTGCCCTCTGTGGCAGGGATTCCACAAATTCACAACTCTCAGGGTGAAAACGTTTTTTCTCACCCTGCCTCTCTCCCCACGGATACAGCCTTAACTGCTCGGAAATTCCTGCCATCTGTTTATTTCGGTGGTGTTTGTCGGAAGACAAGGTTTAGAGCAAAGTTACGGTTGTGTTCACAGTTTCTCTGTTGCAGGATGGAACGTTGCAGTTGCAATTATGTGTTACTCCAGCAGAGGGCACACCACACGGTTCATGACAGTGATTTATATTCATCATTTTAAAGTTGTGATGAATGGCAAGGATTTTTGGAAACATCTAACCTAATGACCAATGGCTTTTATTTTCCACTGCTATATCTCTTAATATTCAAACAGCAATGAAACTTAAGAAGATCAGAGTGTTCTCAGGGAAACACAGTTGCATAACTGCAGAATAAACATGCTCACTCGGGTTTATTCAGGGAACTGCTGTTGTTTAAAGAGATCGTCCTGGAATGGTATGGCTTATCACTTAGTCCCTATAGGCCACATGGGGATATATTCCCCGAAATTTAATAGAAGCAGTTTTAAGGACATAAAATTGTGAAAACGTCCGTTTGTATTTAAATGTGTGGGGATCTTTTACTAATTAAAATTGATAGTTCATAAAACTCTTCCAATCAAATTGTGCCAGCAATCTGGATTTGATTTAAAGTACTTTAGAGCGAGGAACAGATAGATTATCTGTACGGGACTTGCTCGTTCTCCCCACGACCTGCGTGGGTTTTCTCCGGGTGCTCCGGTTTCCTCCCACGCTCCAAAGACGTACAGGTTCGTAGGCTAATTGGCTTGGTAAAATGGTAAGTGTGAGTGTACGGGGATTGCTGGTCAGTGCGGACTCGGTGGGGCCAAGGGCCTTTTTCCGTGCTGATTCTCCAAACTAAACTAAATTAAAAGTACAGGTCGTGAACAGGCCCTTTGGCCCGTGACATTGAACACGATGCCAAAGGAAACTAATCACTCCTACCGTGTGTGAACCACATCAATCCATTATCTACACATTCTTGTACCCATCCAAAAACCTCTTAAACATCGCTGTAGCATCTAGTTCCATCAGCACCCCTGTGTACCACAAGCCTGCTACACTGTGTAACCAACTTGCCCTGCAAACCTCCTTTCAATTTTCCCTCTTTCGTCTAAAAGCAGGACCCGCTCGTATTTGATATTTCCATCCTGCGAAAAAGCTTCTGACTGTTTACCCTATTTATGCCTTTTATAATTTCATAAACTTCTGTCAGTTCTCTCCTCATCTGCCAACGCTCCAGAGAAAGCAATCCAAGTCTATCCGACCTCTCCTTGCAGCTCGCTACTGTAATCAGTAGCCTAGCGACACACTTTCAGGAACCTGAGCGAATGCTGACACACTAAACGGAAGGCACAAAGTGCTGGAGTAACTCAGTGGGTCAGGCAACATCTCTGGAGAACGTGGACAGGCCACGTTTTGGGTTGAGACCCTTGTTTAGAATAGTCTGAAGAAGGATCCCGACCTGAAACGTCACGTATCCATGTTCTCCAGAGAAGCTTCCTGACCTGCTGAGTTACTCCAGCACTTTGTGTCTTTAATTCTAACCCAGCATCTGCAGTTGCTTGTGTCTACATGAAAGGGAAGATTGTAAATGGTGGTGTGCTCAGAAAATAGTGATGCAGTTGATGAAATCTCTGCACCTGGTGACATAGATGTGGGCACTCGCTCAAACCATGGTTTACCAGGAGAGCTGCTGGGCAGAATGATGAGAGATGATCTTCGTATTCTTTAGCAGAACCTAGCTATCAGGCATGACTTCTTCACGCGGTGCACCCTGCTACGATGAATGCAATCAACCTGGCGAGCACAAACAGAAGATTTTACTTCGGAGTCACTGAGTGACTACGTGAAGACCCCGTCCAGCACCGCATGCGCGACATTAGCGTTCATGCAGTTGCACCGCGACGAACGGGAGTTCAAGGCGCTCCCGCTACAAATTGAAAAGTCGGGCCGACATGTAAGTTTACCGTGGCCGTGTGTCTTTCTCTCTGTGGTCTTGTGTTCCAGGAAGAATGAGCAAGGCCCGAGGAAAGAAGTCTGCAGCTCGCCCCCGTTCGTCCTCCGTTTGAGGAATGCTCTTTGGAGGGGGGCAAGAGGCGGCGGTTATAACTACCGAGCCGAGCCCAGCACCGCTAGTGCTGCCTGAGCAGCGGCTGGAGGTACCTGCAGCCGGAACCCGGGCGGTAGTGTCCGACGTTTCGGATGAAGATGCCTTAACCCGCTCGAGAGCGACACAGGCAGCCGCCTAAGCCGCATGGGAACGGCTTATGGAGCAATTGCTCCAGCGAGATCTGCTGAGAGAGCAGCAGCAGCCTCGCCAAGGAGTTCAGCACTCCCGCAGTGCCTTTTACGGCACTGGCCATTGCTTCACCTTCCTTTGAAGGCAGCATTGGCGACCAGGTCTGGGCTGTCAAGAAGAGGGGTCACTGGCTGAAGATATCGGGAGTACGCAGGGGTGTACAGGAACAGGAAGAGCTGCTGGGTGTGGTCAACCGCTACGTGGCCATTCCACAAGCGGGTCGGCCATTAGAGCCGAAACTTGCAGCCAGCATTAACCACCTGTCCCTCTAAACCCTACAAGAACAAGTGGTCAATGAGGCTCTTCAACTATATACAGCCCCAGGAAATTGTACATCTTTGAATGTACCAGCTGTCAATAGCCAAATTTGGGGGACATTTGGGGCAGAACATCAAAACCTGGAGTTGAAGCTCCAGAAGATCCTTAAATTCCTGACTGCAGGAATAACATCTTATGCTCGGTCCATTGATGTGCGGACATCTCCACAAATCAGCAAGACACATTAGCTCTGCTGTGCACCACCTCAATATGAGATAAATAAATTTTGCGAAAGGAGATTATCAAGCCTGCCCTCAACCCTAAAATTTGCGGGACTCTGCAAACAACAACCGGGTCAGAACCTCCTATTCTGCTCTTTGGGAAAGACCTCCAAAAAAGGTGAAAGACCTGGAAGAAGAATCCAAGACCTTTGGTCTCGTGAGGGCAGGTTTGGGACCGAGCAGACCCAACAAACCCAGGCGGCAGTACCCCATGGCGTCCACCATTCCTCGACCACACTATGGGACTGGTGAAAGCTCGGGGGTCCGCAACCATTCCCCGTAAGCCTTTTTTTAGGCCAGGGCCAGAGCGGACCCCATGAAAATGCGCCACCCCCAACAACATCGAGATCAACATCAACCCTCTACAGCCCAGCAGACGCCTCATCACCCAGCGAAGAGGCAAAGAAGCACCAATAACCATGGAGGTAGGTGGGTCTGTCTCTCGCATATGTGCAGTAGGGGCTCTGTACTAACAGGGGGGAGATTGCACTTGTTTTTGGATGCATGGGAATCCATCACTAATGACAAGTATATACTCAGCAGCGTTCATGGCTACAAAATTGACTTTGTCCATAAAGATTTTCCACCAGTTCAGCATATACCCAAAAGGGTATTCACCCTCTCAGTCAAAGAGAAACAAGAGGGTCAAGCTGAACGATGAGGTTACAAGCAAAAGGTGGTCATTGAAAGAACAAAACATGAACCTTTGGAATTTGTGTCTAATATTTTCACTAAAATCAAAAAAGATGGTGAACGTCGCATCATCATTGACTTAACTACTTTAAACAAGTCTGTCAGGTATATACATTTCAAGATGGATACTTTTGAAACAGCCAGACTATTGGTTTCTAGAGGGTACTTTCTAGCAAGCATTGATTTAAAAGATGCCTACTACTCAGTACCCATACACAAGGAGCATCGTAAATACTTAAAATTTATCTGGATGAAACAGCTATGGCAATATAAAGCCTTACCAAATGGGCTAACCTCTGCTCCAAGTTGTTCACTAAAATCTTAAAACCTGCCTTGGCATTATTGAGGAAACAAAAGCATATAGTCATGGCGTATTTAGACGACATTTTAATAGTAGGGCAAACCTTGGAGACAGCCATTTTGGCAGTCGCAGCCACCAAAGTTTGTTTGAAAAAACTTTGGGGTTTGTCATACATTCCAGAAAAATCCAATCTTACACCGTCCACTGCCATGGACTATCTTGGATTTACGATAGATACTGTTCGCATGATTGTAACTCTGCCAAAGGGGAAAGCATCAGAATTGGCGCTATCATGCAACAAACTCATGAATAAACATCAGCCAACCATACGGGAAGTAGCTAGAGTTATTGGCAAAATGGTAGCAGCTTTCCCAGCTGTACAATTTGGGCCTTTGCACTATCAAAATTTGCAAAGAGCTAAAGTGCATGCACTAAAGCAAAACTCAGGTCACTTTGACCGAGCTATGAGTTTAACTGCTGAATCCTTTCCAGAGTTACAATGGTGGGCGAGGAATGTAAGACTCAGCTCCAGTCCCATAATGATCACCAACCCAGTATTAACCATTCAAACGGATGCCAGTGCTTTGGGCTGGGGAGCAACTAACATGCAATCCAGCACAGGGGGCAGATGGAGTAAAATTTGAATCATCTTGCCTACAGACACGGGGTAATCAACTATTTAGAAATGTTGGGTGCGTTTTATGGGTTAAAAGCATATTCATGTAATAGCATCATGCACATGTCCGGTTGCAACTAGATAATACACAGTGGTGGCTTATATCAATCACATGGGTGGTGTAAAGTCGATATCTGTGTGACAATTTGGCCAACCTAATCTGGCAATAGTGTGTTGAAAGGCATATTTGGTTATCAGCAACTTACCTTCCAGGTAAGCAAAATACAGTGGCAGGACACCAGGTCACGTAGATTTAATGATAACATCGAATGGATGTTAAATCCCAAAGTGTTTGCTGAAATTACAAAGCAATATGGCACACCAGATATCGATCTATTTGCATCCAGGCTGAATCACCAGGTACCAACGTATGTCGCTTGGGAACCAGACCCTGAGGCAGCAGCAGTTGATGCATTCTCGCTTGCATTGGGGGAAAATGTTCTTTTATGCTTTTTTCCTCCCTTCTGCCTCATCAGTCGGGTATTACGCAAGATTCAATTGGATTCCGCTTCAGGAATCTTGATAATACCTGACTGGCCTACACAGCCATGGTTCCCAGTGGCTTTCGACATGGCTGTTTGAAAACACCGTTGGAATTCCCCAGCAGTCGAACAGTTTATTAATCCACCCAGTGTCAGGCATTAGTCACACCGTGCCATGACAAGAGTCAATCTCCTGGCTTGCAGATTCTAAAAAAGACCTCTACTGGGCCTGGGACTGTCTGAGGACGCCATCAACATGATGACCGCATTCACCGGGAGTCCACCAGGAGACAATACCTGACCAATATAAGAAAATGGGAACGGTATTGCTCCAAAACAGGAACTACCTACACTAAAACAGCTACAGCCACCAGTGTTGTGGAGTTTCTGCTTGGATTACATTGGGAAGGACTCAGCTACAGCGCCATTAATACAGCCAGGAGTGCGTTTGTCAGCTTATTTGGTTCCAGCAGCAGGACAACTGACTTTGGGTCCCATCCACTAGTGGCCAAAATCATGAGGGGCATTTTTTAACACCAATCCCCCTAGGCCTAGGTACACTCAGATCTGGGATGTCAGCATAAGTACTGACGTACCTTAGGGGATGGCCACCACCCAGGTCACTTACTCTGGAACAACTACAAACTGAAATTAGTCATGCTCATGGCTCTAGTGTCAGCTCAAAGGGTACAGTCCCTCCACCTTCTGAGGCTGGACAGCATGACAGAGTCATTGGACTGTATCACATTTCACATTCAGAGGGGCTGGTCAAACAAACTAGACCAGGTAACCACGCCTCCAGTTATGGAGGGCATATTCACCTGACCCCACGGTTGTGTGCCAAACCCATCTCGCCAACTACATAGACACAACATATAACTTAAGAGGGAGAGAAAAAAGCCTTTATGGATAAGCCACAAGAAGCCTCATGGTCAGGTGACGAGCCAACCATTTCAAGGTGGCTCAAGCAGGTGCTTAAGTCCGCGGGATGTCGATACTAATGTGTACAAATCTCATTCCACCAGGGCTGCATCTACGTCGGCGGCTAGGCGAATGGATGTGCCTATGGACCATATTCTGGCCAGAGCAGGATGGTCCTCGGAAAGAACTTTCCAAAGGTTTTTATAAATAAGCCGCTGGCGGAGCCTGCTACATTTGCAGACAGAATTTTAGAGTCTGCAGATAATATTTAATTTAAGCCCGGGGGAGCTCTCTGTTTTTTCTTGTTATTAATAAACCTTTTTTGTTCACAAAACAGGTTATTGTTGATTGTATAACATGCTTCCTCCCTCTAAGGTCTTCAGGCAGTGAGTGAAGCATGAGCTGGTACACGGTTCGGATTCACAGAGCTTTGAAGTCTTCACGTAGTCACTCACGTGACTCCGAAGTAAAATAGTAAGATTAAATGAGAACTTACCAGTTCGAAGTTTGATCTGTATTTTATGAGGAGTTACGATGAGGGATTACGTGCCCTCCGCTCCCACCCTCTATTATACAGATCAACTGGTAATTAAGTTCTTATTTTTCTTTACTATATTTTATTTCAATTGTTGTGTTTTCTGTGAATCCACACCGCTGCTTTGAAGAAATGTCGCGCATGCGTGCTGGACGGGGTCTTCACGTAATCCCTCATCGTAACTCCTCATAAAATACAGATCAAACTTCGAACTGGTAAGTTCTCATTTAATCTTACTATCAAACAGAACAAGTTGTCTTACAACTTTAGGCAGTGCACGCCCTACGCAAGAAGGAGAAGAAGATGAGGCCTGACTTGCCTTCAATGAGTAAGACGAGCCCACATTCTTCGGAAGGACTACAGTGCTTCAAGGTTGGCACAGAGACACAGCTGGTAACTCCAGCACTTTGTATCTTTTTTTTTTTAACAGCCTTTTGTTATTTTCTTTGCATCGGTTTCTGGACTTTTCCAAGTTCACTTTATTAACCCGAAGGGTTAATTATACAGTGG